>WBMY01008916.1:673029-787093 GCA_013397315.1 Donacobius atricapilla
GGTGGTCCGGAAGCGCGGCCTGTGCGGTCTCCAGCGGGAGCCGGGGCCTCCCGGTGGGTTTTCCTGGTTTCTCCCTCATGTGGTGAAGGAGGCAGGAGCCGCCGTGGGGCTCCTGTGTGGCCAAGGCGCGGTTGCAGGATCCCGCCCTCTCGGGTTGTGCAAGCTGGGCCGTACTTACCTAAGGCAGGGGGAAACGATCTCTATTGCACCCGGGCAGGTTCAGGTTGGACATCAGAAAATAAAAAAATCTCTTCGCTGAAATGGTAATTAGACATTGGAACACACTTCCCAGGGCAGTCAGTGGTGGAGTCACCCTTCTTGGAAGTGGACATGGCACTTGGTGGTATGGTTTAGTGAGTGTGGTGGGCTCTGGCAAAGGTCGGACTTGATTATCTTGCATGTCTTTTCCAACCTTAATGACTCTGTGGTCATTACAAGGAGAAATGGATTCAGACTTAGAGAAGGTAGGTTTAGATTAGATAATAGGAAGAAAGTCTTTACTGTGAGCGTGGTGAGGGTGAAACTTGAAACAGGATACCCAGAGAAGCTGTGGATGCCCCATCCTTGGAAGTGTTCAAGGCCTGGTTGGATGAGGCTTGGAGCAGCCTGGTCTAGTGGGAGGTGTATCTGCCCCTGGCAGGTTGGAACTAGACAATCTTTAAGGTTTCTTCCGACCCAGACCATTCTGTGATTCTCTACCTGGTGATTAAGCTGCCCATCACACTCCTGCAATGCTGCAGACGGCTCTTGGGAGGGCAGGGTTGTTTTCATTTGCTGATGGATTCAGCAATTATGTTGCTGCAGGGCAAAAAAAAAAGAAAAAAAAAAAAAGACACAAGAGGAAAAATGCATAAACAAATTAGGTTAAATGTACCATCAAACTGTTCTGCTCTCCTTCCAGTTCAGACCCGGTGCAGGCATCACAGCAGGAGTGATGCTGAAAAAAGCACACTCCTTAAATCAGCAAAGCCATTTCTCTGTGTGGCCAGCAAGTCTGACTGAAAGGCTGTCTAGAGACCTAAGATAATTGGCTGGGTTTGATTGGTTTGGTTTGCTGTTCTCATTTGTGTTAAACTGTTTCACCAAGCTGCTTTGCCACACAGCTGTATAGACAGCTGTGCACTTGTGAGGAAGGGGTATCAGGAGGAACATGAAGTTACTTCTTTGTGTAATAATGTGTCATCCTATAGTACTGTAAAACTGATCAACAGAAGTCATGCAGTGCCTTGTAGGCCTGAATTATACCTTTCTTTTGTGGTGTTGAGATTATAATTTAAATCTCTTTTCTTGTAGACACCTATTAAATGTGTGTGGGGTTGGTTTGTGGGTTTTTGTGGATTTTTTTCCCCCTTGGGAATGCAGATTGAAACCAAACTATTCTCTTGACAAATTTGCTGGGTATTATTAATCCCCATCAAGTAGGAAATGTAGGAACACATGATAGAAGAGACCACTTAGGTCATGGAGTGTAGTGCGTTATAGGACTGCGATACCATCAGTGTGTGCATTTCAGAACAGGCTGCCAGACCTGTACTCCAAAAGCATAAAACTGTCCCTGAGGTTCTGAACAAATTCCACAACTGCCATGGTGCAGGAGAGGAGAGAAGCCATCAAGGCTTTCTTAGTCCTCAGAGAATTGCGGGGTGGTTTGGGTTGAAAGGACCATAAAGACCATGTAGTTCCAACCCCCCGCCAGGGGCAGGGACACCTTCTACTGGACCAGGCTGCTCAGAGCCTCATCCAGTCTGGCCTTGAACACTTCCACTAATGGGACATCCACAGCTTCTCTGGGCAACCTGTTCCAGTGCCTCACCACCCTCACTGCAAAGAACATCCTCCTAATATCTACTCTAAAGCTACTCTCTTTTTCAGTTTTAATCCGTTCCCCCTTGTCCTCTTGCTACGTGCTGTTGTAAAGTCTTAAAAATTCTTGCAATGGCAGGGTATTTGTTAAGTGTCCAGCATATCCTGGGAATCATATTAGGCTTCACTGCATGGAGTGGGATAAAAAGGAACAGCAAGAATGCCTGGCGATCTTCTCAGGAGATAATCCCAGCCAGTTCTGTGAGATTTTTGCCTGGCACCCGAAATCTGGTGGCAACTGTAGCTGGGTTCATGGGATATACCTGCAGATTCTGCTTCTCTCTCATCTCTGGTTGGCGCCACTCTTACCTGTTTCACTCACTCCTGCCAAACTGGAGTCTCAAGAGTGAAGATCTGTATCCAAGAATAAGGGGAAATGCACACAGGCACTGTGGATTTATGAGAAGTTGAAGCATCTTGACAGGAGAATGAATATTTCTTGATCAGAGATGGTGCTGCTGAAGTTACCTGAAGTAATTTTGGTGCCCTTTTTATATCTAGTCTTCTCTTTCTTCTAAAATGTAGCATTTTTTTAACTGGAGATGGGAATTCTTGCTACTCTTTCAGTGATGGCAATTCAATTAGTGACCTATTGCCATACTTACACAGCACATGACTTTTGGTGAAAGATACCTGCATTTTATTGAAGATAAATTAACAACTCCAAATTACTTCTGGATATGCCTTGGAGGTTATGGTATTGGCTCTTTTAAACTATTTTTTTAAGTTACAAAGAACAGAAATGTGAATCACTGTTCATTAGAGACTACATGCACAAGATATTAAATGTGACTGATGTACAATGTATTTCAAAATTATCCAGAAAAGCTAACCCCAAAGGAATGCTAATTATTTCTATCATGCTTTTACAGCAACAATATCAAAGTGCCCTATTTTGGGCTGACAAAGTAGCGTCACTTTCTCATGGTAAGTGGTTGTATTTTATCAACTTCTTTCTGATAGTGTTCTGTTTTGATGGGGTTTTAGTTCTGTTTGGCCAAATGCTGTTTTTTTATGTTTGGTTTAAGTGCATTTTTGTGATCTTTGGAATGCCATTCTCCTAAATAGAGAAGAGCTCATCTTCCTTCCCTTTTGAACTTCGTGTTAAAATTCATGTTTCAACAAACCTTAAGGTTTGCCTTCCTTAAGGAAAAAAAAAAAAAAAAAAAAAAGAAAGACAAGAGCAACAAGAGGCCATGGTGGTTTCCCCCAGGACTCGGCGTTGCCCTGGGTGACAAGAGTGCGTTTACATTGGGAGGGAGCTGATGCTGTCCATGGCCACCGGCACTTGTGCTTCTTAAAATGATTCCTTGGTCCCACAAAGGCTTTGGTTGCCAGTAAAGTAGGAGGGTACTAAGCTGTACTTCTGAAATTGAAACTCCAAACTATGGAAGTCTAGTGCTTTCACTGTTGTTACGTTCCCACTGGTCTTTTTATTGAGAGAGACATTTATGGGTTGTTTTTTTTCTGCCCTATGTCCAAGAGCTGGGTAACCTGCAACTGCTGCTTTTTTGATCTGTATCATTGTTGTCCCCTTCTCATGACACACCTCTGTTGTGACATTCTTTGTATTAACTGTCCAGTGCACTATCTGAGCTCTTTAAAATTCAAATCTGATTATCTTTTGATTTTAATCTCTCACTGATAGATACTGCAACTACTTTATATATATTTATTAAAAAAAAATTGTAACTCAGTAGAATGCTAGAGTAGGGGGAAGATACTTCTCTAATGAAGCAAAAGTGAACGTTCTATATTAAAATGTTTGGAGCTATATTGTAAAGCATTGGTTTATAATTTGTTCTTTTACTTTAGAGGAGCCACAGGATATCTACTGGTTGGCCCAATGTCTTTACCTAACAGCTCAGTATCACAGGGCAGCACACGCCCTTCGATCACGGAAGTTGGATAAGGTAAGTCATTTTAGTCAAAGACATGCTACTGTTACCCCTCCTTTAGGGCTCTGCAACTTCTCCACCATCACAGGATTATGTTTATAAGAAAAGTAATTAAGAAAGCTGCATTTTTTAGTTTGTAAGGCCCTGTGTTCAATCGGTCAGGTTTAAAGCGTTGTCCCCAGATAGGGTCACTGAAAAGAGAAAGGGTCCAAGGATGTAATACAGCAGGTATGGGAAGGTGGATTGTCACTTCAGATGTAGCTGTTTCAATTTTCCTTCCACTCTGGTAATCAGTGGTAAAGACAAGAGTCAAATAAGTATTCTTTGAGAATTTAGTAGTAGAGAAAGTGTTACAGGCTTGGTCAGGAGGGACTTTTGGTGGGGAAAGGGGTGAAGAAGCCACAGAACTGAAAAGGAGAGCAAAAGGGACTCCAGCAGTGTAAGCAAACACTTTCTCTCTTTATAATTGATGTGTATGAAACTTCTCTTTCAGTTGTATGAGGCATGTCGCTACCTTGCAGCTAGATGTCATGTGAGTACACATTTTAACCCCTACTGGAAGCAAACTAAACTAAATAAAAGACATCTCTTGGGAAGATTTTGTTCCTGATAGGCATTGTAGATATATGTTCATTGGAACAACAGGTTTAAATTTTCTGACAGTTTAATTTCATCATTTAACTTTCAGTTGGGTCAGTAGAGTATCCATTGTGGCACTAGTCTGAAGAAATCCAATGGACCTTTTTTTCCCAGGAAATAACTCCTTTAATATTTTGTGGGCAAAGAATGTGAACCATTTTTGTCTCGTGTCTTCATATTTACACTTTTATTTGGTTGGTTGTAATCTGACCAGAGGAAATTCAATTCGTGGTTGTATAGCTGCAGAGAGCAGCTTTATACTTCCATATAAAGTATCATACATAAAAGGTAAAATGCAGTGCTTTCAGAGACACAACTGAAACAATTGGTAGATTAAATACAGACATTTGAAATAGAATAATGTGCAGCATATAGGATAAGATGACAGTGTTTTATTAAAACCTGTGCTGTTTTTAGAATCGTACCTGTTTCTCTGACTGCATAATGCTGAATAATACATTTTTCTGTACGTGCTTTATTTTATAATTTTTGCATATTTTTATAATTTTCTCATTTTTGCATATTATAAATAACCAGTAAAAGAGCTAACTGCAATTATAAAATGACAAATGGCCAAATAAGAAAATGCATGCATGAAACACCTGCTGATAAACACTGGTTGTTATAACCTATGCCTTTGAAACATGATGCTGTGTTTATTGGTGCTTTATGTACAGATTTTTCAAAACCTTGTTTTTACATGCACATGTTTGGTTAGTATGCTGCAAAAGAGCATCAACAGGCCTTGGATATTCTTGATATGGAGGAGCCAATCAACAGACGACTTTTTGAAAAGTACTTGAAGGATGAAAGTGGGTTGAAGGATTCTGCTACAGACTGGGAGATGTCACAGTCCTCAGTAAGTGACATTATTTTAAAAAATATTTTTGTAGAAAAAAACCCTGTGAAGCCAGACTGTGATTTCACAGCTCTATGAATCTGAAACTTGCATTAAAGCTTTCTTTTTCAGGTGACATAATTCTTGAAAATGGTGAATCGTTCTTCTTTCCAGTCACATGTTGTGTGTTAGCTTGCCTGTATGAAATAACTCAGTATGCAAAAATAAACAGTGCTTTCCAACAACTTCTTATAAATTATTTGCAGACACTTTGCAGGAACTTCATGATCTAGCATTGGTTTTTAGTCTTCTAGCTCTTTCTTGATAATATATGCTAAAATTGCTTTCAATTGGGCTGCAGGTTTTGAGATAACAAAGCAAGGTTTTTGCTGATCCAGTTATTTTTAATGAAATACTTCATAATCACTCAAATGTTGTTCTCAGTGGGATATTCTTTGATCACATTTGTGAAAATTATGTGAGGTGAAGGTGAAATTTTTGAAGCTCAGTGAAAAAATTCTGTGTAGACAGAGAGTTTAAAGAGATTGGTACAATGTGTAGGCTGAAGGATCTATGAAGAGTTGTTAGTTTCAGAGGTATAAATTTAAATTTATTAGCTGAAATTACTGTGTAGGTGATTGACAGACAGCATTCTCCCTGTAAGACTGAAGTAGCAAAGTGGGTTACATTGCTGATGTGAACTGATTTTGAATGCTGGTATAATGGGATTAAAGGACTGTTTAGTCTGATGATAGAGTTGGGTAATGTGTTAATTTTCTCTTTTGCTGACACTTTCGTGGCATTCTGACTGAACTGAATACCCATCAAGGGAATTTGGAAAGAACGTGTTAGTTAATAAACATTGTAGCACAACTGGAAATTATGGGTTTTCACTGTTTTCTTTTCTGGAATATCTATGTTTTGGATTGAAAACAAGGATATATTTTTCTGTTCAGAACAACTGAGTCATTGATTTGGCCTTTTTCATCTCTACTGTGGTCATTCTTGTCTTGCATGAAATACGTGGTTTAATGGTCAGCAAAGTGTATTGCCTTTGGAAGTGACAATTTCTCTGTGTTGGATATGAAGGGAATTTAATATACTTAGGTCACCACTCAGTTTCAGAGAGCCGGATGCCAGAATTAGAAAAGAAAAACTGTCCTCCTGTTGTTTATTTTGAGCATGTGTTTGTTTGGGAGTAGGTAAGCTGACAGAGCATTCTTTGGATTTTTCTTTGAGATACTGGAGACAACTTTTTGTTTTAAGACAGCTCTGGAAAACCATGTTCTATCATACATGAAATACTTTGTACTTTCCAGGGAGCACATTTGATTTGTGCTCAAAACTAAATTGCAAACACTGATTGAGTCTTTGACCTCCAGTCCTGCTTTTCCACCAGATCAAGAGCTCTATATGCCTTTTACGAGGGAAGATCTACGATGCTTTGGATAATAGAACCCTGGCAACTTACAGCTACAAAGAGGCCTTGAAGCTTGATGTTTACTGCTTTGAAGCATTTGATCTTTTAACATCACACCATATGCTGACAGCACAAGAAGGTCTGGAGAGAAGTATTTCTCAAATACAAATAAAATTTACCTGCTTTCTTAGGATGTGTTTTCCTAGATAAAAATCAAAGCAATACAATAAGTAACAGATTTCAAAATGTTAAGAATAGAAAATGTTTGAAATTAGTGAAAATTACGATTTGCGCAAATTTGAACTTCTGTTTTCAGTCCTGCAGTGCTAAGAGTTGAAAGAAACACAGTAACCCAATTGTGCTGCTTGTTAGCACCTGAAGCTCTTCTGCTCTGCCCAGCCCAAACAAAGTTTTGTCCTGTGTTCTCAGTTTCACAGGCTTTGAACCAATGAAACCCTCCTGGGGTTTGCTTAGGCATCAGTTAATAGAGCATTCTAAGTGCTAATGTTTGACATGTGGAGTAAATAAAAATAATGGTGTGTTATTTCATCTTGATTTACATTTTATTTTAAAGTGTAGAAAGAATAACTAATCAATCCCTAATTTCCAAAATTAGTAGTATTATCTGTTTCTGTGTACTCGTGCTGTTAGAATCCTTGCAGTTGGGATGACCATCGTAAAATCTTTGCATCTCTTAAGTTCTTGAAATGTTTGACCTTGCTGTTTCTTCTGTAATATGACCACTTTGATGTTTTTGAATTCATATAGAAAAAGAACTCCTTGAATCTCTACCTCTTAAAAGACAATGTACGGAAGAAGAACAGGAATTGCTTCACTTTTTATTTGAGAATAAATTGAAAAAGGTAAGTGCCAAAAATCTGGAGAATTGATTCAAAGTCTTGACTTTGGGTGTAAATTTTTCTTGGATCCCATTTATTCTGAACATTGAAATAAACGTGGACTGTAGTTTTTAAAATCTTTTGATGCAGTACATCTCACTTTATGCATTGGTGTAGCAGTTTTCTGTTAATTGTTTTCTGCTGTGGTGACAACTTGAAATTCTGATTTACGTTTTTGAAAATGTATTTATTGAGAAACTTTTAGGTGGGGAAAAAGAATGTTAATAATGTAAACAAAACATCAGTTACCTGAAGATACTAGGCTATAACAACATCATTCCAGACTATTCTTACCCAAAGATAAGGTGATAAGGAGCCTTAAAAATTTATACTGCTCAGTTTTAATTTCTACAGCCTACACAAAACATATTGACTGTGGCAAGCATCTTTTGTGTTCTAAATGAGCTTTTAAGTACATTTTAGCATTTTACCAAATACAGGTTTTATGGAGTTTCAGTTAAAAAATAAAAATTTTAATAACTTTAAAGCTTCTTAAATATTCTTTTAGGACTAAAAATATTAATACTTATACCATTGGATTTCAGTTTTGTTTCTGTTTCAAATGTTGTTTCTTTTGTCTTTCAGTATAATAAACCCAGTGAAACACTGATTCCTGAATCAGTAGATGGTCTTCAGGAAAACCTGGATGTGGTAGTATCCTTAGCAGAAAGGCATTATTACAACTGTGACTTCAAAATGTGTTATAAGCTTACTTCAGTGTAAGTGTACAAAGAAACTTTTTTCTCATATGTTGGAGTGTAGTAATTATTTCTAGACTTCCAGCAAATACTGTTGTTCAATGGGTAAACATATATAACAATTAGATATGTATTGCAATATACATGTCATGTCTTTTATATGTCTCAGGTATTTGAAATGTGTAGTTTGTGTCTGGCAAGACATGGTATTTTTATAATACATATCAAAAGTATCCAAGGTAAAACTCAGCTTAATCAGCACTGTGTTGAACTTCCCTTCACCTATCCTCTTTCTTTATTCTGGTACCTTCCATTCTGTATGCCCTCCACCTACTTCTTGTTTGGCCTTCAGAATGGACTGGTTTGAATCAGTTGGTTAGGTAGGAAGTTTGGTTTCTCTGGCCAGTTAACAGTTACAATCTTATTGATAATGATCAAAAGGTGTTCTTAATTTAAAAGCCAGCACGTTATTTCTAATTTGGATGGCCAAGTATTGTGTGTCAGTTGTTATGCAGCCCAGGCATGTGCTGCTGCTGGGGTCAGAGGGGTCAGAATACTGCCATGGTTTGCTTCTCAGCTACTGTAGGTCTCGACTCATGGATGTGTTTCTGAATGCCACAGGAATCAAAATTTTACAACAGAGCTAAATGTGACTCCGAAGGCATACTGCCAGGTGTTAACCTCAGGAAGCTGAGGACTGTTGCTTGAAAGTTGCTGTCAAATGTGTGGAAAAGATAGACAGAAATGTTGTTGTTTGCTGTCTGCTGCATAAATTTGAAGTGATCTGTAAAACAAAAGAGCGGTTTATTCTGTTTTTCTAATTGTATATTCAACTCGAAAGAATTTTCTGTTTTCCTCTTTTGTTAAGCTAATTTAACTGTTATGTTTCTGGTCTGAAGAGAGCCTTTATTATGCTCTTAGTAGTTGTCTTTTAGTCACAAATAGTTTTCTAATGCATAAAGTGGTAATTAACTGGATTACATGCTATACAAGCAGTTTTCTTTTAGCACAATAAAGTTTGAAATATGCATTACAGTTTCTTAAATTTTTTTTTAGAGTGATGGAAAAAGATCCCTTCCATGCAAATTGTTTACCTGTACATATAGGGACACTTGTGGAGCTTAACAAGGCAAATGGTAAGGAACACAGCATTTAATACAACTCAACAGAAGGCTGTAAAGCCCCAGTTTTAATAAAGAATTAAAGATGCCAAGAAACCCCCTTATATACCATTTGAAAAATTACATATATTTTTCCTCTGACCTGCCATTTCAAGAAAACAGTGTAACTGGTAAAGAAGGGAATTTCAGAGCTGACAGCAGGATTGAGAATTAGGGGGAAGTAGATATGCAAAGAGTTCTTGGTCATGAGTGTTGCTGTCTTTTTCCACTGGACTGTATAGCCAGCAGGCCCGTGAGCTATGCTGCCTCATCCCTGTCATTGCAATTTCTTTTTCCAGGTGATCTTTGTACAGTATATGGCTGTACTTTTTCTGCTCAAAAATAAAATATAATAACTTAAACTAGAAAGAACTCTTTAGCAGTTGTGTATGCTTAGGTGGACATGATTACTCTGTGATAGAAAAAAAATGAAGACTCTCCTTGCCTTTGCTGTTGTGAAGGCTTCTCTTTAGTTCAAACAAATTAATAATCATGCAACACCTTCATTGGAATTACAGTAATAGCTTACTTGCAGCTGGGGTGGCTTTTTCTCATTCCAGACTGCATGTAAATCAAGTGAGCAGCCTGAATATCTTTAAAATCAATTGGAAAATAGAATAAGGAGCTCATATGCTGTGCAATCTCTTGGGATGGTACATTATATGTACTCAAATAGGTCATTAGGTGTACTGATACTCCTTGGTAATTACTGAATGTACCTCCCAGTTATTTTACAGTTAAGTACATCTGAAAATGGTGCCAGTACTCTGGTTTTTCTTCTAAATCTGTCTTGAGAATCATTATGTACTTAATATTTTGTAAGCCAGTTATAATATTTTTTTCTGGAGCTGAGAGTTGATAAAAAGTGCTCCAGGACAATCTCATTGGTTTAAGAGCACTGTTCTCTGAAGAAATAGAAACTTTACATGCCATAATGCTATTTCCTTTGAAACTGCCTAGGCAATAGAATTGTTATTCTGTAGCTGATTACTGCTGCAATTATTAGAAAATCTAGTAAGTTATTCCAGTAACTAGAATTATTTTTACTAAAAAAATAATCACTTGGAATTATTCCAAATAATATAATAATTTATTTACTTTTATCCTATTTTCAGCATATTAATGCACAGGACTCTACTTTGAAATGGATCTAGCCAGTATGTTATACCTTTTAGATGTAGGAAGTTGAATAGTGTTTTACCATGACCAGGTACATTCAAGTGTAATACTACTGGCATTTATTTTAATGTATGTTAATGACATAAGTTGTTGCAGAATTCTTAAAGGGTGGGAAGCAGAGCTGCTTATTTGTGTGCTGTGAAGACTTATGGGTTGTTTTGGTTGGGTTTTCTTTAGCAAATTGCAAAACTGAAACTATTTTGAGGCAGTTTGACGCATTACCACTTAAAAAAACCATTTTGTTCACCTGTGGATTAATAATGTTAGATGTTCTGTATATTTTGTCTAGAAAGCTAAAAGACTTGAAACATCTAAATGTTTTAGCATGTTTTAATTTTCTTTTCTTGTTTCTTCTCACTATGTAGAGCTTTTCTATCTTTCTCACAAACTGGTGGACTTGTACCCAAATAATCCTGTAAGTTGTTCTAAGTTTTTATTGTCTGGTAGTTTCTGTTTTAGGTGAAAGCACATAAAACTTGTAATGTATTAGTTTGAACTACAGAATTCAAAATCTGTTTCTGGATGAAGCTTGTAGAAATGGCTCACTCCTTTTATTTTCTCTGCACTGTAATTTCCTCATGCCAAGGTTCTTTTTATAAAATTAAGTACCTGTAAAAGGTATTCAGTGCGAGTTATTTACTTTGATTAACAATTGGAAACAAAGGATATAGTAATGTCTACGTGTCTCTGAGCAAACTTTTCCAGTGTTTGATCATATTCACAGTAAAAATTGTTTTTCTTTGGCTTGATCCTTATTTTCTGTGTTGCAACTTGTACCCATTGCTTCCTGTGCTATCACTGCACCCCTGAAAAGAATCTGGCTTTGTCTTGTATTTCCTACCATTAAATAACTGAGGACTGTGGTAAGCTTTCCACTTAGCTCTCTTCATGAAGCTGAGTAAGCCCCAGTTAGAAAGATACATGCCAGCAGTTCCAGCTTGTCTGTAATACCAAGTAATTTGAAAAGCTGACTGTGATTTCAGTGAAAGTGTTCCTAACTTATCTAATTATATGTTTTCCTCTCTTTTGATGCTTCACTAAAATGAGTGCGATGTATCTAATAATATTCTATTTTGATTTTAATGTGTAGGTGTCATGGTTTGCAGTAGGATGCTATTATCTCATGGTGGGCCACAAAAATGAACATGCTAGAAGATATCTCAGGTAATTTTTGTTCTGTTTTCCTTAGTGAATCTATTGCTCACTTGCTAAGCAAACATTTAATGTTCATGGTTATTTGTAAGCTCATAAAGTGAAGCCCCAATAAACTGGTTACGACTTAAATACTTCCATTGCCACCCTTTTTTTTTGCATAGCAATTTGAGCCTCATCCATAGAGATACTTGAAAAATGAGGAAGACTTATGTGTTATCTCTGCAGGCAGTCACCTTCCAGTTCTGGGCAGGTGCAGTCCCTGCAGTCGCTCATGCTGCTGAGGTAACTGCAGCTGCGGGTGATCAGGCCTCAGTTCTTAGTTGAGGGACACTCAGGCATTCTCCCAGGTTCAGGTTTCATGTCTGAAAGGGAAGAATTATATGGAAAATTCTGACATTTGGCTGTCCAGTTCTTTCTGTGCACAAGCAACAGCGGGCTTTTAAAGTTTGGTCAATGCTGTTTCCTTGTAGGTCTTCTGTATGTGTAGTGAGTATCAGCACTGGGGAGCAGGACCTTGCTGTGAAGCAGGGCATTTGTTCAGGTGCTGTAAGCTTAAACTGAGAAGGCATAAATCAACCTGTTAGACTATTTTTTCCTGAGACCTTTACAGACAATATATGTAAAGGTGGGTTAATCATTTAGATTTTTTAAATACCTGGTTATTATGAGTAAAATGTTTAAATTCCTTACAAGTAGCACTTGAAATTCTTCACATAGCTGTGAGTGATATAAATGGTTTTGGTGCTGAAATAAAAAACATCTTTATATGTACAAGCATCCCTAGACAGCAAAAAAGGATCTGTAGATGTGTTGAAGAGAAAAACAAACAAACCAAAAACAACAATAAACATCAAAATTCAGAGTAGGTCTAGCAAAAGGGAAAAGAGATCTGCTAAAAGTGAAACAGTAACAAGATGCTTAAATTTCTCAGAGAAGAAGATAGTGTAAAGCTAACAAGGCTAGGGACAACTGTGGGCTACACAATGGTTTCCAGAAAAGAAACTTGAAGACACAGTCAAATACCCACCTATCTTTCATTGCTGCCACGGGTGGCAAGATACAAATGTTTGACTATGTAAAATTTTGTCTCAGAAAACAGAGAACTAACCGTTCTGGAGGATCTGTGATGAGAAATAATGAGTTTATTGGGACAGACAAAATTTACGTTATATGTTAAGAAAAAAATAAGTTCTTAAGAATAGTTAAGTAATGTGATACAATACTTATGAAACATGTATTATCTCCATGTGAGAAGCTTTTAAGAGGAAGACTGGGCACACTTGTTATGAGCTGTTTAGTTATGGATGCCCTTGCCTTCAGATTCAGGAAATAATCTACACAACTTTCTAATGTCCTGTCAAGTCCGCCTTTCTGTTAAGTCTCCAGGTTAATGTCTTGATGCTCAGGTTGCAGTTTTCAGCTCAAGACTTGAGTGACATTTTGTATACTTCTCTGATGCACAGCCTGTGATGTGACAAAAGCTCATCTTCTTCAAGGCTTGGGCAATTAGATGGCAAAATTTCAACCTAAATATTCATTTGGTGTTTTCATATCCTACTTCTTAAACTTGGATTTGATAGAATATATTTATTTCAAAATGTATAGCTAGGATTTTGCAATGAATTTTACGTCACTACTAATGTTTTCTGTATTTTACTCAATTCATCTACTATATAATTGTTTATGTTCAATAATATCAAACAATTCCTCCTGTCTGTGAACAGTAGCAGAAATAATAAAATCAATTCACAAGAATGTGTGATACTTTAAAATGCTAAATAATTTGAAGTTTTAAAATTAACTTTGTTTGCTACTGGTCATTACAGACAATTATCTTAATGCATACCTAACGATATGGCACAGCATCGCTATCTAAGTATTCATCTGAAGCAGATGAAATTTAATTTTCAGATGTGTTTCCTTTTGATTTGCTCTTGTTTTTAGCAAAGCTACAACACTGGAGCGAACCTATGGCCCTGCATGGATAGCATATGGGCATTCATTCGCAGTGGAGAGTGAGCATGACCAAGCAATGGCTGCATACTTCACAGCTGCACAACTCATGAAAGGGTCTGTACAAACATCATATTCAGGAAGACTCAAATGAATCCATTAGTAGTGTAGAATACTGACTTACAGCCCTTTAAACAGTTGCAATGCCTTTGCAACAATTACCTGGTAGAGAATACGGGAGGGAAAAAACCCCAATAATTTCACCATCTGCATTTAACTGCATTATTTGAGATTATTGTTCCGATTTTCTAAGTTCTAAAGTCAAGCTTTATATATAGGTAACCTAAGTTCTACCTGATCATCTTCTGAAATTTGTGAATCATGGTTGTCATACCAGCTTATCAACTGCTCTATAGTAATTGCTTGAATAGCTCTTTCGTGCTGTGTGAGGGGGTTGTAAAATGAGTCGTGAACTAATCATGTCACATTGCATATAAAACTATTGTATTTGATTGTGCTTACTGGTAAATGTAATTCTTTTATTGATTACTTCTCCCATATTCTATTTGTAAATTAAATGTAAGAGTGAAATTATGGGGAAGAAAAATCAGAACTAAACTTAAGTGCTGAGAAAATACATGTGATTGCAGAGCAGGTTACAATTACCTGTTGGAGTTCAATCTCTCGTTAAATCAGACATGTAAAGTCTTTTAAACTTCCCCTTAGGTTAGTAGTCCATTTAAATCAGCTTTTATTTTGATGTACATAAACATCTTCAAACATCTGGTATGTCTCTGTAGTTTGTGACTCCATTCTTGACAACCACACGGAAACAAACGTGCACTTTGTTTTACGGTTTTTAGGTGTCATTTGCCGATGCTCTATATTGGATTGGAATATGGTTTGACCAACAACTCCAAGCTGGCTGAACGGTTTTTCAGCCAAGCTTTAAGCATTGCACCTGAAGATCCTTTTGTTATGCATGAAGTTGGAGTGGTAGCATTTCAAAATGGAGAGTAAGCTTGCAAAATATGATCAAATACTATTTTTAACGTGGCTTATTCTGAATTGTAATGTGCCAATATATCTACTAAAGTACTTACATTGAAGTATAGGGTCTTATAGTTTAGATGGTGCTCAGCTTAAATCCTTGCTTTCTACATTGTTCTTCTTTAAGATTGAACAAGAACAGAATTTAATGCTTGAGGAACATTCAGAGATTGATGCTATCTTCCATGTGCCGGTCATTGTGTAGTTTAATGCCTGAAAAGGCATCTATCTGAACACATACTATAAAGTTTTGTGAAGCAAAACATTTTGTCAGCTCAGGAGGTTCCAAATATATTCTGGGGAAAAAACCCTAACCTATATAAGAAGTGTTTAGTCAATATTTTTAGTTTTATTCTGATTTATTTTAGTTTTGTCTTGTTAGCTCTTAGGACCCCAATGGAAAATATAGCCAAATGTAAATTACTGGGTTTTATATCTAATTTCACTCATACGATGAAATAATGTCATAGAAATATTGCTTGAATACAGTTTTCTCATACTGGTAATGAAAACTCTTCACTAATTTACTTTTTTTCCCCCACCCCTTCAATCCTTAGCTGGAAAACTGCAGAAAAGTGGTTCCTTGATGCACTGGAAAAAATCAAAGCTATCGGAAATGAGGTATTTATTCTAATAACATGCAAGGTCATTAATTTGTAAAATTCCAGAAAATTCTGTAATAGCTTGTGACAAAACATGTTGTGCTTATTTTAAGATAAATGTAATACAGTATAAGTTTTATTTTAAATCTGTCTGCGGTGCTCCTAGGCTGAGACTTAACATGATTTTTTCTAATTAAATAGAAAACAAGTTTTGTTTGGTTTGCATCAAGTTTTAATATCACTGACCCTTAAAGAAATATGATTGGCTTTGGGGAATGTAGAAAATAGGAAATGAGTTATTAAAGCTTTGTGTGTTTTGTTAGGAGTTTAAAATGCTCGTGGTATTTTTCTTGTTCAAAAACAAAATTCCCGATTCATTTGTATGTTGGTTTTGTTGTTGACAAAATTTAGTTACAGTCTAGGAAGCTGCAGTTATTTGAATTGTTGCATTATTTTGCAGGTAACAGTTGATAAGTGGGAGCCTTTATTGAACAACTTAGGACATGTCTGCAGAAAACTCAAGTAAGCAGAAAGTACTGGAGCTCCATTTTCTATAATGCTGCACAGATGTGTTTTCTCTCATTATATCAAGATTGTGTCTCACATGACAGCAGTGTAGAATTACCCTTGTTCTTACCTGTAAGAACAAGATTCTCTAAATCAGCTTGTGAACATAACTACATTAATCACTCCTTATATCCCGTTTATTGCACCAAAGCTAAAGTACTTAATGTAAAAGCCTTTCTTTAACTATTGATTCTTATTAGGGAATTAGTTGTAGGCTTCTAGATGCTTGTATGGATGTGAATTTTAACTCTCCACTGTCCCAGTCCTCACATACTGAAATATGTGCACTGATTTAATTAACATAAAGGTGCGTTTGTGCTAATTAATTTCTTAGATTAGTATTTACTTGTTTTTACTGAAGTGAAATATTCAGTGGCATTATAACACAGCAAGGGAGTCTTACTTCATGTTTTCAGAACAAAACTATTTAATATTTCATTTCATGTTTCCATTCCATGAATAGAAAAAGTGTGAAGTACATATACAACCTTAACAGTTTTAACGTAGAGACGTTTTCCCATTAATTACCTCAATCTGACTTTAACCAGTGCTTTCTTTTCTTCAATCAATGCAATTTTTAAAAAACATTTTTAGTGGTTTTAATTGCTCAATTGATGTACACTGTAATTTTTGTTTCAAAGCCGCTAAGGAGAATGTGATTATGGTGGATGAAAGCTGTACTTTTGCTTTGGCTTTGGTAGTAATTGCTTTGTGCTTAAATTGCCAATTAGTCTTCATTTTCATTATGAAATAAGGACATGTAACAGTTATTCCTTGTGCCAGTATCAAACAAAAGGCTTCTGAAATCTGTTCATGAGTATAATTGCAGGGTTTTTACAAATACTTGTGTTGTTTCTAATTACTTTTGTCTTTTTTTAATTTCTACAGTAAGTTACTAACTGCTTACATCATGCTTTGTACAACTTCTAATGTTTGCTCAGGTTCAGAAATCAAAGCTAAAATATTTTTGCATCCTTGTAAACCATCTTCCAGGAAAATCAAGTTGAGAATTTAGGCAACTGTACATATGCTTTGACATCTTAAAAAACAATGTAATAACTAATATAGTAGTGTCTGTAATACATAATATGGCTAGCATGAAAAACTTACTACTATCGTACTACTAAAACTATTAAAACGTACTACTATCTACTCACTAGTATTATATGGTTGAAATTTGAAAGCAGCATATTCAAATACAGTGGTAATCAATTGGATGTGTAAATACTATGAGTGAAAATGAAATTGAAATCACGTCAAAAGTTATTGCAGCAAGCAAACAGTTGCATAATTTTTCTGCCTCGATTGTTACTTGATGCCCTCTAACAACTTTGTGTTGCTCATTGCATAATTTCATTATCACTTTAGACGTTAAAATTTCTTGTGAACAGATGATATCTATCTTTATTTTTAACAATGTGGAACTAGGATGTCAAATGTGACAATTTAATTTCTCAGAGTAATGTTGTAGTATACATTTAGTCCTTGTTTTATAAAATGACAAATGCAATAATCAGCATAATTAATAGATACTTCTCAAAGGTTGGTATTTGATAGATATCATGGATATGTGTTAACCTCCTTTTCTGATAGAGCATGTCGCAAAATGATGAAGGTACCAGTGTATGCAGCACTTAAGGGTGTGAGATTTCAGCCCAGAGGACTTTTCTCACTTTGAATCATGTGTGATTTAGACTCATACACTCCTTTTCTCCCTCAGGAAGGCAAATGAAAGCTGCAGAAAGCAAGCCAGTGCTACAGTGAGCAGCATTAAACACCTAAAGCAATTTACCGTATCAAACAGCTAAGATCTCCAAATGGGACCTAGCTGTAGGCAGCTGTTTTGCTGCATAAGGAGAACAACAATTTCTCAATTACACTGAGGAAGAAAATTGTTAATATCCATGAGTCTTTTGTACATTCTCTTATTATGTTCAGAGTGTGAAGCGATAATTTTAAAGTTCTGGCACAACTGTGTTCCACTTTGCTATGGAAGATACCCACAGGGTACTATAAAAACACCTTTCACCATGAAGCTTACTCATAGATGTCCTGTACTTAATCCTGACAGGAAGTATGAAGAAGCACTGGAATACCATCGCCAGGCTCTGGTATTAATCCCTCAGAATGCTTCTACTTGCTCTGCCATTGGCTACATACACAGCTTGATGGGCAATTTTGAAAGCGCCATTGACTATTTCCACACGGTACGTAACTGGCTTCACCTGGAAGGCTGGTCACAGATTCTGTTATTTACTGTTTCACTCTGGTTTGGGTTTGGAGCAGAGAACCAGCATTGTTTTCCAGCCTCCAAATGAGTGTTTATTTTATAATCCTAATTTGTTTTTTTCTTAAATCTTCTAAATTTTATTAGGTAAAAAAATGGCCTCTTTGGCAAACTTTGAATTGCAATATACATTTTATGTATGTAAGCTTCTCATGCACCTGAAATAATTTTAAATACTTCCAAGCTAGAAATTTTACAGTAAGTAAACAGCAGCATATGTTATACCTCATGATATGTGAATGATTTCCTGTTTGCATATATGTTCTTTTCTGGTTTTGTTTTTATACTTTACTTGCTTACTACTTCAGCCAGTTCATATGATGGTATTATTTTGGTTGTGCAATGTTTTGCTTTTACAGTGAGGACTATGCTCAGATAGCATCATAGAACAACAAGCCAACAAACTGAACCATTGCAGACTTAAGATGTAAATGTTTTTATTTGCTGCTAAATACTTTTTACTGCTTTTTTTTTTTAATAGGCCCTTGGTCTCAGGCGGGATGACACATTTTCAGTCACAATGCTTGGACACTGCATAGAAATGTACATCGGTGATTCTGAAGCCTATATTGGTAAGTCTCCAACCTTCATGTCTCTTAAAGTCATTGAGTCCTTTGAGAGGATTGTTATTCTTATGTCAAGGAGTGACCATTACCTAATTAACTCACAAAGTAGAGGATTTTGGGGGGAGTTTTTATGGTTGGTTATTTAATGGCTGAGTGAATCAGAACTTAGCAGCAATTGCAGATGACCACTGTTTTTTGTGAGCATCATGAAGGTAAACTCTAACCAGCATAAAGAAAAGAAACACTTTGTCATTAAAGGTGCAGTGGTTTCTTCTAAAGAAAATACTGATTTGTGGAATCTTGGATTGCAAAGAGAATGAGGGAAAAATAAAACAGAGGTATGGAGTTAGGGAATCAGAGCACTAATGCTAATGTTGTTGTTGACAAGGTGTTCTCACCTTGTCAAAACTTGTTTCTGTGGAGACAAGAGGATAGGTTCTTCTGACTCCAAAAAGACAGCTTTATATATGGTAAAAAATGTACTTCGTGACAGAAATACATTATATTGCCATAGGCTTAAATTTTCTATGAAAGTTTTTTTTCCACAAAAAAAATCTTCTGTATTTTTTATAGATTTCTGCTTCATTGAACTTAGTGATTTATCTGTAGTGAACACAGTTAATGTCCTGTCAAACATGTTAAAAAGGCTGAAGCCTTAAAAGTAAAAGCCATCTGTGTGCTCTAGTGCTTTTCCTGCAGATTTGTCACATAATTGAAACAGATGTTTCTTCTCCATATTGTCTTGCTCCATATGTAGTCATTTAACACATCTGGAAGAACCATGCAGCCATGTGATATGCATTAATGCAAACCAAGCTGTGTGTAACTTAAGAGAAAAAGCCCCTTGGAGAATTGGGAAGGGAATTGGCAAGTACTTCTCAAAACAGACTTTTGAATCTGAGTTTGTGCTTCTTGTATTGTGCTTTCTTGAGAAAGGAGACTGCTGGATTTTTTCAGAACAACTCATTCAGCTTCAGTCATGAAGCAGCAGCAGCTCCTTGATGGTTGGAAAGCAGAGAATTATAGTAGTTTCTGAACAATAGTTTGAGATTACATTTTTGGGAGCATTCATTTGAAATAAACTAATGGTTTGTTTGTTTTCCTAGGAACAGAGATCAAAGACAAATTAAGATGTTATGACTTTGATGTACACACAGTGAAGACATTAAAGAACATAATTTCACCTCCCTGGGATTTCAGAGAATTTGACATAGAAAGACAAACTCTGGATGAAAGTGGCATAGTAACATTAGAGACATCAAATCAAAGGAAAAGTACAGATACCAGTCGCCCATTGGAAGAAACATTTGAGATTGAAATGAATGAAAGTGATATGATGTTAGAAACATCAATGTCAGACCATAGTACGTGACCATAAATACTAGTAGAGAGCTGATTTTGTCTAAGTGTAGTATGTTTGTTTTAGCATTTTTGTTATTGTGTTGTACTTTCATGAATTTGATATTTTTTATATGAATTCAAACTACTAAGTACCTAACACCGGGAGTTTTATAGTTCCTACTTTATAAATATTCCTTTCCTGATAGCACTCTCATGAATCCCCATCTGAATCAAGACCTCACTGCATCGATGCAGGCCATATACACAGTTTGAATCCAGAGTATTGGCTATGTTGCACATGTCTGTGCACTACTGAACATGAATTCAGATTTTAGACACAACTGCACTTTGGAATTCAAGGGTATCAAGGGAAGAAAAGCTTGAGGAGGAGACTGTATTTCATCAGCAACTGCACACACAAGCGTGTGGGAATCTGTTGGGTCCAGGTGATCCCATTGCTTTCCTATGACGACCAGCACAGTAGTGTAGAGAAGTCTGGTTCTGTCCCAGTGACAATGGGAATTGTGCTGTGGCTCCACAAAGGGAACTGGAGATACCCAGATTTCCCTTCCATATGTTAGAAAACATAGATTGGACTTCACATTGAGTGCAGAATTCAATACCAATCCCATATATTCTTAAAACATGAGAAAATAAGGTGAATAAAAATGTTTTACTTCCTAGTTCTAAAACAATTCATCCAAAGTTTCTCATTCTCCTGTAAAACATAGTGTGAGCCCTCAGTCCTAAGTGAAAAAGTATCCAAGCAGAGTGTTGGAAAAATTAATTATTTAGGAAGCATATGCATGTCCTGGGCAGTGTCTGGTCTCTCTTCTTCAGTGTGGCTGGCAAAACCAGTTCATAAAAAGGGCTTTCTTTTATCTTAGAACCTGGTAATTGGAGTGTGGTAGAGATGACTTCTTTGAGGTAAACTGGGGATTTTTCCTGGACACTCTGGAAGAATCAATGGTGATGTGTCTCAACAACTGCTCTGTTAGGCAGGTCTCTTCCTTTAGAGGATCTTTTGATAGTTATTTTTACATCTGTGCTTATGTATCCTGAATGATCGTAACCAAGACTGTCTTGTGGATAACATAACAGCAACGGCTTGTTGCTGCACACAGAAGGATATTGTAAATAGATTCTCAAAGATTCTCAAGGAGACAAACTCCTTTTTCTCTATAGCATTATTTTTAATTCAGCATATGTAAATCTAGTTTTCTAGTAAGACATCATGGCAATTTCTGAATTGAAGGTGGCAAAACAGTCTTCTAGAGAATCAGGCCTTTTGACTATTGTCAGACATGGATATAAATCTTGCGTTGTTTTCCTCTGTTACGAATTTTTTTTTTCATTGGCAAAATGGTTTTAAATATTGATAAAAGTTCATCTTTCTTCCTGCACTCCCCAGTTATGATCTGATGTTGTGTTGGCTGTGATGGCAACACTGGTTTATGTTATTCCTGCCTGTAGGAGTCTACTGTGCTATTTCCTCAGCTGTGGTTATACAAATCCTTGTGTGGTTACATTGTGAATGAAATCGGGGAACTGGGAACAGTATTTTAAAATATTTTCTAGATTGGGTCAATTCTCAGGTTCAAGGAGAGCAAGCCACTGCTGTATGACTTGTCATCAGTGGGACAGAGTAGTTGGAATGGGAGGAAACAGATGGAATAGCAAGAAAGGGCACTGCTCTAACAGCAGCCTGTTGTGACACTGTGCCTTGGCAGGTATTTGTTGGAGGTTTTTTGGCTGGCTATTGCTAACCTTTGTTTCTTGGTATTAAAAATTACCTAGAAAGAAATGTATGCAGAGTGTCCTAGATTGTGAAGGACTCTTTTGGATATCAGAGGAATTCTTGATACAGCTTGGCTCCAAGCCTTTTAGGCAGCTGCAGCTGGGTTAGAGTCTGTGAGATGGTTCATGATGTATGTCTCAGACAGGACTTTCAGGGGAAGTTTTTCTCTCCTCATTTATCTTCA
Source organism: Donacobius atricapilla (assembly GCA_013397315.1). Taxonomy (NCBI): domain Eukaryota; kingdom Metazoa; phylum Chordata; class Aves; order Passeriformes; family Mimidae; genus Donacobius; species Donacobius atricapilla. The sequence goes on from WBMY01008916.1 coordinate 695,127, forward strand.
GTTCAAGGTTTTGACCTGCTCTTGTTCTGTTCAAATCCCTGCCTTTGTACTGGCAGTACCTGCTTGCCCTGGTCTTCTGCACCTCCTATCACCTGTCCTGCTCCAGTCCAGCTTTTCCTAGTTAGTGCTTGGTGCCTTTCTGGGTTATTGTGACATTCACCCTGGCTCTAGTTAAATTGAGTATTGTCCTTGTCCTCATGAGGACTTTCGTTATTAGTTTTTGCCTGACTTGACCTCAGATTCTTGATTCCTGCTGCAAGCCATTGCCATTGCCTCACTTGGCTTTGTCTGCTGGGTACAAGAGTCCAGGACTGTCAGGTTGGGTGGCTTATAAATATGCCCCCCAAAGAGACATCTTTACTCTGTCTCATAACTTCATCTTTCTCTTCCAAAGATCAGTTTTGTCCCAGAGTGGGGAGATCTGACTGTTGCCTTAAAGGTTTTTCAGAACAGATACGAAAACCTACAAGATATTTATGCTGCGAATGGCTCTAAAAGTTTCTTCATAGGTACTGCTGCCTAAAAGATTTGAAAACTAATAATGTGTTAGCTCAGTTTATCAGAGCCTGGTGCTAATAATGCCAGTGTTGCAAGCTTCAACCCCATGAGGGCCATTCACTTGAGAGCTGACTCGATGGTCCTTGTGGTACCTTCCAACTCAGAATATTCTGTGATTTCAGTTTTCTCAGCCAACACCACCTACTTTTATTATTCCACATCAGAACATGTATTTCCTTCATGCTGGTTGGGGACAGCTGTTTGAGAACTACCAATGCAGCAGGATCTGAAAATTTGCAATGACCCTGTGTATTCTGATTAAATTGCAGGCATTTTTGCTCCTACTGTCTAGTTCCCATAGCTCCGGACAAGTCTGTCCTTAAATGTGTGACATGTCCTTACTTGGAGCTTGCTGTACCTCTGCCACCAATTCTAGAACATGTAATCCAAGATATTCCAACTCACACAGGAATTTCAAGAAACCTTTTGGACCTAGATATTGTGAAATTTGTTGATTGCAATCTGGGAATAAAAAGCCTTGCTCTGATTGATGGGTCAGTACTTAGAATAATTATGGAGTCAAAGAATGGTGTGAGTTAGAAAGGACTTTAAAGATCCTGTAGTCCCAACTCTGCTGCCATGGGCAGGGACACCTTCCTGCCAGGTTCCTTAAGGCCCTGTCCAGCCCGGCTTTGACCACTGCCAGGGATGGGCACCCACGATCTCCCGGGGCAACCTCTCCCAGTGCCTCACCATCCTCACAGGAAGTTTCTTGCTAACATCTAGCCTACCTTTCCCCTCTCTCAGTTTCTACCCTCTGCCTTGTGCTGTCACCACAGTTCCTGAGGAAGCCGGGCACTAAGGCCGGAGGCACCCTGTGGAAGAGCTCTCGCCTGCTGCGTGGCCTCAGCCTCGGGGGCTGAGGCTGGCGTGCATTGCCCAAGTGCAGGCGCTGCTTCATTATCACGGAACCTCTCTGCAGGCCTAAGAGTCCTGGCCTCACACAAGTAACGATTAATGGCCTTTTTTCCTTTCTCCCACTGCTTTCTCCGCAGAACGTGGCTACCCCTCAGACCCTGCATCCAAAGACCGTGAATAACACACCCCCACGGTGCCTGTGCCCTTCCCGCCAAACAGGCCGCTCTGAGGCCGGGGTGACAAGCCACCGGTGAGCTCAGGGCGAGACCGCGAGAGGAGGGAAGTGGACACGTTTCTGTGTCTTCCCCTCGCAGCGGCGCAGCTCCGGGACGCCCGCACCGAGAGGGAGCCGCCGCTCCCCGGCAGGGCCGCCTGGGGAGCCTCGCGAGATCCCGCCAGCCCCGNCCGGCGCCGGGGAAACAGCGGGAGGAGAAGAAAACGGCGCTGAGCAAAGTGAGGGGGCGCGAGCGCGGGGCGGGGGCGGCTCCGGTGATGGGAGAGCGTGGGAGGGACCGAGCCTGATCTCAGGAGGTTCGTGTGTTTATAACGTAGTCTTCATCTGCAGAATGGGGGTGTTCGTTCCCTGGAGTACTGGGAGACCCCCAGCGTCAGTGCTGGAAATCATTTCACCTTTAATTGTGAAGTCAAGGCTGGCTACTGCTGTGGCTAATCAGCTTTTGTCAAGGGCAAGAGCACATCTCTCTTCTCCGTCTTTATTAGAGCGCCTTTCAAATAATACTTACAGACTGTAACAGGTTGTCCAGGAATGTCACAGAGTCACCCTGTCTGGAGACATTCAGAACGCATCTGGACGTGTTCCTGTGGCACCTGCTCTAGGTGACCCTGCCTTGGCAGGGGGGCAGGACCAGAGATGCCTTCCGACCCTGACAGTTCTGTGAGTCTTTGAGTACCGTGAGAGTTGATTTATTCCTGTGGGGTTTTTTGGGTTTTTTTTTTTTTTAATTGGAAAACTGAAGCACTGAAAATGGCTATAATTCAGTGCTCAGTAAAGTTATATTCAGATATCTAAGTACTCAGAAATTAAGACAGATTGCCTGAAGCTTGATGGCCATTTTATTGTTTTGTTTGCTGGCATCATTCAGCCAGAGGTTTCTGCACAGCTTCCTGGCCTTTATTATTGGGTAGTTTAGTATTTGGGTGTGGTGGGTTGATTCTGGGTGATACCTCCAGCCAGGTGCTCTTGCACTCCTCCCTCAGCAAGACCCAGGAATAAGGTATGATGGAAAAAACAAAGTGTCATCACAGGAAAAACTGACACAGCTGACGGAGGACCTCACAGCAGCTTCTTACAGCTTTCTCACAGAGGGAAATGGAGGGGCAGGCACTGATACTTCCTCTCTGGTGGCCAGTGACAGGAGGGGAAGGAATGGCATGAAGCTGTGTCTGGAGAGGTTTAGGTTGCATATAGAAAAAGGTTCTTTGCCCAGAGCATGGTTGGGCCCTGGAACAGGCTCCCAGGGAAAATGGTCAGCGCTAAGCCTGACAGAGTTCAAGAAGCATTTGGCCAATGCTTTCAGGCACGGGGTGTGATTCTTGGGGCAGGGCCAGGAGTGGGACTTCAGTGGTCCTGGTGGGTCCCTTCTAACCAGGATACAGTATGGTTCTAACATAGAATTAATTTACTTAATGGCTAATTAAAAATTAGAGAAGACTGTTGACAAAAAAGCATTGCAACTACAACACCTTCCCACCTCCCCTCTTCCTTCCCAGGCTCAACCTCCTCTGCCTGGAAGCACTACAGAAGGATGAGGAATGAGGGTAGCAGACAGGACATAACAGCTCCTCTCTGCTGCTCCTTCTTCCTCACATTCCTTCCCTCCTCCGGCATGGGGGAACCTGACGTGGGACACAACAGGATACAGTCCTTCATGAAGTGCTGCAGGAGTGTCCCTCCCACATGCTGTAGTTGTTCATGATCTGCTGCAGCATGAGTCTCCTTCATGGGCTGCAGGCCTTCAGGATGAACTTGATTTAGTGTGAGCTTCTCTGCACAGGCTGCAGGGCTCTTCAGGGCATCTCCACTTGCTGTGGCATGGGGTCCCCCATGGGCTGCAGGTAGATGTCTGCTCCACTGTGGTCCTTCATGGCATGTGGGAGAACGGTGTGCCTCACTGTGATCTTCAAGACACTGCTTGGGCACGTGGAGCACCTCCTCCCCTTCTTCTCCTCTCCTTTTTGTCTGCAGGACTGTCTTACACATTTTGCCCCCCTTACTCGTCTGTCTCACCCACTGCTGTGCTACCTTTCTTTTCCATTCTTAAATACCTTTCCCAGAGTCACCTCTGTCTTGGCTTAAGCTGTGCCCTGGGGTGGATCCACTGGAGCTGGCTGCACTCCACACTGGGCAGCCCCCAGCATCCTCTCAGAGGCTGCCCTGAGAAACCCCTGCCTGGAGCAACTGGACACAGAGACCTACTACACTAAAATACTGCCGTAACAAGACTTAAAAGCTAGTTTAAATCATTTTTGAGAGATACTTTAAAAATTTTATGTAATCAATATCCATTAGGTTGTTGATGATTAAATTGCAATGGTTCTCAGGCTGTTCATCAGAATATGTCACTTATCAGTTTTAAAACAATTGCAGAAATTGAGTCAGGGAATTTGTGCCATCTGTTTCTACAGTATCTAATACACAGATCAAATATAAATCTCCATTTCTTTTTTATATATGCAGGTGGTTATTCGAAGGCTTCCTCCTTGTCTCACCAAGGAGCAACTGGAGGAACAGCTGCATCCTCTACCTGCCCATGATTATTTTGAGTTTTGCACTGCTGATCCCAGGTGAGGATGAGCTGTTTCTGTAGGTTTTCAGGTGCAGAAAACCTAATCAAGGTATCTGGGACATTTGAAATCCCATGGTTTTCCTCTTTTTATTATTTTTGTTGAGTTACTGTTATTGCCCACCTCAGAAGGTGGAGATAACCCAGGTTCTTGTTATTAGATCCCTTGGGGCACACTAGTGTGAAACTACACTGAATGATCAGCATTTGTAAATAAACAATGTAGGGTTTATTACAGAACAATTTGGTTGCAAAAGAAAACAGGTATGGAGCTGTTCTGGAGGTTATTGTCTATAGTAATACAAGATGAAAGCACTGCAATATGAAAGTGCAATATTACACAAGGACACATAGAGAGAAAGAAAAGAAAAGACAAAGTACAAGAGTGTGGATCTCACCACTCAAAGGTCCTGCAATAAGACTTGGTTGCTGTGCGATCTTGGATCCAGATCTGGCAGGAGGAGTGGGGTGGGAAGTCCTGAAGAAGTGGTGGGGAGAAGATGGTGGAACAGACCATCTCTTGGGTTTATATTCGCTCAGGTTCAGGTGAATATAAATCAGGTACCTCCTCAGGAGCAGGGAGCTTTGTGTAAGAATGTGGACCAGGGGACACCTTCTAAGACAGCTGCCCAGCCCAGCTGAGTCAGTTGTGCCTCATTATGTGCCATCAGCAGAGATGAACACCTCAGGTCACACAAGATCTCCCCGACATTTCCCGGGGGAAGGAGGGGGAGCCCCACAGCCAAGTGGTTTGTGCAAGGAAGCACAAGTTAGTGTGACAAGGGGCACAGTCCTGTGCACAGGATCCTGCTCCTCTCCCACTCACAGCCCATCATTCACCTTGTGCCTTAGCAGATCAGTGGTTTAGCCATTACACAACTGAAAATTCACCTAAGCCACCTCAACCCAGCACCCTGGCATCTCCACAAATGAGGAATGTTTTGAGTCATTGTCTCTTAACAGTTCAGTCTACTTAAAATATTTCTGAAAGCTGGCTGCATATGGAGAGACAATGGGATTCCTGCCCTTTTCCTTTACACTGGAGATTTTAATACAGATTTTTTTTTTTAATATGAATAGGGCATAATGTAGTTCGAAACCCTGATGTTTCTTTTAATCTTCATTGGTAAACTGTAACAGCCTGCTTAAATGGCTGTAAGATTCAGTTTGGAGCAAACAATCACAGAATGTTTTCATGAGTTCCATTTGAGTTTAGTTTCTTCGTTAACCTACATGGTTTTTTATGTGCTTCATACAATTTTTAAAATAATCTAGTTTTATTCATTTTTTGCTTTGCAAAAGTAAAAAAGAAGAAATATTGGTTGATTTAGATTAAATCAAAATTCCTGGTATAGTTATATAATTTACTCAGCATCACAGCAGTAAAATGCAATTCCCTTTTGAATAAATCAGTTTCCAGGAGAGAAACAAAACACCATGTATGTTCAATCTTCATGTGTTCTGAAAAACTGAAGTGTAAGATCCATCCTGTCTTAATGTGTGATGAATCACCACCCCTCCACTGGCTCGAGATTCTTTCCACTGACTACAGAGGGATCCTGGCTCTTTGTTGCTGACCAAATTTCAAAGTTAGGGGTTCTCTCAGAGTCAGTTTCACAATCAAGAAGAAATAAATGTTTATTTAAAGAAATTATGATAGTTTCTGACCTAGGTAGTTGCGCGTAAGTGCTGCAACAGAATAGTAGTTGCTTCAGCTTTTCTGTTAAAACCACAAAGGATGTGAAGTGAGGAAAGAAGAGAATTTATTCTGATTGTCAGTCTTTGTAGTGCCTTACATTGCTGTTCTGAACTTTGTCGTCTCTGTTTCCAAATGGGCCCCTTTAAGGCTTCTGTGCCAGCTGTTCATTTGATAAGTAGAAAATACCAAAGGCAAACCAAAAATGCTCTGAAAAATAATGTCAGTTCTTATTGTGTTTAGATGCACAAATGCCAATGAACAGTTTAAAAAATTCCAGTTTTAATTTTTAAAAATAATTTGCATAAGAATTTAGAGAGTCGGCCTGTTTATTTTGTCTCCTCTGTGATGAAATTTGGATTACCCAAAAACCTTGCTGGTGACTTGTTTAATTGCATCTGTGGCAGGTTACCAATGAAAGATAGTGTTTTTTCTCTCATGCTGGTATTTGTCATGTTATTCTCTATTGCCTTCACAAATCTAAACTCACTAAAAAAAAAAAATTCATTTAAGTTAGAATTTTTCATCATGAAATGTTTTGTACTCACTCCGTTTTTTTCTTCATCCTGCTTTTCAAAAAATGTGTTTTCATACAAAAGATGGATTTTTTCAGAATGAGTTTATCTTTACCAGGTTTGTAGGGCTACAGCTTCTTTCAGCAAACTAAACAGCTTACCTGGGCATTTCACTGCCATTCTGCAGTGTTGGCTCAGCTGATTATTTATCTTTGACTGGCTCAAGATCACCTTGCCTCTTTTGTCCCCTTGGTTTAAATGCTGGCACATTGTGCTGGTTTGAAAGCAAAACCAGTGAGAGACTCCAAGTCAGAAATACAATTTAATAGGAGGAATACAGTTATTTAGGGCGGTAGTAGCAGTCCAGATGAAGTGGTCTCGTTGAAGCAGTGATCCCGTAGAAAGGTCTAGTAGCTCCTGTCCTCTGGGAATCCAGTGGGTTAAGGGCCCCCTGTGCTATCCCGAGTTATATCCCGGTGGGAATGCTTGGCTCCTCCCCATGGGCGGGGCATCCCACAATGGAATGATGTAATTTTATGAGTCATACAATGGGTCCTTGATTGCCCATTAAACGGAGATAACTCCCGGAGGGTGTTACCCATGAGTCATACAGCAGAGCATGAATGGGCCCATTAACAGAACATAGTCCGGAGGGTGGGGGCAAGGGAAACACTGCCCCACCTGGTTTCAACAGCTCATGAAGATGGTGACAGAATACATACCTTGGGCATATTTTACATTGTAATCTAGGACACACATACCTATGTGTATCTTTTTATGAGTCATCTCTTTACATTACCCACTCAGGAAAATACAATAAACTTTCAGAAAGTTTAATCACAGTTAATCTCAGTCCTCTCTTACCCAGTAGAGAACATTTTTTGAGTATAAAAATATTGTATTGCCATAGTCTATCATGATATGGACAGTTCACAGGATTTAAGCAAACTCTGTGCATGTGTCTTCATGTCATTCCAGCTAACAGGGAAAGCTACAGGACACAGTTTTCTCTGTCTTTCACTGAACAGCTTTTTTCTAGATCCTGTACCATGTGCATAGTGGCAAGCAATCCAGAGAATTCAGTGATGACAAAAACATGTGAAGTTGAAAAGAAATGTTATGTCACCCAATGAGAAGAATTTGGAGAATCCTCAGTGAAGAAGATCTGTTTGTTGGAAAGGGAAAGGGGCATAGAGATGCTCTGATGCAGAAGTAGACAAGTTTCCTTAAGAGCTGTAACATCTCACTTTAACCATGTCTTGTCAATACCAAACTTGTACCTACATCACAGAAGTTTCTATAAGCTCATTCAGATTTTATAAGTTGTCAGAAATTCATGCCACGAATGATGGATGTTGGAAATGGGTCAGGAGCAGTTAGACAAATACTTACTTATACAAATATTTATCTACGAAAATCTATTAAACACAAGGTACAAGTTTGGTATTACAAGGTCCCTAGCCTGCAGTTACTTGCAGTTATGAACTGGATGAAGTACTTACTTGTACATTTTCCCCTTTTAAATAAATTTTCTCTTGGAATTCTCTATTAGTTGCTGTTGGTAAGGGCACTGTTGGTCTAGACCACTAAAGAGGTCTAACTGTAGCTGTTTCAACATCTTTATTTCCAAGATAATTCATCCTAGAGGACACAACTAACAAAGATATGCATATCAACTCCAGTTTCTTTTTTTTTGTAATCTCTCTAATATCCTTATAAGTGTTATCTTTAAGTTTACAATATCCTATTACAGGCAAGCTATAAAATTTTTTCAAATTTCATGTGGTTAATGTAATTTTCAGTTTTTCAGTTACATACATTTCAGTAAAATCATTTCAGAAAGTGACTTGTGTTTCATTCATTTTTCAGATTCATCTGATTCACTGCATTGCATTTATTTTCTCTTTCATATTGACATTAAAATGCACACAAAACACTGTTTATAGATAATAATAAAGACTCTACCTTCTTGACAGACTGTTATGTACTCAGTCTCCAAATATTAACTGTTTTTTCCAGATACTCTTTCCCTTTTGTCTGCTTGTAAAGGTTTCTGAGCCTGTTCTAAAGATTGGACTAATCAAGTCAAGTGATTGATCTCTGGCCCTTCAGGATTTGGGTAATCTCTCTGGACTGGCACTGAGTGCTAGGCATTGTTGATAGTGTTGTGAGGTTATGAAAGGAAAGAAATCTGAACGCAAGCTTTGCTTGCATTAAAACAGTTCAAATAGTCAGTACCATGCCATGTATCACAGAGGGTGATAAAGCTCTTCCAAAGAGCACTCCTCCTTTTCCCATTACTTCCTCCCAGCGTTGTGCTCAGGATTATTGTAGGTAAACAGCACTAAGGCTGTAGGATGTAGATTTCCACCCAGGAGCTGCAGCACTGAAGGGGCAGAGCCTTTAGTGCTTCAAGCGAACCACTACTGCCATGTTCTGGGTGAAATAATTGACAGGCTTTGATTGACACAACTCTAGTGTTTCTGCTTTCTCTGCCAGGCAAACTGCTCATTTATAGCTTAAAAAGGAAAGACTAAGTTTATTTTGAAATGTGCCTGTTCCACCCATTATGTGAATGACCACAGAAGATGACAAGGATGAGGGCCAGGGGATTTTAGCTTGACATGACAATGTCAATGATGAGCTACCAATTACTCTATGAATGAGTAGAGGAGTTATTTGACTCCAAAATTTTGTTGTAGAGCTCTATGTACGTGTAAGTATATCTTTTATAAATGCCTACCATGATTCATAAGTTGATAATCTCATCTTTTATGAGATTGCTGTTTTTATTATAGTTTATATGTTGCTGTTTAGACTGTAAATAACTATTTAAAATTGCATTCCTGTATATCAATCTTTTTACACAATTGTGTTAAAAGATACTTTGTAGAAGAAATAAACATTTAGAATGTGTTTGGTATTCAAGTTGCTAGAAAAATAAGGGCTTAAAGCGATGATAGACTAAGCGTTATAGAAATAAATGTACCCTGAAAGATTGAATACCCTTGAATGCAGAGCAGGAAAAAAAAAACAAAAAACTGTGTTGGAATGAATAAATGTGTACACTCAGACTCATCTGGGTTATTTCCACAGAGATTGCTCCAAGTGCCAACATGTGCAGTGCTCTGTCCAAAACATGATACGTATGGAAAGCAGCATTATAGACAGCAAACATGGCAAAATGGAATCAGCTACCTGATGATAAAACTAAATTTCACAACCTGAATTAAATCTTTGGTGATAGATACTTCAAAAAAGGAGACACACAGAGTTCACTGGGCCTCCTGTAGGACTCAGCTGGAACACAAAATCCTGAAGAGTAGGGAGTATTTTAGGCAGTAACTGCTGAATACTAAGTACAAAAGTCAAGCAAGAGCATTTCTTCCTGGGAGGGGTTGTTAGCCTCAGAGTGCCTGTAGCCCTGTTCATTCCTTGCTGCATGACCATGCTGTTGAGTTCTGAATGGATAGGTAAAGACATAATCCAGGGTGGGGAGTAGCTGCTGCAAGTCAGGTGTCTGAAACCTAGAGTAAAAGTGATAGATGTACAAGCCAGTGCTAAGTATTTTGAATTTGCTAGGTTTCGTTTGCTTCCTAGTATGTTAATTTTACTCACTTTTTAGGCACACTGCACGCTTCGCTGGGTAAGAAGCCTAAGACAAGGGTTTGAAACACTCAGTTGGCTGGGTTTTGTGCACTAAGCACTCTGATAACTAACTCACATGCACATGAGAACCAGCTCTTTCATAGAAGTGGCTCCGTCAGAGAAGGAACTTGTAACGGCTAAGCTCTGTCACAGCTCTGTTTCTGCAACCTTCTACCCTGATACATAGCAACACTAATGGGCAGACAGTGCTGTGTTATTGTGCTGCACAGCAATATCCTGCTGTGCTCAACCATGCTTTTCTATTGTACATTTCTGCTGATGTGTGTGAAGTTCTTGAAAATGTTAATAATGTATATCGACAACACTAGATCCCTTGCTTGGAACGTAAATTCTAAATCTCAGTTTTCCAGCATTCTGTTTATACAGACTCAGTTCTTTCTTACTAATAAGCGCTTAATAACCTTATCAAATGTTCCTCAGTTTTGAAAGATATTCACTCTGTTTAAGCTGAAAAAGCTAGAAAAATATTATGTTGTGTACCAGGAAAAGATAATGCTGCCAAAGCAGGTGAAAGAGATGGTGTTGATATACAGCTAAAGGAAATAAGGAAGGAGCAAGCCTTTGTATTTTCAGTTCTGTTTCACAACGTGTCCAACCATAAGGTGCTAAGTTCCTACCAGAAAAAAAATCCAATTGTATGCTGAAGCTGCTTGCGGTGCACTGAGGCAGAGAAGTGCCACAGTAATGTAGGAGTGGACCCTTGTCCAAGTAACAGTCTTTAATCTACAGAAAGTTTTAGTATTTTACAAAAGCTGAAGATAGAAAGATCAGGGAAGACTAGGGACTAAAACTCAATTCCTCTGTCTCAGATAATAATGACTGGAGTGGAAAATAATGTTACCTCAAGATTCCTGGTTTTGTCTGATGAATATTTAGCACTTCAAGTGTACAATCATACCAGTCTAATGTCAGGCCTCATTTAAGTTAAACCTCAAGCATGAAACACGAGAGGAGTGCTGTTGATATAACAGAGAAGGAAGTTTTCTTCTTCATGGGAGCCTCAGTTATCTGAGACTTTTTTACTCTTGTAGCCATTAGGCAGCACAGAGACATTGCTTACAGTATACCTATAGATTGCCACAATAAAATTCCCTCCTTTACTTACACATTTTAAAATACATCTTTTAACACTGTGTAATTATGAAAAGTGTTAAATTTTGTCTTCTTTGAAATCGATGAGAAGAAATCTGTCTTTTTAGAACTGCTTTGCATCTTGGTGGTAACTCTACAGCCATGCTATAGCATCTTTCAGCCCTGGCCTGGCCGTAGCAGGCATTTTTGCAGTTGCCCACTTACAGTTCATGCAATGCTGTTCCTATTCTAAAATGTCAAAATATGCTGGGCATATAAGGATAACATGGCTCTTCCTCTCTTCTTTGGAAATAGTTTATCCTCTTCAAGCTGTAGAAATGCTTCATAGCTGGTACTTGCAGAGCATCTAAATGAAAAAAGCCCTCTAGGTTGTTTTGGTTTTTTAACATTTCTTCTGGCTACAGGAAAATACAAAATTGGTGGGCATACAAAACCATTGGTTATTGACAGCACTGCTCTTGATGATCTCGTAACGCTGTAAGTGGAATCCATATAGATGCATATTTTAAAAAGAAAAAATTACTTGGGAGCAGTGTTGCTTTGAGCTGCCATATGCATGGGTCCTGTGATCCAATCCAGATTTTTGCTCTTTCTTGCTCATTGTGAAATCTGATTTTGAAAGAGCTATGGGACTGAAATTCAATTGCAGCTGTGTGCTTATTGTCTCCTGGTGTCAGTGCTGAGTTGGTCTGAAGATGGGCCATAGGTGAAAATGGAATTATGAACATAGATATTTTAAAGATATGGGCTTGTGTTAAGATTTGTTCAAAAACCTGATGTAATATGTAATCATCATTAAGTCAGTTTAAGACAAACTGACATATATAACAGTTGCAGGAGTTTAAAGCATGTACATGCCATGACTCACAATAACTTAGCTGATGGGTTCTAGTTCATTAAATTACCTCAGTTTCATGATGGTACCGGTGTGCCAGCCCTGAGGTTTTTATCAGGCACATCAAATATTTACCCATGGAGTGGAATCTATGCCAATAAATTTTTGAAGAATCAGAATTATTTTGAGTACCTGTCTCTTTTGCTAGAAATGCTTTGGATTTTCACAGCAACTGTTGGTCACTACTAGACATTGCATGTACATTGATAACACATGGATGTCTGTCGTTGTTAGACACACACACACACACACACACACATACTTTGGTGAAAAGGCATGAACTGTTTATTACAAAATCTGACTCCACTTTTATAGTATTTCTACAAGGGCCAGGGACTGGGGGAGAAGGCTGACACCTCTCCCCATCCCATTGGTCAAGACAACTGTCTATCAACTGTCTATATCTGTAAGAAGAAAATATGTAAACTAACTTGAACTAACAAAAACATTGCTTCTATTTATAACACCTATGTGTGAGAAAAAACTCAAGAACTATGAACTGTGAGACACAAGAAGGCTGAAACATCAAGGCGACAGATGTCCGATGGAGTTTATTTATTTGTGTATAATTCAGTGGATTATATTGCCAACTATTAAGTTTTTTATTCTTTCTTAAAGGTGGAAATCTATTTAATACAGTGACAGCCTGGAAGCTGCCTCTTCACTGAAGTCTTTTACTTAACCTTTTCTGTTTCAGTGACACAAGACTTCTCTTAGTATGCCCAAGAAGTTCCCCAAAAGCACTGCTGTTATTGATATCTCTTAAATTAGGAAATACTAAAGTTTTGATCCCGCACAATTGGAAATGTATGTTCTACAGTTTAAGGGGACAAAATAAATGGGAAATATTTGTGTCAGTTCAGAATAAATTTCACAGCTGCATACAGAACTCTGATGTTCTGTTATTTTTTTATCATATAAATATAATTAGATATGTAAATGTAAAGGCTGCTTAAGGTAGCAATTTCTCAAAGAAGATGAGAAGTACAATGTGATCCTTCTAGTTTTATGTATTCCCTAGCCCTGGAAAGAATAATAAGTAACAGAAAATAAAATTGTTTCTTGTTGCAGCCTTTATCCTCATCTCTACTCAAGAGCATACATTAACTTTAGAAATCCTGAGGACATCCTTCTTTTTAGAGATCGCTTTGATGGCTATGTCTTCATTGATAATAAAGGTTGGACTATTTGTAACATATTAAATGTGTATATATATATATATACCATTTTAGAGCATCAATTTGCTTCCTTTTTGCTAGTTATGCCATTATTTCCTCACTATGCAGTTAATTACATAAAAATATGCTAACATTTATCACTTAAAATATAATAAACTGCAAAATATATTTGTCCATGCAATCTTGCTTGTCTGTGTGGTGTGCATGCTTTATGTGCATTATTGTACTTCAGGCAATGCACTATCAAGATCATACTAAGAAAATTACCTTATGCAAGCTTCACAATTCATTACAATAGTAACTGAACACATTGTGAGCATGGTTTTTTACATCTTCGGTGTTTCTGACATAAATTTCTGCCACTTACTCCTGTTTGGAAAAAGCAAGATGAAACCTTCAACATTTTGGTAGTCCACATCTAAGACATGTAGAGATTGAATTTTTAAGGCCTTTGCAGACATCTTGAGTTGAGCTCCAAGAACAAGAATGGCAAAATGTATTGCCAGTTTTAAAATGTTCAGTCTGCAAATGTTTGCCCAACAGTAAAGAAAAAGTCTGTAATGTAAGTGTAGCTAAATCCAGGTCTCCTGCAGGAGTATGAAGCTACCATCGATAAGAAGTCATTTGGCAGATCTTCAGCAGTTCTTTGCCTCATTCAGGCATACCTTCTGTAAAAAATTGCATAGGTTATATAAAATAGACATAGATTTCTGGCTCGCTTGTACAGACATTTTCTGTTCTGTACAGTCAGTGTTGCAGAGGTCCTGTGAAAAGTAGTCCTGCCTCCTCTTACTTAGAAACAGATCTCTAAAGAAGCTGTCAAACTGATGAATTTCTCTTCAGCATTTCCCACCTGAGATATTTCATTTGCTTCTAATATCCCTCAGATTTGGATGGTTTCTGTAGAGATGAAGAACAACATATTCCTGGCAGTGTGCGTTTCCCAGATTTAAAATTCTTGGTGTTTCAAGATTAAAAACTAGAAAGAAGTTATTTTTATGATTGTGCTAAGACATTACTTTGCCTAAATTCAGCATATATCTTCAATGTTATGCTGTACTGAAGTCAGAATACTCTGCAAAACTGAGCTTGGACACAGTTGGCCAGTTTGACATAATTGCTTGTACAGTTAAAGAGCACAAGGTTTCATCAGAATTGCTCTCTGGTGAGGCTTGTGGCAGCATTGCATTATGAGCCTAAAACTGAAACAAGGATTAGCAGGTTCAGTAAGGTTAACAAATGTTCTGGCAGACTGAAGGCAAGTTTTCTGTGGACTTGAGCAAAGTCTAATCTTGAACCTGCTGCAGGTGGAAACCAAGTGAAATTCAAAACCCACACGCGGTTCTGACTCCAGTCCAAGTAGCCAGTATTTAGGGCACAACTCAAAGCAAAGAATCCCTGCCAATAAACAGGTGGGAGTTGCACAGTCCATCATAAACAGAGAAGTTTAACACAATTCTATGTGATGGATTTTTACAGTTGTGGTTCTGAAAAGAGATGCCTTGTTATTTTATTACATATTATTTATTTTTTAAGCTTTTAGGGAACAAAGCCTTAGAAAAGCAATTCAACAGTTTCAGATTGATTTCCCGATAGTACTTAATCACTTGTCAGACTGAGATTTTGTGGTAGATTTTTCAAATCAATGTCTGTGAATAATTAAAAGGGAACTATAAATAATAATGCAAGAATTTTATTTTGCTACAGTAGTCATCCTCATTTTGAATCTTTTCAGCATACCCAAATAAAAGTTGGTGTTTTTTTTTTTTATTTTGAATATCTCTACATATAACTTTTCATTAGAAGTTCAGGAGTGAATTGTAGAAACATCTGCTTTTGTTTTCACATAAGACTTCCCAACACGTGTTTGAGTTTTGAAGATCTTACTAGAAGGTAGGGAATGTTTCTCCTCCTCAAAAAATTAAGGATTGATTTCTTTTAAGGTTTGGAATATCCTGCAGTGGTTGAGTTTGCTCCATTCCAGAAGATATCAAAAAAGAAGCTGAAGAAGAAAGATGCCAAAGCTGGAAGCATTGAAGATGGTAAACATCTTTCTCAACATCACAGTGGAAAATTTCTATTACGCATTGCAAAGTGTTAACATAATTCAAAAATTTTTCTTTGCAGATCCAGAATATAGGAAATTTTTAGAGAATTATTGTGCTGATGAAGAGAAGATCTGTGCCAATCCTGAGATTCTTTTGGGAGAGATTGAGGCCAAAACAAGGGAACTCATTGGTCTGTTTTCTTGATTTTTCTTATTATTGAGAATATTCAGTATTTTGCTTTTGTATCTTTATGATATTACCTGCAAGAGCTGACCTGTTCAGTCTACCAGATTTATAATACCACAGTTAAATATTTGTTTTTCAGGCGAGTAGTCTCTATGCATGAAATCTCTCGGCTTCACTTGAACTTTTGCATGCACACACACTGGCTTCAGAAATAGGCCCTTAGTAATTCTGAATACTTTCAGGTGTATTAGTAGATGGAAGATTTATTTTTGAAATACAAAATAGCTGAATACTTAACCATTGATCCCTCATATTAGCTGCTTTTGTTAAGAAACATGAAATGATCTCTCTCTGTTCTCACGGTCAAGATTCTGGAAAAGCTCTCAAAGTAAGGCAACAGCTTGTTTTCTGTATGCATGCAGCATGTCTTCTACAGTCCTGGGGGGAATTTTAAATAAGGTGAACACTGAAATCTTCAGTGCTAGTTTGCAGTTTTCAGGATGACATGGAATTTTGATGTATCTTCAAGTGATAACATGCAGAACACTTAGTCTTTCCCTGGGGGTGACAACTGAGTAGGAAATAAAATTGACCTTTGCTGTTATTTCTTTACAGTGAAAAAGTGGCCACCTCTTTTGATTAGAATCATACAGTCATTTAGGTTGGAAACTTGCTGTTCCAGAACATCAAGTACAACCATTAACAGTGCCAAGTCCACCACAAAACCATGCCCCCAATGCCACAACTGCACATCTTTTAAATACCTCCAGGGACAACAACTCCACCATTTCCCTGGGCAGCCTGTTCCAGTGTTTGATGGTCTTTTGTGAAGAATTTTTTCTTAGTATGCAATATAAACCTGCTCAGTTGCAACTTGAGGCCATTTCCCCTATCCTCTCACTTGTTACTGCTGTTTGGGAGTAGACTGGAGAGATTTGGATCTCTAATAATTTAGAGGAAATTGAAGTGAACATTTAGATAACTCTGTTATCAATAAAACTTGTTTGTTGCTGTTTTAGATGGGGAAGTTGCCCAATAATTTTTATTTACCCCAAATCTTCCATGGTATTTGACAGCAGAGTAAAGGCAGTAAAAAAAATTTGATAAGTTTGCAATTTACAAAAGTTTACAGTTTCAAGAAGATTTATAAACTTAGAAGTATTTTATAAGTGAAGATGGTTAATCTGAGAGCTGCAGATTTCTGAGTAACAATATTAACTGAAGGCAGCTTTACATTAAGACTTTCAGTGTTTCATTTCTGTGAAATCAGAATAAATCAAACTAGTTGCTTTATTTTTCCTGCCATTCAAAGCTGTGGCCATTGTTATCAATACAAAACCAAGGATTTCTTCAGCAGGTAGCATGTTTATAGCAAAATTTTGTAAGGGTTCAGCTGTGTGTCGAGTTTCAATGGTGTTCCTCCTACTGATGTCAATGAAAGATGTGCACAAGACTTTGCTGCCCAAGAACTGAGCCTCACATGCTCAGCATTTCTCCATGTAAAGTTACTGCAAACCTACATGTTTTATGCATCATGCCAGATGCATTGGCTGACCAGTTTCCATGTGACAGAGATGATGTGAAAGAGATTTTCTCTGTAGCAAGATGAAGATAGGCTCTTTTTCTTGTTTGTTTGTTTGCAGCAAGATGGAATGTAAAGTTTTGCTGACACTGCTCTTTATTTAGTAATTTATTTTCTTTTAAAGATTCTTAAACATTTTAAGAAAATGCTCTTAGGTTTGTATTTGCAGTAAGACCCATAAATAAGATGGGTAAGATTCAAGTTTTGTAAACATTGGGGTTTTTTCCCTTCCTCTTTGGGTAGTACTCATTACACTGCCTCCCTGCCCTGAACTTCAAGTTATAATTTCTCACCAAACCTCTTGCACTACAGTCTTAGTCATGACAAGGGTCAAGTTCTGAACTCTCAATGCAGCTTATCCTTTCTCCACACCTTCCAGTTACAATTTGTGATGTCTTTCAGCACATAAAAGTGGCCAGAGGCAGCAACTGCTCAGGCAGGGGAACTTAGGGAGTAGGAGGGAGAGGCAAAACTCAGATCTGAGGCACTGGAAGGTGGCTCTGGGGACCTAAAAACTTGTCAAAAATGATGGGCAGGTGGGGAGGAATGAGAGGCATGGAAAATATAAGGGTAGAGGGAGGAAAATATCAAATCAATAATCTTCATTGGTTGTTGATTCCTACCACTGATATTTGCTAAAAAGAAACAGTGAATCCTATCAGCCTTCCCACTTATAACTGTGTAACGATGTTTTGTTAACGAATCAGTTGCCCCCAGCCTAATCTGACTTTCAATGGAAAAAGATTTAAATATTTTTGTGATACGAACTGTGTCTAGATTTTGGTCATGTCATTTCAAATTTGTTGAAAACCTTTTAAATTCTTTTTTTTCTTTTTTTTCTTTCAAATTTTGTCATGTATTGCAATAGGAAATGTTTTTCTGTGGTTTGAGGGAGAATCCAATACTTAACTGTAAAGCAGTTTCAAGTAGTAAATATTTTCTATTCTGGGACATCTAAAACTGAGAAAATTTGTTTTAACTACTTATAGCTGTAAGTACAGGCTAAATTGAAGTCAGTTCAGTACTGACAGCCATGAATAAAGAATATGATAAGGAACATGATAAAGAATTTCGTGATGTTCTCCAAGTTTTTGTAGAATTTGGGGATGGTTCAGACAGGTGACTTGATTTCAGAGTGTGGAGACAGCTCTGTAATAAAAGAATGGCTGTGTGATCCAGTAGATGAGACCTTATATTAACAATTTGGGAAGCCAGAGCTTTATTGGATCTGCTGATAATTTGCTGTGTAACCTGGGACAAACTGCTTATCTCTTATTCCTCCCGTTTTCCCATGGGAAGATAAATACTAAATGTCAGGTAAATGAAAATGTTACATGAAACTGAAAATGTTTCCTTTGTGATGTACTTTGAAAACTGGGATTGAAAAGTGCTATGTGAGATTACAGTGATGTGGGCTGTATGTGAACAACAATATAGCTGGGTTTTGATGTACAAAAGTAAAAAGTAGGAATGGATTCTGAACACATTTCTTTTGTGGTGAAATAATCATTCAATGAGCAAGAGAGAAAAGCTGTTGTCTTGAACGGGAAGGATATGATCTTTAATTAAACATCAAATAATTGTTCAACATGTTTCTGTTGCTTCTAACACTAACAGCAAAAAAGCAATGAAGTGTTTCTAAAGCAGAATGATGGGAATGCCTTCAAAAATACATGAAACAAATAGGTTTATCAATGATTTAGCTCCCTTTCAGATAAAGCTAGGAAAAGGGGGTTAATACTAAAGTAAAGAAATGAGTACATTTTAGGAGTTGAACACTATATCACAAATTTTTTGTGTTTTAGCTAGAAGAACAACACCCCTTTTGGAATATATTAAAAATAGAAAATTAGAAAAGCAGGTACGTTCAGACTTTTGCCTGAAGTTCCACATTTACGTTTCGTATGGTTTTCTGTTGGACAATTTACAATTAATCATTATTGAACTCTTCAGAGAATGAGAGAAGAGAAAAGAGAAGAACGAAGGCGGAGAGAATTGGAGAAGAAACGTTTGCGGGAGGAAGAGAAAAGGAAGCGCAGAGAAGAAGAAAGACGTAAAAGAAAAGAAGTGGAGAAACAAAAGAAGATTTCTGAAAAAGAAATAAGGATCAAGGTAACTGAGATAAAGGAAAAAAAATTCTTCTTTTGAAGTTATCTAGAAGTTCTTTGGTATCTCAATGTTTATGTAATGTACAACAGCACAGCGTGGAGACACCAGTTTTGGAAGGGACAGTAATGTAGAGCTTTGACTGTGTTGTTTGAAAGTGTGACTGATGGCTTACCTACCATGATGTGCTGATGCAATTACAGCAGGTAACTCAGGTATCTTCATACAGCTCTGCTGCATTCCATGCCAGCATTACCTGACAGAACCAAATTGTTCTGTGCCAGCCTGTTGGAAGATTATTGTGGGTTTGATCCCCATGTGGACCATTCACTTAAGACTTGGACTTGATGATCCTTGTGGGTCTCTTCTAACTCAGAATATTCTGTGATTCTGTGTTTCTGTGAAACATAGCTTTAACACTTTCTGTCATGCAAATCTTCATTTGGCCATGTGTGCAGAGGCACATTTATGTTCATGCTCACAACTGATGTATTTTAATTGTATGCTTTAGCCAAGTTATAGCAAAGTCTTGCTAATTCCAGGTTGCACTGCCTTTCAACAATCTGAATGGATTTTAATGACATCACTTAAGAGGGTGTATCTTGTGCTATGAAGTCAGACCATATAAAACCATCTTATTTGGATAAGATGACATGGATAAAACGGTTCATCTGAACCAAATTTTGCGTTACTGGAAAGGCTTTATAGGCTGTTTAGAAGAGGAAATTTGGCACAAGAATCTGTAGCATAAAGAAAGAATACAGACTTGACTCAGATTTAGTGATGGTGAGAAGCCACAGAACTGTAGACATCTTTCCTTGTTTCTTCTTGGGAAACAGTTTTCTTCACCTAAAAGTATAAAAATAGTAAATTCTGAAGCTGAATTACTTGTTTTTCATATCTGGGCACTAAAAAAATACACGTTAATAAGAAAAGGGACTTAATCCTTAAAATATATTATCTAAAATTGCTTGTGCAAAAAGCCTCAGTATTGATGACATATCTGTGGTGATATGACCCTGAAAGCTATTTTTGTGTCCGAAAGAAAAGGAAAATATTACCTGAAAGAAACATTATAGAAGTTTTAAATATTGGAGAAGAGTAACCTGTGCTCATTTCAGAAATTAAATGGTGGAATGGAAAGACTGAGATGTTCTGCCTAGAATTGATATGTTACAGTAATAATTTGAGACAGTTGATCCTTCTATAAAGATTATGTCTGTAATACTATACACTGCTGAAACCCTCTGTGGGTTGCTGTGAAAGGAATAGACTTCTTGAAAATCCTAATCTTCAAGGTGAAAATGTAATGACTTCTCTTCTGCAAATATCACAAGTTTTTTGTCATCTGTATTTGTGTCAGGGTGTACTAAGCACCTACTTCTATATACCTGTCTATCCCAAGTAATTCATGTGACACACATTTTATATATAATAATTCAAGGAGTGAAGTATTAATCCTACTCTCTTTGTAGTATTGTAGAGGTTCTGCTTCTTATTTTATGGGCAATGACACTGAGTTCTGTTATGTGATTTCTAAGAAACTAGAAACTATAATAATGTCTTTATATTTATAACTCAGAAGAGAAGAGTAGGTAAATGCTCTGAGAAGAGGTAAGTGCTTTCTCCAATATTCTCAGCATATTTGAAAGTGTGCAGTTGAATGTCTGTTAATGACTGTCACTCCTTAGCAAATGTAAACCGCCCTTTTAAAATAACTTTAAATTTCATACTTTGTAAAATACATTCCTAGCATGTAAATAAGGTATCCCCAATCTTAGCAAGTTACCAGTGTATTTAGTACTTGTTAAAATGTCTGTACAATAGAGGAGAATAATTTTGCATCATAATATAAGCAAATGTCTCTTAGCTTCTCAAGAAGCCTGAAAAAGGAGATGAACTGGCCAGTGAAAAGCACAAAGAAAAAGGTGAAGAAGCTGACATTGAGGAAAACAAATGGGATAAATCACCTGGAACTGGAAGTATAAAATCCAAATCTTTGGAGAGTTCACTAAAAGAGCTTAAGGAAAAGTAAGTAGTATTTAACTTTTAGTCTTTAATTTAGATCTTAAATGCTTTCATTGCAAGGCTTAAATATAAATGGTGCATTGACAAGATGTTCTGTCACCAAAGAACCAATTTCATTCTGTGTGTGAACAAACCTCTTCCTGTTGTTTTGGTAAAAGGTGTTTCCTAACAATTTACTGACCTGGTGGCAGTATTAGTGGATACAAGTCGTTAGTGGTGAAATGCTATGAAATCCCAGATTGGAAGGATTTCTGCATGAAAATTCAAGTTATTCAAGTCATTTTGTTGTTATTTGACCTGTTCCCCATCAAGAGCTCAGGTAAGGCTCTACTTCCATTACTCATGTCAAAGACTACTTTGGCCACAATGCCATACTTTTCCTTCACACATGGGTTGGCTGCAATAAACATATAAATGTTTTAGATAAGTGGGACAATGGCAAAATAGTGAAGGTGTGAATGAAAGCCTTATGATAGATACATGCAGAAGGCTGTCTCTGTCTCCCACTGCCTTTGTGTTACATTTGCAGTGGTAGGAACAAGAGGCATAACTCAGTTCTATTACTGCTGTAGCCTGGAAATGACTCGTCTTACAAGTATTTTCAGCTGTTGGTTCTCATTCGTGTCCTTTGGCATCTGAGTCCCATTGCAAGCAGGATTTACCCATAAGAGATGTAAGATTAATATAAACTAAGAAAAATATGTATGTTCTGAATGTTCCTGAAAACTTCCATGTCCTGTTGAAATTGAAAATATTCAGCAACTTCTTTGTTGATGGTCTTCAAGAAAGGAAACAGAACAGGCTCAACAGAAACACTGGTAAGGGCAAAATCAGTTGTTCGCTCCTCATAGGATCTTTCAGGTTGGAATGGACCTTAAGATCGTCAGGTCCAACTGTTAACCCAGCATTGCCAGACTGCCACTATAAACTGTGCCCTAAAGTGCCACATCTATGTGTCTTTTAAATACCTCCAGGGATGCTGACCCCCACTACTTCCCTGGCTTTTTATGGATTAAACTTTTGGTGGTGCTAGGTAACATTGTTTGCTGTTGATCCTGTAAGTTCAATAAGGCATTAATGTAGATTTTGCTTGTGTAAAATAAAATCCGTTCGGCTGCACATGTACAGTAAGCATTACCTTGTGTGTTTCCAAGTGCTGATTTCATCTTGGTTTTTAGTGGGTAGGTAGCAAGCTATGAGCAATTTCAGCTGGATTGAGATTTAAAGTTGAAACTACTTCATCACTGACTCAGACTGGTAATAAGCTGTAACTGCCAACTCTACCTGCAGGAGGCTGAATTCCCTGTTTGAAACCATGTCAAAGGCTTGGTAGCAGTAGCTTCCTACCACAAATCAAAATCTCAGGAGGTGCCTAAGTCACATGGTCAAATACAGATTTAGAACTACACCAAACAGAAGTATGCTTCCATTCCTTTTACTTCCACTCATTTCTGCTTTCTCTGACTGTGTAACTTTGTCTTCTGCCTATACTCTGAAACTGCTTAGCCTGCCACCTCCACTCTTGCCTGCCTGTTCACTGTGATTGAATTTTAGGAATCTACTTTAAGCAATCTTTGAACAGGAGATTGTATCCCTAACACCTGCCTACCTTCAGACACAGCACTTCCTTCCCAGCAGTAACATACGAGGGAAGAGACAAATGCCAGGCAATATTACAAATTGAGGGGATCTTTTAGGGTTTTTGGAAGGTCATGCCCTGAGCCTTGCTCGGACTTGGAGTTAGGTTCTGGAAAAGCATATTAAACATGAAACAAAGCAAATTACAGCCACATACCCCTTGGGAGCTAACATAGTATTTTATATAAATGTGTGCATGCTACAGGTACAGGACCTGTGTAATCGTGTTTGGTTCAGGTATCTGTGACAGCTGGGATGTTGCTCCCACTTGGTGAATGTGTTATGCTGACACAAGCTCAGTCTGGCAAAATGCTGAATAACTTAACTCTCATTCAGGTTCTGCTCTGACTTTAAGCGCTTCCTGAGATGGGGACCCTCTTTTGGCAGCCCCACTAATGCCCAAGTTCATGACAGATGCTAACAATTTTCACATTTCTGTTATATGAAAAAAAGTTACAGATACACTTTTATTTGTATCAAATAATTTTTAATGAGAAGCATATCACTATTTGATCACTACACCATTAAAAAATCTCCATCCTCTCTGATTCTATCTGCAGTTTTCCAAAATATAAGGCTATCAAAAGTAACTTGCTGTTTCAATTTTAAGTATTTATACATGTGTAATAAAAAGTAATTGCCTGTATTTGTTCCTTTTGAAGTTCAATCTATTTTGTAATCTTTCTTCATTATTTGCAGTTCGGCCGTATGAGAGAAACACACATTTGCTGAACTGAACAATGAAGTGAATAAGAGAGCTGAGAATTTTATCAGACAGGCAGCAAAATGTTGCCAATAGTCTTTATAATATAAACCATTTACAGCATAGCAGAAATTAAGTATCGTGGTAAGGTAATGGTCTTTGCGGAAATATAATACGCAAAGGCAGGCAAGATTACTTGGAGACACAATAAACAAAAGCCTTGAACATAAGTATTTATTTTCACAAATGTCTTCTGCAAGTAAATAATACTTGTTATACAGAGACATAAAATTTACAAATTGGTATGTGATACCTGCACAATTCCTTCAGATCTTGAACATTCCTGTTAAAGGGAATGCTTACATGCATGACTCACCTCAACACCAGGCTACAAGAGTTAATAGTGCAGCATGTGTTTATGTAAAGGGCACTGGGGAGCTATTGATAGGATTTCAAAGAGGGATCGAAGGTGAAGAATGGGCCTTCCACAACAGTTGCACAAAAGCTTGGTAAAGCTTTGTCTGCTGTTCAGAACTGAATGCATGGCCAAGGGCTGGGCATACATGGGTAAGACATTCAGCATATAACCCTTTTGTAATGAGAAGAAAACAACCTTGCCATACAACTTAGCTACACACTTCTGAAGTCAAAGGAAGGCTATGACTTTCATCTTTCCGTAGTTCCTTTTTACTGTTAATTGCTTGGGTTTTCTTTCTTTTTATACACTCTCATAGGTCACAAAATGATAGTGACAAAGAGCAAAGAGATTTGGAGAGACGATTTCGAGAAAAAGAACCTGAAAGACAAAGGTATCGATTGGATGATGGCAGAAAGCATAGAACTCACTATGAGTTTGACAAGTTTATGAGAAGGAATGAAGAAGAGCTGAAATGGGGGAAAGGATACAACCAAGACAGAGGAAAGAAAGGGAACTACAGCTACAGCTTCACTGTGGAGGCAGTAGACAAACTGGGTAAAGAGGACAAGTGTGATGACATGGCATCCAAAAAGGAGCGCATAAGAAATAAGGTTCTTTTATTCATTTAGGATAATCTTTCATTAGTTAAATATGGTTCAAGATCCCAAGTTTTAACTTTTGCAAATTCAGCATAAAGATGGTTTTTCAAAAGAATTATCTCATTTTCAGTAAAACTCAGATTTCTTTCTGGGTTGTTGTCAAAGGACAACAGCAGTTCAAATGAATTAAGGCTACAGGCTCATTCATATTCACAATATATAGAAGACTTTCTGTCTTCATTTCAACCCTGTCATTTTATGAATACTATTCTTGGAAGCCTTATAAGTGTATTAAAAATGGTTACACTTCTGATCTGTAAAGAAATTTAAAAATTGTGGCATGTTAGTCTTTTAAAAATGTACTTCCATTACTCTCATAAAGTAATTGTATTATGGATTTGCCAGGCATTGCTTCGTAGTTCGATAAGGTCTTAAATAAATGGCTAATTCAGAGAGCGTAAATGTATGGATTCTTCAGTATTGCATACCTGCCAGTATGAAAAGGCTGTCATTTCATTTGGATAAATTTATCCTCATAGCTGTTGTCAGGGGAAGAGCAGATGCAAAACCAGTGTGAGCATGGCCTGTATCAGAGTGTGTAGTAGAGGTGTCGCTTATTGTCTTCCAGAGATACGGGTATCGTTTTCCTCAGGCTAGCTGATTTCACGGATGTGCCGGAGTCTTTTCAGAATGTGGCTCTCCTTGTCAGCCCTGTTCTCTGTCTCTCGTGATCCTAGATTTTCCACAAAAGATGACCAAGACACTGTCAGCATAGAAATTTATTCTGCATGTGAAACTCTCCTTTCAAAGCAAGTGACTGATTGGTACTGTGGGCTAAGGCTGACAAGAGTAAACTGGTCACATGCAGAGTGAGTCTGCATGGAGTGTGTTGGGAACAAGTTCAGGTGGACTCACTGTGTATATCAAGGAAGTCATCTTGTGCAAACACAGAAAGCCTGGACTGCCCCAGGGTTTTTTTTATGCAGAGGTCAGCTGGGCAGGATGGCTAAGATTTATCTGCATTTGCACATTAGCCACTTTCCTTATCAGTGGCTCTACATTTTTCTGTAGAACACAGAAAAATGGCTAGTTCAGAAACAGGAAGATGGGAAAAAAAAATTTTTAATAATTTTTGCCGTGCTCTTCTTGAAATCTGTCAAATTAATCTCCAACCTTGGAGCTGGATGGTGGGTCTTGGGGGCCTTTCGACAAGTGTTAAGAAGCTGCCTTTTTATTTTTTTTTGCATCACACTTGTGGTAGCTTGCTGAGTCTCTGGATTAGTCCACATTTAGGACTAAAATGCTAGATTTGTTCTCTAAAAAAGTAAGCACCATCAGTAAGGTATTTTGCAGGGTGGAGACTGTTTTCCTTAGAGTATTTGTCACATAGGTGACATTAAGGGCTCAGTTTTACAACTTAGGTTTAGCATTGACTATGCCAACACATTTTTAGTCAGAGATGGAACCTCTTTCTGTAGTTTTAGTCGGAATTAATTAGAAAATGGGAAATCTCCAGTGTAAGTAACATAATAGCTTTTATGCAAATCACAGGCTACAGAGGCTGTGGTATAAAAAGTCATTTGGACCCTTTATCATAAACTTTCTAATGGGCACTGCTTGTCAGAGGATCTACTTTTATGCAGCTGTTTGGGATATAGAAACGTGTGTTACGCATTTCATACCACGCTGCAAGGCACTAACTAGAATGATCTAGTCATAAGG
Organism: Donacobius atricapilla; assembly: GCA_013397315.1. Classification (NCBI taxonomy): domain Eukaryota; kingdom Metazoa; phylum Chordata; class Aves; order Passeriformes; family Mimidae; genus Donacobius; species Donacobius atricapilla. Next base: position 721,422 of record WBMY01008916.1, read on the forward strand.
CTCAGTAGTGAATCTTGACATCTGGTCTAAAGAGGAGGAGAAAAAAAAAGAATGAAAAAAAGACAAGTGGATCAAAAAAGATGAAGGAAAAAGAAAAGGGGAAATGCATATTGGGAATAAGAAAAAAGAATGAAAGCACAAAAATCCAGAATTACTTCAAATTATGAAGGCAGTTGAAAATTGATATAGTTCGACGTAGGACCATTTCAGTGCTCTGCCACTGTCTTTAAGTAGGCTGCTGGCTGTTTGCTAAACTTAACATAAGACTGACCAAAAAGCTCAGGTGCTGGTGAGCTTTCAGTTGCTTCATAACATTATGTGAAAGTAAAATATCCTTACCAGAAAAAGACTTCTTAAGCAGAGTTTCTACCTGATGTGTTTTACTAATAAAATTTCAAAAATAGAGTGCTCTGAAGAGATACAGAGCATCATCATTTGCAGGTTTGAGGTGTCTTTTCTGTGTAAACTGGCTTCTTCCATTTTCTCGGGATCAGAGCAGCATGTGTATGATGGGGTCACTCACACAGCCTGCACATGCTCAGATTGTACTTTGCTTATTATCAGTGCATAAATTCCCCTGCTCTTGTACTCAGTATGGAAGACAAGATGAAGTGGAGCAATAACTGTGCAATTTTATTCTGATGTGTATAATTCAAATGTGCATTGCATGTTTAAATTCTGGTAATGGATGATTGATGATCAGTTGCAGATAATTTTCTAGCTGCTACCTGCTGAGCTGTCCTCTCATCTGTGTTGGATTTTTATGCTTATATGTAATATTTGACATTCATCTGCAGAGTTGCAAGTGCACAGGCTATTGTTCTTCTCAGCTGATGTTAGTGAAGGTAGCAACATTTCTTTTGTCTAACTTGTAATACCATATTTGATAATTGTCTGCAGTATTTCTCCTTGTTTATGTCAAATGTATTGTAGGATCTTTAATTTTTACAGCATTTTTTATTTATTCAAAATGTTTGGCTCCCAAGAATGGTGTTATAAACAACACATATTGAATACTAGATATTGAATACCCAGTCAATTTTCATTACATTCTATTTTTTCTTGGTTCTTATGAAATGTAAAGTAATTTAACACAAAATCTACTTTCTTCATAAAGATTTAAACATTTTAAAATTCCACATATGTGTCCCGCATGGGTTTCTCAGAGTGTTAACCATTATCTCCTTCCTTCTAGGATCGTCCGGCCATGCAGTTGTACCAGCCAGGAGCTCGTGTCCGAACACATATGGGACCTACAAGTAAAACCTATGACTGCAGTGGGAAATCCTTTGAAGATGCTCTTGATAAAAAGCATGAGGCAGATAACTCAGCTGGAGCTAGTTCTGAAAAGACTGAAGAAGCAGAATAAAACAAGCTGGGGGAAAAGGCGTGTGAAAAGGAATGAATTTAAGATTTGGCATCATCACAAAAAATCCACTGGGCTCTTTCAGAACTCCACGGGCAGTTGTATCAACAAAATAATAATAGCTCTGCCTCTTACTTTCTGTAAAATAAAGGGAAGAGTGACTGGAGATATGTAAAATATCTTACAGCAAAGGAGTATTGTTGCTTCTTTACAAAAAGCAGCTCAAGCACTCTTTACCTAATTTAAAAGCAGTTCACATATTTTATTAGATGTTCCTTGAAATAGAAGACCCTCTAACAATTTTAAATGAATATTTATATAAGACTTTACAGAAGCTATGTCATCTTTTTGACTCTAAAGAAATGAAATGTAAATTTGCATCAGTTCAAAATCTGAGGCACTTTACATATATTTGGTGCATGACATGAGGGTCCACAGGACCCCCTCCTGCAAACGGCAGGGGCAGGGGCTGCTGCAGGGTGTTGCAGTCGCACTCGGTGGGACCAGCCCTGGGAAAAAGCTCTGGAGCCAGTGGTGTTTGTAGGATGAGGCCCACAGTTTGCACAGTTGTGAGGAATGTTCAGTGGTATCTGTACCTCATGGTGTTTACATTGGTTTTCAATTAACCATAGTGTCAGATAAGTGTTAGTAAAGCTACAAGTATGTTGTTGGAGAGTTTGTCGTTTTCTGAGCCACTTTTGCCTTTTATGTTTTAATAGATTCCTTGTGCTTAAAACAGAAGACAGCTAATGCAAACATCACCACATTAACAATAAATCTGGTTTTAATTAATTAGCTGTTTTTTATTGTTCTGACACTGACTTTTGGACAAAAAAAAGTGGTTGTACAGTGATGACTTTTTATATGCTAATGTTTCATATAAGTTGCAGTAACAGGATTTGGAAAATGTAAGATACATGAACATTCTGCAGTTTTATTTGTTAAAAAATTAAACACACATGATTGTCAATTGCAAACTACCATTTTGTAAGATCTAGGCCAAATTCTGCCCTCTAAGGCAGGCACATGTGTGTGTGCGTGTGTNTGTCTTCTGTTGGTTTCAATGATTGACGTGTGTTTGTGAAAGGACAGGATATCTTCATTTATCTTTCATAGCTGAAAATTTCTCAGTTGTCCAAAACTGAGACTTGCTTTGTCATTGAAATTAAATAGTAAGATATTAATTTATTTTTACATCCTCTCTGAACATTTTATTATTAAGCATAACATCTAATTGTCCTAGACTGAAAATTATTTATTGTATTTTACCAGATATTAAGCATTAAATAGAATAAAAGCAAAAAAGATTTTGACTATGATTTTGAGATATGATACTGTGCTGTTTTTTCACCTATTACTCCAGAAAAAAATAAGTAAGATGCTATTATACTGCTTTGCATGCTTCAGAAGCAGATAAAAATACAGTTGAGAAGAATTTTAATATCAGGCTACATAAGTCAGCTGCCAACTAAAATTACTTCAAGATTAAGTAAAACTGCTGCTAGAGAATCATCTGAAGTTTATCTCATTTGCCAAGTTTATCCTGACTGCAGGAAAAAGGATTTTGTTTTGGTGTCCCAGCTGAGCACTGGGAGGGCAGGCTTTCCCCTCAGTGAAAAATTCTGGCTTGATCTAAGGAAACTCGTCAGGGAAATTCTGCAGTAGAGCTGGGCAGAGCTGGGATCTTCACGAGATGAGGTTCTGCTCAAAATCATTTTCCACCTTTTTGGATGCCCTGTGGTGACTGGGGCAGGGGGTGTGTTTCACCTGTGAGAGGGACCGGCAAGACACAGAGGAGCTGTGATTTTGCACATGCTCACTACTCGAGTTAGATATCTTTTGGTTTTTGGGCTTCTCTTCCATCTGCACTTGAGTTACTTGGTTATGAGCACCTTTTGATGGCATTATAGAGAACTAACTAAACAGTAATTTTACAGTATTTTGCCATTTGGGACTTCTCATTCAAACCTCATCTCAGTAAAAACTGTCAGAGCTTAAACACCTATGTCCATCAGATCAAGCTGGAGATTCAGGTCAAGACAGAAATTCCTGCAGCCTTTTAACAAATCATTGTGTTCTTGTAAATGTAGCCTCCTGCCCAGAGGGGCAGGGAGCCTGTCTTTTGACTTAGGTGTTCACGTGGAAGGAATATTCAGGACATTCAAATTTGGATGTGGAGAGTGCAGTAGTCAGCATCTGCACACAGCTCCAGCCTGAGCTGCATCCTGAGGAACCCCAGCTATCTGATGGCTTCACAGTGCCACTCGAGGAGCCCTGGGGACAGCCTCTCTTACGCAGCAGGTAGTCGCATCTGCTTCCCACATCTGAGAAGGGCAGTAGGAAGTACTGGCCACTATTAGCAGGATCTGAGCATTGCTATGGCCAACTACACCTGCCACAAGTAGCTCAGGAGAGACAGGAGCAGCAGGGCAGCCCCAGGAACACCAGCAGCCCATGGTGCATGGCAGTGCTGCCTGCAGGCTCTCTGCTACGGTGTCACCTCTCCTGCCAACAGAGAAAAGGCCATCGCTGAGCTTCCCCTCTCTGCACTCATGGTCATCTTGGGCAGTGCCATCAGGGCAGCCTGTGCCTATGGAAACAGGAATCAGGTTTGGGATGGGAGCTTGCGTGGCCATATCCGCAGGGAAGACTGCCCTCTGGAACTGAGCATGTACCTCCTGGGAGTGCTGCTAAGTACAATGGCTAAGGCAGCAGAATACGTTTTCAAGTCCGTACTCCAATATCTCCTGCACAGAAATGCAGCAGGGCCTGAGCTTGCTTCCCTTGCCAGGGCAGCCAGGCAGGAGGAGCTACCACCTGCTCTGTGCTCACTTGTTCTTTTATGCTTCTCCCGATGACATCAAATAAATGCAGGCTTGCTGCCTGCCTTTGTGCAAATTCATCGTGGCGTGAGAGCTTCATTGCCACAATAGTAACTTTGTTTTGCAAATTCAGCTTAGCTGAAAGTAGAGACAGCATCCCCACGGAATGGGAATCGTGTCTGGTTACATCACAGCTGACTTCAGTGCCATCTGTTTTCTTGCTTTTAAAATATAATGTTCTACATTTAATTAAAAACCTTCACCCACTTGATAGCTTCACCAAATTTCTGTTGCCCTGTTTCTTATTGAATTCAAAGGTCATTGACATTTAGGAAAATGGAAATCACTGTTTGTCAAATGGAGATTGGGCTCCATTCTGTCGTGAGCTATTGTGTTACAGGAAACTGATGTGGAATGTAAATATTCAGTAAAAATCCCTGCATTTGTGCTTGTTGCAGCTCTAAAGAGAAGCTTATTAAACTCAAAACATTGTACTGACAACTTCATATTCCATTTTTAAATACATTTTGTTGCTTCTTTTAATTTAAAACCAAATGGCTGAAAGTTGTTTTTAGAGAGTCTTTGGAAGTCCATCTGTGGTTAAGCCAACACTGCTCTTCATGCTGAAGGGAGTTTCTGTGCTGGCATTTATTTGCAGTATTAGTCCTGAACAGCCCAAACAAAAGCCTGAAATACAAACATGACAAAACCCACTCATTGGGCACAAAATAATATTGACTATCAGAATAAAAAATGCTTGAAAAGGAAAATGGAGTAGTACTTCTGTCCCCAAACCTGATGGAATGTTGAAAATCGGTGGAAAATTTCTTGTGAGTTGGTGGTGCTGTTTGAGTCTTATATGATGAGAGAAGAGACTTAAAATTCTCAAGTTACTTATTTATAACTGTTTCATTAGAAAGAAAAAAATATCTGAAACAAATGGGAAACCAGAATCTTATCTGATAATTTCTGACTTAAAGGCATTCACTCTGTCTTCTGTGCCTCCATATGAGCTTTTCATTGAAGTTCTTGAAGACTGAAAATGCCATCTTACCAAGTGCTGGTTTCTCTCTTAGCAGTTAAACCCTCTCTCAAACTTCTTCATTGTTATATAACTAAAAAATAAATATTTTCCAGATATATTTTGTGATTTACACTTCATTAGGCCCCACCTGATCTCCTGAATGTGCCCCATTTGCATATCCCATCTACAATTACATAAATACTATCAGAGGCTCATTACTGTCACATAAATATTACAGAATTTTGATTCGAATTGGCAAAAACACACAAAACACTGGACTGCAGAGTTCTTTTCTCAATTCCAGATAACAGCCTGGATTATTTAAAAAAAAAAAAAAATTCTCCAACATGCTTCAAAAGGGTAAAGACTAATAAAAATGGCATATAGACTTATGGTTCATGCAAGATCCATAAATGGCTTCCAGCATGTGCAGAAGGCAGGAGATACAAAACCATGCAGAAATGGGAGATTCTTTTTCCCCTTCCCTTTAAAAATGTTGATATCAAATCAAAAATCAAATATAAAGATTCTGCATAAAAGTTGAAAGGGGTGGGAGGGTGGAGTGGGGCTGGGTCTTTTAGGGTATTGGTGTTTTAGGTTTTTTTTCTTCTGCCAGGATCTCCGTTGCCAACTCTAGTGAACAGGTTGAAAAGTAATCCTGGAAGGCTCCAGCTGGCCAGACAGGGGGTTTGGCTTTAGATTGTCCATAGCATGGAGGGCTTGGCCTGTTACTCCTGACCTGTGCCCAGGTATGTGCGTGTTTTGCTGCTTCCTATATCTGGCTATGCAGAAGTGCAGATGGTTCTGCTGGATGAAACTGAAGGGAAGTTCCATCTCACCTTGTTTCTTAACAATGAACTTGAATATGGGCACCAATATATGACATTACCTGCTGGAAGTTCTTGAACAGTTTTGACAGCTGTTGAAGATCATCAGCATCCAGAAACAACAGTATGTGTCCAATTATGTTCTCAGGCATTGAGTCAAGAAAATCAGGATATCAAAGGAAAAATGGAAACACTTCCAGGGCTGAAAAGGCTCAGTCTTGTTCCCTTAACATTTAACAACATCCTGAAATACAAAGATTAAAGTTGATTGTACATTGGAAACTTTTAAGTTCCTTGATTAAGGATCAAATAACAAGGAGGAAAACATTTGGGAATATGTTACATAAGGTAAAAATTTATTCAGGAGGTTTAGATGTATCTCCAATGAATTGTGAGCTCTCCATAGCTACAGTGTTAGGTAACAGATTCGTTGCTCTATTTGTTACAATTACTACCACATAATAAGAAGAAAAAGGCCATTTCAGAAAGTACTTTCGAGGCCTAAGGGAATGAATTGAATGAAAAAAAAAAAAAAAGCTGTCCTGGATGATTAAACTCCTTGCCTTCAAAAGTCTGCTGGCATCTTTACTGAGACACTTCACAGATGAATATGGTAATTTTTACATTTTGCTTATGCAAAAAAAAAAAAAAAAGTTAAACTGGAACTGCTAACTATAGTCAAGTGTTTTTCACAATGATATTAACTGAAAGTGGGGAGACTTATGAAACTTTACCATGATTTCATAAATCAAATGAAATCCCTAGATGTAAAGGAAAAAAAGTTCCTAACAATGAAAATTGTCTTTCTTAGAAATTTTTTTTTCTTAGAAAACTTTCTTTCTTAGAAAAGAAATTTTAACCATACAGCAAAAAAGAGTCTATTAAAAAACATTGTTCACTGTGGTTGAGATGTGTTCTTTACCTATTCTCTGTTTTCTAGTGCAATTCTTGCTCTGTAATTGCTAATCCAGCAAAAAATCTCAGTGGGATTTCTTTACCACCTTTGAGAAAACTTCTTGGCTCGGTTGAAGGGAAATCTTCCAAGTACTCCAAATCACCTACAGATAACAGCAGCATGGAAAAAGATGAGAATTTTACTGTCTAAGAAGAAACGTAATAAGTGGGGTACACATGGTTTATATGGAATTTATTTAAGTGTTTGATTCCATTCTCAATGGCAATTATTTTATTAACTACAGAAGCTGGAAATTAATTCAAAAACTGCAGGATGAGTGAAAGCACTCCCAGACCAGAAAAAGATGAAAAGCACAGGATCAAGTGAGAACGATAAGTTATTAGCAGGCCTTGGGTTGACTTTACATGCTATTTCCACAAATGAACAAAGCAGGAGGCAGCACTTTGAGTAATAAAAACCAGATAAAATGCAAGTACAAGGGGGATGAGTAGCAAGAGCGCTCTTAGCTGAAGACTTGGATGGAAACAACAAACAACCAGTTGGTTTTTGTTAGTCATGGGAAAACCACAATCCCCAATGATGAACGTATAACCTGTAGTCAAAGAGATATGAGCCTGGGACGTGACGACACAGAAGACCAGGAGGGTATCTTGTCTGCAGTACTAGATTTCTCCGTGACAGCTAAATGTGGAATAAAGGAAGAAATTCCTCATCAATCAGTAATTGTAGTTGATCACTACAGCTCCGCTACATTTTCAGAGCACAGGCAGGATTGATTTTGTTGGAAACTTACATACACCTGGTGAAAATTATTGCTTCTATCCAAGCTGCCAGGGCATGCAACAGATCACTTCTAAATGCTGCCTTACAGAGAGACTGCCCTCTTGGTAAGGGAATGCTACCGAATGTCCAGCCTGAACGTTCCCTGAAGGAGCTCTGAGCCATTCCTTCTTGTCCTCTCAGTGGGTACCATGGAGAAAAGCTTAGCATCTTTCCCTCCACTTCCCTCCTGTGGAAGATGTGGAGAGCAATGAGGACATGTGAGAGACTGAACTGTTAAGAGACAATGACTCAAAACATTCCTCATTTGTGGAGATGCCAGGGTGCTGGGTTGAGGTGGCTTAGGTGAATTTTCAGTTGTGTAATGGCTAAACCACTGATCTGCTAAGGCACAAGGTGAATGATGGGCTGTGAGTGGGAGAGGAGCAGGATCCTGTGCACAGNTCATGTCCTCTCTCTTTCTTTCTTTCCCCTTGTGTCCTTGGCTGATGTTATTGCACTTTCATATTACAGTGCTTTCTTCTTGTATTACTATAGATAATAAGCACTAAACCAGCTCCATACCTGTTTTCTTTTGCAACCAAATTGTTCTATAATAAACCCTATATTGTTTATTTACAAATGCTGATCATTCAGTGTAGTTTCATACTAACATACCTGAAGGGATCTAGTAACAAGAACTTGGGTTATCCCCACATTCTGTCCTAACAAAATGTCCCTCAGCTTCCAGGAAGTCTTTCCTTAAACATCTCCAGGGAGTAACGGTCCCTGGAGTTGTTTGAGGAAAAACTGGACATGATACCTAGTGCTCTGCTTTGGTTCACATGGGGGTGTTCAGTCATAGGTTGGAGTTGATCTCAGAGGCTCTTTCCAACTTAATTGGTTCTGTGATTCTGTGAGTCTGTCATTTTTTCCACACTGGACAAGAAGCACTGCAAAAACCAAAAGACAAAAAGCTGTTCCTGAATTGAGGGGCCCAGAACTGGACAGAGTATCTGAGCTGTGTCCTATTTGGGCACTGGTGAGCCCACACCTAGAATCCTGTGTCCATTTCTGGGCCCGTCAGTTCAGGAGGGATATTTACGGGCTGGAGCAGATGCAGAGAGGAGCGGTAGAGCAGGTGTCCCATGGGGAGCGGCTGCGGGAGCTGGGGTTACTTGGTCTGGAGAACAGGAGGCTCGGGGGAGACCCTGCCGCTCTCTACAGCCGCCTGCAAGGAGGGTGTAGCCAGCTGGGGGTCATGCCCTTCTCCCAGGCAGCCAGCCACAGCATGAGAGGACACAGTCCTAAACTGCATCAAGGCATTTTTAGGTTGGATTTCTTCACTCAGAGGGTGATTGGTTATTGGAATGGGCTGCCCAGGGAACTGGTGGAGTCACGGTCCTTGGAGGGGTTCAAGGAAAGCTGGGCATGGCACCGAGGGCCATGGTCTTGTTGACACGGCGGTGTTTGGTCATAGTCGAGGACCTCAGAGGTCTTTGGCAGCCTGGACTGTGACTTTGTGACCCTGTGTTTCTGGGATTCTGGAAGTCTCGCCGCGCCGGACCAACCCCCTGCCGGCCCCGGCAGGGCCGGGCAGCGGGGAGCCGCGGGCGCCGGGAAAGCCGAGCCCTCAGGCACCCCCTTCCCGCAGGAAAGTTGAAGTGATGCCGGCGGAGCGACGAGCAGGAGGAGCACGCTGCCGGGCTGCTGCCCTGGGATAGCGAGTTGGGCACGGGACGTGTCCCCGCCGGGAGCGGGCCCTTCCTCGGTGACAGAAATAGCTGCCGGGAGCGGCCGCCTCGCACGTGGGAGCGGAAAAGCAGGTGCAGGACCAGGGCTCACGAGAGTTCTGGAGAGCATGTCCTGTGAGGAGCGGCTGGGGGAGCTGGGGCTGTTCAGCCTGGAGATCAGGAGGCTCAGAGGGGACCTTACCGCTCTCTACAACCACCTGAAAGGAGGCTGTAGCCAGGTGGGGCTCGGCCTCTCCTCCCAGGCAACAAGTGATGGGACATGAGGACATAATCTTAAATTGCAACAACGGACCTTTAGATTGGACATTAGGAAGAATTTCTTCACTGTGAAAGTGATTAGGCATTGGAATGGGCTGTCCAGGGCAGTGTTGGAGTCACTGTCCCTGCAGGTGTTTAAGGAAAGACTGGACGTCTACTTGACAAGGTGGTGTTCAGTCATAGGTTGGAGCTCGATGATCTCAGAGGTCTTTTCCGACCTTCCAACCTCAGTGATTCTATTAATTTTTTTGTAAGTGAGGAGTACAGAAACTTTGGATTTCATATTTCTCTTCCACAATCTTCCCTAGACCCCCGTATTCTTTCAGGGTAGTGTAAGTGGAATTCTTAGCCAGTTATCACCAAGTTTCACAGCCTTAATTCAGTTGTTTGTTTTTTTTTTTCAGACTAGATTGTAATGCTTTAGTGGGTCTCGTGGCACTTCATTAGCTCAGGTACAGTACTGCAGCATAAGGTTTTTGGGGCCATTTTTGGAAGCCAACTAAGTGGACTTGTGAACTTCAAGTTAGCTATGTCAGAAGTACATGGAACTAATTTCTTCTATCTTGAATCTGTCAAAGTTACATTGATTTTACTGTTCAATTTAGACTGTTGTTAGATCTTGTATCGAGAACTAATGTTGTGTAGGCTTGTCATTCTCATAACAAAGATTGAAATATTGTAATATTGCTGCAGTTCTGGATGCTCTGTGTTTCTTAAGTCATACGCATGTGCATCAAGTATTGTCACTTTGTAGTACTCCCCTGACTTGAGCCTTTCCTGGAAACATGGAACTCCATAATACACCATTTCCTGCCTGGATCTGGTGCCTCCCATGTTCTTAGCCTGTTTTACCGTTTCAGTGGCTGGTTGGGTTGGAGTGTTTGTGCCTTGTGTAGCCGTGTAATTTTAAAGACCTCGTTCAGCAATTGTTGCTGATGGACCTTAGCCTGAGTAGGCTGGCTGGTAGCTGAGAGTTCAGATGTGAGGTTGTAGTCAGATACTGTGGACACTTCTGCACTAGCAGGGGCATAGGGCTGCCTGTCTTGTTCATGGTGCCTTGGAAGTGGTGCCTTTACCTGCCTAGTGCCTTGTGAGGTGCCTGCTCTGCCCCACTGTGGGATGTTTGTGTGCAGCTTCCTCTGGGAGCTAAGCTTCTCTTTGTCAGTCACAACACAGGGATGTAGCTTCAAGAGAAGCATCATGCTGCCACGAGACTGCCATTTACTTTTTGGCACTGCAAGAACATATGATTTTTCCTTTTGCTTAAACCCAGCAAAAGTCTGGATCTGTTTCTGCTAGCAGAGGCAATGATGCCCCTGTGTCTCGCTTACCCAGCTTTCTCTTGCTGGAAACAAATTTACCACTGACCCTCCTCATTGACAGAGGTTATGACTGAACTGTTTGCCTGCAAGAAACTTCCAAGGCTGATGAAAATAAACAGTGATCCTTCCTGTGTAGTCCTTCCAGGACTGGTATAGGGAGTCCTATGTGTGGTTGTAGGGCATTGCAGAAAATCACAGGGCTTTTGTCTGGATCATTTTCCCAGCTGTGTTGATGTCATTAAAGTATGTTGCATGTCCTCTATCTTCTTGTGTTTCACCAGGCTTGATTGTTTATTGAGAGAAGAAGAGTTATAGATTCTTCTGCAACTGAGAACCAAGACAGTCTGATTTTGAAGAATGATGTGGCAGACTACTTGTTGCTGTGCTCTGAATTTCTTCATTTAATGTTAAAAGAAATCTAATTTTCTGTGCTCAAAGACAGTCTAGATCTTTAGCTTTGAGGCCTTTGTCGCTTCCCTCAGACAGTCACAGCTTATCTTCTGTAGAGGAAAAATGCAGATATATATTACATGTTGCAATGCTAAGTGTAGAATGTGTTTATTAAAAAATACCAGGAATGATTAGAAGACTTGTAGCTATGAAACTGGAATGGAGTTAATAGAGACGTCTTGTTTGCTGCTAGAGTCACATTGTGCCATCCCCTGCATGGATTCCTTCTTATATGTAGGTATCTCCTCTGCATTTTTCCACTTTTCTTCCACTGGGAGGTTTTTGAGGGGCTGTAGGAAGTATGGCTTAATCTTAAGTGGATCCTCGTGGAAGATGGGATGCAGAATCCTGGAGCCATCTCTGACACGGCTGGATGTGTTGGCTGGGAAGACATCATGGGGTCTCTCCTGTCTGTGCATTAGCTTAGCATGCTCCTATTGCTCAGTTTAACATGAGCTCAACAGAAACTTCTGATGCTGTTTGACTCCACACTGTGGCTGCCTTGTGATACTCATAACCAACTTTTGGTTGAAATTGTGGTTATCTCACTGCCTCTGACTTCCTGGATACTTCTTCTTTCTGCCAAATCATGACTTTAGCCTCTTGGCTGCTAAAAACAAATCAAGAAAAGCAGTGATTGTTGTTTCTTTCTCAGGTAGATACATGCCCTTGTTACCAATCCTTTCCCCATGCTGTTTTTCTGTTCTTCTCTGGTGCAGGAGATTATGGCCAGAACTGCAATGTTCAGGGGACAGGAACTGGTGTAAAGATCTTCAGCAACTCAGTGGAGAGAGGAGAGAGTTGGTGGTTGTTACCTCTGTATGTAGGTTCTAAACATGCGTGAAAGAAGAGGGGCTGGGAGAGGTGGCTGATGGAGCAGCAGTGGGGACTGGTGGTCCCACTGCTGAGATTTGTGTCTCTTCAGGCAGCTTTAAACCTGAGTGATGGACATTGATCTGTGCCACTTCAAGTCAGCTAAGAGCTGAGTTGGTGCTGATGCTGTTACTGTGCTTGGTATCTGAGGATACAGTGAGCTTTTAGCCAAAAGCATTTACCTGTTCAGGTAGATTTCAGTGGGAAATGTCATGTCTTAGGAAGACTCTGAAAGAGTCTTGGCTGCCTTAAGTTAAAATTTAGTACTGCGAGCCCCATAATCTTAGTTGAATCACAGTATTGTGTCTTGAAGGCAGGATGTGGATGCAGGACAGCCATAAATGCTAGGCTTCAGGCTTCTGTTTCGGTTAGTGTGTTCTCAGAACAGATAATTAGTTCTGTTTGGCTGCATCTGTATTTGTTTTCTCAATGTTGCAGCCATGGAAAGTGAGAAAAGTAGGAGGAAATGCAGAAAGAGCAATTAAGAAATGTGTTATGCTTTGTAGTGTTACAGTGGCATGTAGCACAACCTCAGTTATAGCCAGTGCTGCACTGCACACCCTGTTGACTGAGAGTTCGAACAGGGGAATGCTCCGTTGTCTTTTTTACAAAACAGTTATGGCCTGGCAGAGCGTTCAATGTAAACAAACTGGCCTGGGGCCTGCACAGCAGGTATTTGTTCTTGCAGAGGTGGCAGCTTCTTTGTCCTCCTAGGAGTATTCAAGAAGTCTTGAGGATTTTCCAGTGGCCATCTCTCTTCTGCTTTGTTTCATGGAGAAGCTGTTGCTCATGACAATTTGACCTTCATCCTGAAATTTGTACTTTTCCTCAAAGAGCTTCAGAGGACTAGAATGATATTGGGATTTAGTACTTGGTCCAGTTCTCTGCAGTGCACATGGAGCACCCTGACAGATTATTCACACCAGTTATTTTCCTTACCCTTTTTAATGGGTTTGATTTGCAGCAGCACAGAGCTAGTTCCCTCTAATGTCTGTGATAATGGATTTGCACAGACGGAGCATGGTCCATCTCTCTTAGTGTTTCCAAGAAGATGCTGCTGAGCGTGGCTTACATCACAGTTCATGCAGAACCAAGGTTACTGACCATATGGTTTCTAGGCTGGCTGGCTCTGCTGCTGTACGACTCTTTAGAAAACAGTGATGTGTTCTTGCGCTTTCAACCAACAAGGCAAGGCAGGATCCAGTGCAGAACAAGTTCTGATGCAGGAGCTGATGGCAAAGAGCAGTGTGAAGCAGAGTCGTCTGTGTGATAAACCTGAGTACACAGGAGGGCAGCAACCAAAACCATGTAGAGACAGTGGATTCGAGCTCCATATTGAGAAGGAATCTGGAGTGCTTGACAGGAAAATCTTTCAAACTAGCTATTTTGAGCTATGCTAAGTGAACCAGCAACGTCTGAGTTTATTCTTTCAGAAGTGTTTCAAAAAATTTAAATTGGCAACATGAGTTAGCAAGGGCTCAGCGCTGTTTAAGTTTTGTTAGTGATCTCAGTAACTATTCTAAAACTACATTTAGTGTTCCATGAACTTGTGGCCTAAGGTGCTGCAATGAGGAAGAGTTGTCTTGCTCAGTAGGATATCTCAATTAAGTAGAGATTTCAGGAGAAGAGGTAGTTACTTCAGTGTCTGCCAGATACGGTGGGTTGAGTTACAAAACTAGAAGTGGTGAGTGATAGCAATGTGAGAGAAAGTGCCCTCAGGTCTTTAATGTTATTTCTTATACAAAAGGCTTGACTGTCAAGACTTTTGGATGTCTGGACTGTGCCTGTAACTTCTTTGGTTTCAAAATAATCTCATGGTCAAAAAGCTTAGCAGCAATTTAGACAATGTGGGGAAGGGAGCCACTGACTTTTTCTAACTGTTGTATTTGGAAAGAAAGTGGGAAATTTCATCATAATGTAAGGTAGAACTGAATAAAAGAAGAGGATGGGCAGTGGGATGAAGTGTATTTCAGTGAATAACAAAAAACTGCAGCAAGGGTAACAGGTGACCTGCGAAGAGCAGGGAAATTATGAAGAGAGTAGAAAAGATTGTCTGGTAAACTTTGTTATAAACTGTGATAAATTCAATTTGGAAAAGCCCTTTTTTGATGTTCTAGTGAAAAGAAAATAGATAATTCAGGATTACAACAAATTTTAGAATTGACAAATTCCCTTTCAAGTCTAAAAATGTGATTACCGCAGTATGTCTTTATTGTTCTAATTATGTTCTGCTGTGGTTTGATTAAAAAAGCTCCAAACCTTTTTATTTCACTCCTATCAGCAATTCAGAAATTTCTGCTTTCTAATTTAAGTCTTCCTTTCTTCCCGTGGTCCTGAGTCCTGCAAACAAAACATAAACTGTAATTCATAAAGACTTGCAGCTCTTTTGGAGTACTAAGACATGATGTGCTATGAATTTTTACAACTGGCAAGTTATTTTCTTTTGCAGAGATGCAGCCCACTGAGCACTGCTGTCATCTTTCTGTTTTGTTTTCATCTTTTACAGACATAAAAAAATTGTTACAAGATATTGAGAAGTGTTTTGGGTCTACACTGAATGTGGTGTGGGCTACAGTTTGGGGTGTCCTTTGTATGGCTGCCAGCAGTGCTGGGAAACTGCAACTTATACCCCAAAGGTCCTCCCACTTCAGTGTTTGTAGAGCAGAGTAATTACTTCTTATTTGTAGCTAGGTTGCGGTTGGATGCTGTTCATTTGCCTCATGGTTGCAAAGCAGGATCCTTCTTAAAGCTTCATATGTGGTTCCACCATGCTTCCCTATTGGAAATCTGCCTGTTCCTGTGACTTAATGGGAAATGTGTACTCAGAGTGTGCGCGAAGGAGTTGTTCCATAAGCAGCTGAGCTAGTAAACCTCAGTTTCTTCAGGATTTGTGCTCTCTTGCTCCTAAGCCAATCCTTCTCTCCTGTTTTTTTGCTGTATCCATCTCATCCTTTAGCAGCACTGCTAATTTGCTTTCATTCTGTCTATGCCCCTAGCCCAAAGCAGCTCACTGCTGTAGTGTTTTTAATTCTTTCCCCTTTCCTTAATTACAAGCTGAATCAGACACTGCTTGCTCTGAATGTTTCAAGACTATTTGTGTAGAGGCTAAACAGAAGAAATCACTGTTGAGTGACATATTCTGCCTCAGTGAAGGCATTGCTTGCATTCTCTAGTTCCTGATTTTCATGAAAGGTGTAGAAATGCAAAGTAAGGCTGGATTGCTTTGTCCAGTTTGATTGGCATTGACTATAGGGCAATGTGTTTGTATAAGCCTCATTTCCATAAGAAACCAGGGAGAAAATGCTTTAGGAATAAATTAAGAAAACTTGCTTTGAATGCATATTTTTAGACTTGTTAGTCTAATCTATATTTAGACAGATAAATTAATGTTCAAATAAAACAACAATTTTGAGTGTTTTGAAGCAGTGTGTTTTACAAGACCCCCCAAAATTAGGTTGATAGCTTAGCATGATTAATCATGTAACAACTGTTTAATTTCAACCTACAAGAAAAAAGTGTGTGCGTTTCACTTAAATGTCCTTTTTACCTTCCACTTTTATGTCTATGTAACTTACAGAATATGGCTAGACCTTTTTTTCTGCTTATTGGAGTAGCTAATCTGGTTAAAATCTGTTGGGAATAGGGGAATCTAGCCAAATCATTAAAAGCTATTTATGTTTGGGGGGGGGGGGGTTGTTTGTTTTTGTTGTTGTTATATTGGGCTTTTTAAAGTCTTGCAAAAAACATTAATTTTCAGAAATTTCCTTCTCTGGAGTGAGGAAAACAGTGTTCTGGATACAGCAGAATGTTAACTATACTAACTAGAAAAAAAAACCCCTGCTGTTTTTCTTAAACAGTATTTTTGTTGCTGTTGGGGAAACAGATGAAATAATTGAACAGGAAATGTCCTTTTCATAATAGAAGTTTCTATGATCAACATTTTTTTTTCATGTAATTAATGAAAGGAAGTCAGTATTTGACAGATGAAAATAGCCTAGGCTTTAGCCTACTGTTTTTTTGAATTTTTTTTTGTTTA
The DNA here is from genome assembly GCA_013397315.1 of Donacobius atricapilla. Lineage (NCBI taxonomy): Eukaryota > Metazoa > Chordata > Aves > Passeriformes > Mimidae > Donacobius > Donacobius atricapilla. The sequence goes on from WBMY01008916.1 coordinate 737,829, forward strand.
TATCAAAAACTGCTGATTGTTTTGAAATTTGATGATGGAGACGCATTTTTAAATGGCCTTATCTCAGTGGCAGTGTGTCAAGTACTTTCTAAAGTACTTTTTGTTTTCATTTTACAAGTATAATGTAAATAATACAATGTCAATAAAAGCACATCAAATTTGGGAAGACAAGACAATGGAGAAAAAAAGTCACATTTATCAAATGAAATTCAAACTTTACTCTTCATCACCTGGGTTCTATTTTATCATTTGCTTCCAGTTTTTTACATAGGTTGAAAGGCCTATTGTTAAATATAAGCTTTGTTTTTTCAAGTTTTACTGATGCAAAATGACTTTCAGGAGTCAGTGACACCTATGTTTGGATTTCTCTATGAAGTAGTCACTATCTGTGCAAAATTTATGCTTACTAAAAAGGGAGGTGGATGAGCAGGGGAAAGCCCGTGTGGTTATTTAGGAATGACGAAGTTGAAATTAACATGGACAGATAACTATACAGATCTTTTTCCTTTATTGCAGGAACTGAAAATTCCTCTTTAAAAGCTGCAGTGCTGTGGAAACCGTTACTGCCTATAGAAAAATGGACATGTTGCAGATACTACGTAAAACCACAGAGCGCTTGGAGTGTGACCACTGCAGCTTCAGGGGAACTGACTATGAAAACATACAAATTCATATGGGTACTGTTCACCCAGAGTATTGTGATGAAATGGACGCTGCTGGTTTGGGTAAACTTATATTTTATCAAAAAAGTGCAAAACTCTTTCACTGCCATAAATGTTTCTTTACCAGCAAGATGTATTGCAACGTATATTATCACATCAAAGCACAACATGCAGCACCTGAGAAATGGAACGAAGAGCAGAAAGAGCAACAGGTAGAAGGAGATTCCGATTCATCCTTAAAAAATGTCACGTTGGAGCCACAGAAACCTACCCTTTCCCCTGAGTCATGCAAACCTGCCCTTTCTCCTGAACTCCCCGAATCTGAATCTGCTGTTTCTCCCAAGCTTCACAAATCTTCTGTGTCTCCAGAGCCCCAGAAGTCTGCTCAGGTGACTTCCTCAGAGCCAGAGAAGTCAATCCAGACTGTGTCCCCAGATCCAGAAAAGTCAACCCAGGCCACATCTCCTGATCCAGAGAAGTTAGCTTCATCTGTGTCCCCTGACCCACAGAAGCCATCTCCTGCTGTGTCTCCTGACCCACAGAAGCCATCTCCAGTCATGTCTCCTGACCCACAGAAGCAATCTCCTGTTGTGACTCCTGACCAACAGAAGCCATCTCCTGCTGTGTCCCCCGACCCACAGAAGCCAGCCCCAGCCGTGTCTCCAGAGCCCCGCTGGCACTCCCCGGCAACATCTCCAGAGCCCCGTCGGCATTCCCCTGCCATGTCACCGGAGCCCCGGCGCCATTCTCCCGCTGTGTCTCCAGAACCCCGCAGATACTCCCCAGCTGTGTCACCAGAGCCAAAGAAACCTCCTCCAGCAGTGTCCCCTGAACCACGGAGGTATGCCCCAGCTGGATCTCCTGAGCCACGGAGGCATCCCTCTCAAATGCGTAGGCCCACTTCTGCTTCTTCTCCTGAAACCCGGAGGCCTGCTTCTGCAGTTTCGCCTGAGTCATGGAGACCTGGTCCAACTGTTTCCCCTGAACCCTGGAGATCTTCACCTCATGAAGTGCAGAAGTCTTCCACAGTTTCTCCCTGGGCTTCAAAGCCTGCCATGTCAGTGTCTGTAGAATCCCGGAGGTCTGCCCCTGAGTCCCGAAGGCCTGGTTCGGTTGTGTTGCCAGAACCTAGGAGGCCTGTTTCTGATTCGTGTAAGTCTACATCCTTTTCTGAATCCCAGAAGTCTACTCTTGTTTCTTCTGAGCCCTGGAAACCCATCTCATCTGTTTACCCTGAAGGCTGGAAACCCGTTCTGTCCCCTGACACATGGAAGCATTCTCCCCCTGTTTCTCCTGAGCTTCGAAAGTCTAGTCACACTGTTCCTTCTGACTCTTGGAAGCCTTCTTTCCTTCCTGATGTCCGTAAGCCTGGTGTTTCAGTATCTCCTGAATCTTGGAAACTCTCTGAGTCACAGAAATCTATGTATTTTCCTGAAACTCAGAAATCCACCTCTGCTGCTTCATCTGAGATTCAGAAACGGGCCCATTTCCCTGAACCTCGGAAAAGAGTGTTGTTCCCAGAGACTCGTAAATCTAATCCTACTGCTTCTACTGATGTCCAGAAACGTGCTGTCTTTTCTGAGCCCCAGAATCAGATGTCTACTTCTGCTGTTTCTACTGAAGGTCAAAAACAAGCTCTGTGTTCTGAAGCCCAAAAATCTGCTCTTATTTCTTCTGAAGTCCAGAAGCATGTCCTGTTTTCTGAAGCCCAAAAACTCACTTCCATTTCCTCTGAAGTTCAGGAATCTACTTCCTTTCTAGAGTCTCAGAAATCCACGTCCCCTGAAGTTCAGAAACATGGCCTCTTTACTGAGTCCCAGAAACCTACTCCTGTTTCTCCTGAGACACTCAAGCAAGCTGTTTTCACAGACTGCCAGAAATCTGCTGTTTCCCCTGATGTTCAGAAGCATGCTGTATTTTCTGAGATGCAGAAGCCTGCTGCTGCTCTATCCTCTGATGTCCAGAGACATGCTGAAACTACTGTACCTTCTGAAATCCAGAAGATCATACTCTTTCCCGAACCTCACAAGTCTGCTTCAGGCTTTTTCTCTGAGCCCCAAACACCTAGTGAGTCTGGTGAGAGTGACTTTCTCTCTCACGGTTTAGATGATCAGAAACCACTGGATGATTTATTCTCCCAGGATGAACAATCAATATTAACCAAAGAATCACCTGAACACATGTTATATTCGTGCCCAAAAAAGAAGTCCAGGAAGGAAAATCAGGAGAACTCAGATTCTGAACTAAATAGCAGTGAGTGTGGAAAAACAGTGGTGGACTCAGTGGAGATAAAGGAACAAGAATCCAACAGTGACCAAGAGCAGTATGATATGGAGTCTTCTGATTACAGCAAAGAGAGCAAAATGGATGCAACTACTCCTACACAGCCACAGTGTGTGCTTCAGTTTACTGAAGAGAAAGAGGCTTTCATCTCTGAAGAAGAAATAGCAAAATACATGAAGCGTGGCAAGGGAAAGTATTACTGCAAAATTTGTTGCTGTCGAGCAATGAAAAAAGGTGCTGTCTTGCACCATTTAGTTAACAAGCATAATGTTCAAAGCCCATACAAATGTAAAATATGTGGTAAAGCTTTTCTCTTGGAGTCTCTTCTTAAAAATCATGTTGCTGCTCATGGTCAAAGTTTGTTGAAGTGTCCCCGTTGTAATTTTGAATCAAATTTTCCCCGAGGCTTTAAGAAACATTTAACCCATTGCCAAAGCCGTCATAGTGATGATACACCTAAAAAACACTTGGACAGCCTTGAATCACTTGAAGAACAAATTTAATTTGGTTTTTTTTCCCCTTGTGCTAGAAAAGATGCATTTATGAAGTGTTCAAAAGTGTTACTGTATGTTAACCGAGTAGTTTAGCTGATCTGACAAGTCAGAAGATGCATGGTTTATTGTACTATGTTTAACTTGTCTTATAGCTGTATTACTGAAAAGATTTACTTTTGAAAGTAATTTTAAATGCGTGTTCATGTCTTTGTATTACCCATCAGTAGAGTCATATTTTATTTTTCAGATGTACTATGTTTTTGAAACCAAAATGGATACAAATTAGTTTTGTAAAGATTTGTAAAACATATAGGCAATTAAGGACTGGAGTGGCAAGCAATCCATATTTTCCTGTGAAGACAACTTCTTTTTTCACATTTGTTAAATGTTGTATTTTTTAAAATGTTTTTATCAAGTTCTCAAATCAAAATTCTCACTAAATTGAATGTGAATGAGCCAGAATATGAGGAACTACCAATATTCCTGGAATGATTTTGCCCTAAGGTTTTAATTGAGTGTATAGACATTTGCTGGAAATTTATTGCACTCAGTTCTCTGACTTGTCTCAGATTTAGAAGCCTCAAGGTACTTATTTTGTGATTCTGTATTTTGGCCATGTTTTAGTCATGTACTAATAAACATTAAATTGATAGATTAACATCAGACTATGTATAGCTCAACACTTTCTCTTGATGATACAGATGTTTGTAATGTCAAACAACCCCTAAATTTCCTGTATTTGGTGAAATGGTATGCTTTAATGTTTTAACAATAAAAGAAACCCAACCTGGTGTTGGCCATAATTTGTTTTATTTTTGTTCAAGTCAAGAACAAAACCTTTGTGTTCTAGGTAGTATCTTAATTATCTTTGGCAACAAGAGATACAAAATTGTCTAGGAGGTCTGCTTTGAAAGCCTCAAGTTCCCAGTTATCAGCCACAGTCATCACTAAGCAAGACTCGTCTAAAATTCCTGTCTCTTTCAGAAGAACATGTCAGATGTAAATGAAGGAAAATAAGAATTTATGCACTGTTATTTAGGATGCTGGCCTTTGTGTGACTTGTGTATTATTTGGTAAAAACACGCAAGTACTTTATAATCCAGCAGGAATGTAGGTTTTAAGTGGAGGCAGCACAAGGAAGAAGGAATTCCTCTCCAGCTGAATTATGCCTAGGCAATCTGTTTTAAATATGGGATATAAAGGTGTTAGTGTTAAATCAATAATAAAAAAGTCTCCAAGTGTAAGTTCCAACCAAAGAGCTTCAGATTGGTTTGACTGATGCTTGTACTTTGATCTTTATTGTCTTTCAAGTGGATTTCTGTAAGGAAAGGCAAAGGTATTAAAAGCTCTACACTCTGGTGAGTTCTTAGTGCTGTTTATTAAGTGAAAGAGTTGCCTTTGTACTATGTCTGTATGAATAATTCAAATTATGTATGTCCTGTGGCTGTAGTTTAGTGTAGAAAGAGTAGTATTAACTAAAAGCCAGTAAAAGTGACTCATTCAGGACAGCACAGAATCATACAGTCATTCTTTACTTCCCAAGTGTTAAAAAATATTATTTCTTGCAATGGCAAATAATGTTTAAATAATGAAAGTCAGCAGAGTAAAATAATTTCTTGATTTGCAGCCTGTCTTCGATATATACTTGGGTGTAATACTCACAATATTCAACTTTCACATTCTCTCACTTTTTAAAGGCTGTTACATTAATAGGTCATATATATGATTGAGAAAATGTTTCTGTATGAACTTTAGGCCATTCCTTTTACACAATCTCTATCCTTGGAGAGGAATCTCTTCTGTGTACTCTTGGAAGGACACTGGTTTCAATCCTTTTCCTGAAGAATGCTCAAGGGAAAGTACAAAAGAAACAATAAAGAAACATCAGAGGATGTTATAGAAGGATGTTAGCTATGGCCATATGTGCAATCCAAACTTACCTTCATCTTTTTATGGCAAAAAGTGGTTAGTTGTATGGAATGCCCAGTCTTGTTTTGAAAGCGCATTTTCACCAGCATTCATTCAATCAGTTCTGCAGAGAACTTGGAGGTAGGTGTTTGTCAGAAAACGCCATTTTTGTCTCAGGTTACAACTTCATTTCATTTGATATTTGGGGAGACATTCTTGCAAGAATTACTAGTTTAATATTTTCAGCCTAGCTAAGAGTGTCTAAGTAGCTGTCTTGGTATCTTAGTTGCTTATCACTAGATCAGAGAAATCATACAGAATGCAACTATTAGAATATGAACACATACAACATTACTGGTACTGATTGGTCATTCATTAATGGGTAAGCTAATTGTGTAAAAAAACCCTAAACACCATTTGGTATTCAATGTTTTAAAATAAGAATTCTGTGCTTCACAATTGTCTATTCTGAGAAAGATTCTATAAAAAAAGTACTGAATTTTACTTCATTTAGTAGAAGTCAAAGGAATTCTTGCTAATTTGTACTGTCTGGCACACTTGACCAGGTATTTCTTCTGAGCTGTACAATCAAAAGAGTAGGCTTTTCTCCCTTTCCTTTCCTTTCCTTTCCTTTCCTTTCCTTTCCTTTCCTTTCCTTTCCTTTCCTTTCCTTTCCTTTCCTTTCCGTTCCTTTCCTTTCCTTTCCTTTCCTTTCAATTCCTTTCCTTTCCTTTCCTTTCCTTTCCTTTCCTTTCCTTTCCTTTCCTTTCCTTTCCTTTCCTTTCCTTTCCTTTCCTTTCCTTTCCTTTCCTTTCCTTTCCTTTCCTTTCCTTTTATGGTAACTCTGAAACTACACCCTCAATCACAGACATGCTGACTAAGTAGCTTATCGATGATGTCCTGACAACTCAGCTGCATTATTTCCTCACATCTGCCTTATATCTGTCAGTTGTCTACTGGGTTGGTTTTTTCTTTCACTGCCTCTCTACCTTTTTAGTCTGTCTTACTGAATGCTCAGGCAAGATTTTTCTTATACCTCATGAAAGAGTGCCCAAGCCACAAGTGCTAACCCCCAGCAAAATGGATAAACTGTGTTTGTGTGCATAGTATTTAATTAGCTGAGCTAAGCCTTGGTGTTGTATTTGAGAGTTACTGTTCTGTTGAAGCTGCAGGGTATCCCTCATTGTACCTAGGCACTCCATGACTACAACAGAGATTTGTGCAGGTATCAAAACCAGATGTTCTGATTCCCCATCTCAAATGCTTTTACTAATATTGACTCATCTAAGTGTACAACCTTCTGAAACCCAAAACCTCAAACTCCAAAGTTTAAGTAAAACTCAGTGAAAAAGCAGGCATTTTTTTCCCCAGAGGCTTACTCCAGTGCTGCAAGAGAAAAAAAATTGAAAACAGTTGTTCTGCTCTTTGTACACTCAGCGTTGAGTTTTATTCCTTATTCTTCCTCCATGCACAGCCTGAAAATGTGAAACATATTGAGGAAAAACAACTTTTAAGTAACTCTCAGACCTCCTGCATTTTATAAGTAAAGATAAAAATAAATTCTTTAAACCTGATGGGGAAAATTAAATGCTTGCACTAAGAAGGTACCTAACATAGGGAATATGTCATCCTGACTTTGCAGAAGACTTTATCAGTTACAGCATCCATGCTATGTACTTCTTGTTAGTAGTAGCCAGATATTCACAAACACAAGAGGGAGAAGTTTCTAGCAGCTTCTCACAGAAGACCACCTCTCTCCCCATAGCCCCCCACTACCCAAGCCTGGCCACGCAAAGCCAATACTTATTGCTGCATTAGTAGAAAAAACCTGAGCAAAGGAAACATAGGACTGTAACCAAGTGGGGTGGGTGTACTGGTGGCTGCAGGCACACAGAAGTCTGATGTATCCAGTGCCACCTTTGTCATTTCTTCACTAGCTAGGTCTCCCACGCCTCTCTGTTTAGTCAAAGGATGGAAGTAGTGGAAGAGCTACCATCAGAGAGGGTTGAGTCAGGAGTGACTCAAGAGAACTCAACTCATGCGCATCTCTGGCACCCTCGGGGTGGTGTCCAGGGTGCTGTGAGAATTGGCTGACATCCACAGCTATTGTATATCATCTTTGATGGAGTTTGGGAAAAGTTCCCTATCATTGGAGAAGAACAAATGCTGCACCCATGTTCAGAAAAGTACAGAAAAATGGTCCAGATTTCCCTGCTGGCAAATAGTGAATTTCTATAGTTCTGATTAAAAAATGATGCAAATGTTAAAGGTGAATACTTTGGTTATCTCTGGCATTCTATAAATGTTAATACTTATGCTGACTCTAAGGACAGAATCTTTCTGAAAATTAAAGGAAAGCAGGGGGATGTGCATTGAAGAGATCTTAAAGCTACTTCTGTTTTCCCTCATTCTGCAGTTTCCAAATATATAACATTATAAGGACTCATCAATGCAGTTGCTGCAGACCTGAATTGGCTCAGTGATACCCCATGCTGTTTTATTTTGGAGGAGAGATGGTAATGACCAAATGAAGAGTTTGGAGAAAATCAACTCTGCAGTTGAAATGATGTCTCAGCATGTAATTAACACATATTTGTAAAGCAACCTCACAGATGGGACAGAAGCTTTTTACATGAGGACCATATGTGCACTAAAGAGATAATGTAATGACCTTTCTGCTGTGGCTTTGGCTTAAGGGGTTACTGCTCTCAGCTGCCTGTCTCCTTTTGTCTGTGCTCTGTTCCTTAGTCCCTTTTGGTTGAACTGTTCACTGGTGTGATTTCTAAAGCAGAAACTAGTCTCTTAAAATGTCTTGACTATAAATATATATATTTTTTCAAAACCAGAATGATTTCTAACTGATTACATTTACAGTTAAATGAAGCATCCCATTATGGTGAAAATGAGGTGTTAACATTCGAAAGGGGCAACAAAAGTCACGTGGGTTGGAATGGTAGGTAGTAATTACTAGCAAAAGAGCATGCACATAGTAGGAAAAATTTCTTCACCAAAAGGAGTGTCGAGCCAGACAGGCTAGAGCCAGCAGCTCAGGGAGTCACCACCCTGGAGGTATTGGAAAGATACATAGATGTGGCACTTGGGGATATGGTATAGAGGTGGAGCTTGCAGTGCTACATTAACAGTTGGACTGGATGAACTAAGAGACCTTTCCAGCCTAAAGAGTTCTGTCATTCTGTGATTCTACATGTAGTCTATGTGGACCAAAATATTCCAAATTGAATGAGTCTTTCACAACATGTCACTTCAGGTTCCTTCCAAAGCCCTGCCTCTGAGCACTCTGGGACTTGTATCAGCTGAGCCACAGACCTTCCTTGTTAAATTAAGTGTTTTCTACCTCACTGTGAGGCAAATCAATGTGTATTAGAATGTTAAATGGTTTTCTTAAAGTATTTTGCTGTATAAATCAATTATTTATGTGGGAATTATACCTAAGGAACTGTGAAATATTGTTTTCCTCTGGTTTCCAGGTACTGTTTTGCTCTGTACCCAACCTATTGTCCATTAAGACTCTTCTTCTGTACTCTTAAACAAATGTCTTCTTTTCAAAGTCAGAATTAAAAATAAGTGACAGTATGGAATATTATTTTCTCCTGAAAAAAAGTAATTGCTGTGTCTAAAGGCAGGTTGGAGTTGACACAAACAAACCCTTAAACAAACAAAATGTTCCTGATATGCATATGAGAGAAATACCCATTGGACAGAAAGGGGTATGTGTGTGCAAATAAAGCATGGCTTTTACTAGTATCACTTGTTCACCTGTAAGAGATTGTTTTGCTTTCTCTCATATCTAACTTCCTGAAGATTTCATGACTAAAATAATTTTCAGAACTGGAAACTGAACAGACTTCACCCTCTTTGGACGGTGCTCTAGTATCTCTAGGGTGTTCACAGTGACTATAGGAGTGCAAAGTGTCAGAAAATATTAGCATGGAAATTCTCACTGATGTGTTGCAAGATTTGGTGAACATTTTAATCTACACAAGAGGAATTATGGCTTCTCATTGAATTGTAATATATGGGCTTCTATAATTAATTTTCAACTAATTCAGTATGGATGTTACCATATTTTTAATTATCCTATGCTCTGACATTGTGCATTGCTAGATCATATAATTTTTTTTTTGGTCTCCCTGTTATCTGATTCTTTTAATTTGCTCTGGAATCAGCAACACATTTCTTGATTAGGCAGTACCTCTGTTGTTGCTGCAAAGAAATCTGCCCGAGGATTGACTGTATCAGCTATTTTTTATTTTTTTATCTCTTGCCCGGAGAAGTTGTAGATGTCCCATCCCTGGAAGTGTTCAAGGCCAGCTGGTCTAGTGGAGTGTCCCTGCACACAGCAAAAGTGTTGTAACCAGAGGATTTTTAAGGCTCCTTCCAACCCAAACCCTTTCAGTGATTGTACGATTCTGTGCTACATCAAGAGCACAGAAGTTTTATTGTTCTCTGCCTCCCGGAGCCCAGTTTTGGTAAAGTTGTCATTAGAGGGAGCTACAGAGCAACTTATGAGCATATCAGCTTTAAACATGCTAAATACACACATACAATAAGAATAAGAATAAGAATAAGAATAAGAATAAGAATAAGAATAAGAATAAGAATCAGAATAAGAATAATATACTAGTGATTGGCTCAGAAATGGCTCTGGGCTTTTGTCCTTGCTCTGGTGAATTAACTTTGGCCCTCCTTTAACTGATTTCATCGCCAGTGTATCCCGAGTCTTCTGTTTTAAAGCACTTGTTTGTTTTCTTTGACATCCCTCCCTGCTGTGCAGTATCCCCATTCCCTCAGCACATGCATTACTTACAAAGGTGCTCAAAACATTTATGTAATCACCAAAAAAAGACCTCACTTTTGTTCTTTAGGACACCACTCCTCTCATCTTGGTAAGAAAAAGCTCTGAGGGAGTTTCAGAGGAGGTCTGCCCTTCCCACGGAGGCATTGGAGTGCTGGGCTGTGCTCGAGGCCCCCCAGTGCCAGCCTGCTGTGCCAAGGATCCGTGCTGGGCATAAGCTCTGGAAGTGCAAAGAGGATTTCGGTACAGTGCACAGCAGCTGGTGCACACAAAAGAGAGACAACCTGTGGCTGACAAGGGGGTCTAAAAATCTCAGACCTGTTGACTGCCAGAAGATGAGAGGATGAAGCAGGGCCATGAGCACACCCCTCAAGTCTTGCTCACAGAAGCTGCAGCTCTCACTGTTTTTGTGGAAGACCCCAGCATAGTTTCTCACTCAAAGCTTACACTGAGAGGGACACACAGAAATGCACTGGAGGGAACTAGTGAGATGGAAAAGAGAAGAAACGTGAGAAACCACATTTAAATACAAGTTAAACTCTCCTAGGTTTGAGCAGAGAGAGGACAGTGTCCAAGTAGGATATCTGAACATGCAATTCCAGGTAGCTGATGGTGTCACAGGAAGCCTGCCTGCAAGGCAGCAGTAGCACTGGCTGGGTTTAGTATGTTTTCACTTCCAGCACTGACAGCACTTAGCTGTTATTGGTGCACAGCAACACAATGAGTGTCTTGCTGTCACTGTATTGGAGACATATTTATTTATTTTTTATATCCTATCTAATATTAAATTATATATAAGGGAGAAGTTCTTCACTGTGAGGGTGGTGATGCACTGGGACAGGTTGCCCAGAAAATCTGTGGATGCCCTATCCCAGGCCAGGTTGGATGGATCTTTGAGCAACCTGGTCTATTGGAAGGTGGCCATGGCAGGGGGGTTGGCACAAGATCATCTTTGAGGTCCTTTAAAACTCAAACCATTCTATGATTCTCTGTAACATCTGTGCCTTCGGATGCAGCCTGCCCATCTGCAGTCATATTTCCCCTTGAAATCCTAGGGAATTTTGCCTGAGTGAAGCCGTGCACAACTTGACTTACAGAGGCAAAAGCAGTTTGCGGATACAAAATAAAAACTAGCCATGAAACCTCTGTCCTTCATCATTTTGCATTGACTTGCTGTGGTCCAGGCCGTCTCCAGCATTTTTTCTGTCTGCTCTCATTACTCCAGGCAATAATGAAACTGAATAAGCGAAATTACAAACTTGGCCTTGACACGGTCAAAATGTTGTTGAAATGGGGCAAAATACAAACATACTGCCTTGGCCATGGGAGCCTTCCAGCTTCATTTACAGTAAAAAAATATCAGAAATTGTTAATTCCCTCAATGTCATAGTCAATTTCAGACTTCTCTGGCACACATCCACTCTTAGGTGTTGCAAAAATCATCAGAGACAAAAAAGTCAGGAGACTTTTCATAATTTGATCTTTCCATCCTGTTAGTGAGAAATTTTTTTTAAATTTAACTTCCTACTAAAGTGACAAAAGTAAAGTTGTAGGAATGTCTTAATTGTATTGAAGTGATCACCAGGAATGGTCACATCACTTGGAAGCAAATGGTCCTTTTGAGTAATGGTCTCCTGCTGCAAGATGAACGGACAAAATTAAGATAAATGGTTTTAGGCAGGATTGTTGGCATAGACTTCATTGTAGTTTTGAAGCAGCAAGGAAAGATTCAAATACCTATGTGTTTACAACAGAATCAGAGCTATTTATCTAAACTGGTTTATGTCAGCTCATTTATGTGCGAACAGCTGAAGTGAAGATTCCAGTTTTGCTGATAAATAACAGAAAATTAACCCACCGCCTCTGGCTTGTGCAGCATAGTTCACATTGCTTTGTAGCAGCTGCATGATGGTTTTTTTACATTTTGTGTAAACAGATATGATCCCAGCACAGGGCAGGGCTCCTGCCAGGCTCTGGAGCAGCAGCTCCACGACCTCCCAGCCAAGAGAAAGCAGGCACTGGAGCCTTTGATGGCTGTTGGCCTGGGCTGTGTCCTATCCAGATTTCTTAATACTGCCTATTTTATTGTTTGGCTATAAACTCATTGCAGATTAGATGGAAGTGGGTTTGTTTAATTAAAAAAAGAATAAAAGAAAAAAAAAGGCCAACTAATTGAGTTAAAACTATGTGGTTTACAGCAGAAAATGCCAAAGTTAATTATGGTTACCATCTGTTTCATCAAAACTCTTATTTGCTTTGGATACCTCTGTTTTCAGGTCAGGGCTGGCTTTAATATCTTTCTCAAATTTATTCCAGTGATGAGGCACTTTAAAATTAAATTACCTTATTCTCCATAACCCTGAGCAGAGTGGTGATGTCTGCAGTGACCTTATGGTGCTATTTATTGTAAAGAAAATATTTCTGTAGCTTTAATCACTGCAAGCTTAGCTCAGTGAGCAGAGAGCTTGCATGGCTTCTTCCAGGGATTTATTAAAGGAGATCTGTGTGTTTCTGTGTGAGGCATATTGTAAACATGAATGGTATTCTTTTCCCCAGTATCTCCTTTTCACTACCTGACCATGATTTAATTTCTGATATATCAATTCTTGAAAAATCCATGATGAATTCACCTCTCCCTGTGGTACTTCTGCACACACCTCGTTGCTAAGAACTATGTCACAATATATGAGTCAGCTACCTTGAGAGTCTTGCAATACACTTGCATGGCAGAGTCTGGAGGAACTGAGTGACTGGACAGGGCATGAGCTTCTCCCCCATGAATTTGATTGCAACACGAGGCAATTTATAGCTGTCTCCTGCTGTACTGCTGGGCTGCCTGCATTCTCTATGGGATGTTGGCACGTACGCCACTTCTTGACTGGTTTCCAGGAGGCTTGTGAGGTATTAAAAATCAATGTTATGTATTACTATCAGCAAATAGAAGAGGTCAGACTATTGCTTAGGTGATAGAAGAAAGGTGCCTGTGAAGCTGGCATCAGAAAAATGGCAAAGCACGATAACTTCTTGTAACAGCACATCTGTCATATTATATGTGCATTCCCCAAAACATTACTTTCTCTGACAAAGGTATCACTGACCAAATGTTTGTCATTTCCAAGGCTGAAAGGAACACATGGAATAATGTGTACTAAATCCTATGAATTCTAGGAAAATTCAATGGAGATTTGATCTGCTTCTGGAAGGAAAAATTCTTTACCCTGCTTCCTTCAAAGAGAAATAAAAACATCCTTTATTATTCTTAGTGAGAGGACTGTGCTGCTGCTACCACTCTACATAGTGAAATGACAACTCCTTGAAAATCTTGCTGCTCTTACGTCTTAAATAAATACTGACCTGATAGGAGTGATAGAGAATTAGGCAATAAGATTAGAAAGAGAGATTGTTCCTGAATCAGTCCATTAGGATTAACCAGGCTTTGTTCCATGGCAACTTAGCTAAGAATAATCATGATTGCAAATAGTGCTGTTCCAGTTTCTTGGGTGGAGCACAGAATAGAATTGCTGGTCTCCAAATGCAATTGTTAATGTGTTTGGTGGTTCTTAAATGTCACTGTGGCTGTACTTCAGCAATTCAGTTAGAATTGGTTTTGCTATCACATGTGATGCATAAGGAATCCAAAACCCCTGCAGGCAAGCTGAGTTCATGAGGTCCTTGTATCTTCAGATTATTTCTGGTGGGACATGATTTCTGGCATTAACAGTTGAGGTTGACAGCACTGACTCTGCCAAGAGTCACTGGCTGTACACGAGGTATGAAAGGAGTATGTGAGAGATGTGGGCTGGGGCAGTCAGGCTGGCACATTGGTGGGTCCTGATGATAAACCAGTTCTCAAGAATGTGGATCTCAGGCGGAAGAGAAATTCAAAACACCTCTGTTCATCCATGCTGCAGGACACACACAGCCAAGCCCTGTTGTGGGAGCAGCTGAGCTGAACCCAAGGAAAGGTGGTGTCACCAGTGAGCAGTTTGATTACATTGATTGTTTCAAGGAAAAATCTTGAGACTCTTTCAAGAACAGTAAGTTTTGAATTTCTTTATATTACTTGTTTTTATTTTTCTACTGTGTAGTCCCCTACCTCATATTGCAACATATTTTTATTTTAAATGCATCTGCCGGTCTCTTTTGTGCTTGGAAACTATGGTGCTTTCTTAATACACCAATTTAAATTGGCATGAATCATTTCTACATATTTGATTATGGTGTCACAATCATTTAAACAAAGATGATGAGAGTGAATTTAATCACTTCAACGCAGGGAACACCAAACTTACTCAGGGTTCAGGTAGCATTTGTGTACTCAAAACCACTGCAAAATACTCCGGTAGGAAAAACCCACCATATTATGGTTTAATGTGTGTTTCCGAATAGTCACTTATTTCTTCTAAAACCAGCCAAGGCCCTAGAAGGAGGTGTGTTGAGGGACATCCCTGCTTCACAAGTGCCTGTCTTTTTGGGTACTCACTGAGTACCCGAATTTGTGACTTTGGGGCACTCTCCAGCCTCTCCTACCCACAACCATTACCAGGTCTGCTGATCCAACAGTCTCACTCTTCTGAGCACCCCACAGCCTCTGTCTATGGTGAGTCTGGCTGATACCAAGAGCAGATGATACCTAATTTAGCTTTAATTGTCTGGCCTGAGCCTGCTGCTCAGGTTCCTCCACCAACTGGTGGCATGTGGTGGGTACCACCAGGGAATGGCTCAGGGCATCTTGGGGATGGAGGAGCTGCCTCCCAGCACAGACTCGACCTCCCCTCCCCAGCTGCAGACAGGACACCGGTGTCCAGCCAAGGCCTGACCCAAATGTGTGAGAAAGGGAGGGAGATGACTGACAGTCAAGTCATCCAAACACAAATTCACTGAAATAAAACACTATTTATTCCTCTGAAGAGAGATGAAGAGCAGAAGGTGGGATGAAGAGGGTGAAGCCCATGCATACAGTTCCCCATTAACTGTAGGTTTTGGTTTGACTGCTCTCATTCTTGAGATCAAGGTCACCCTTTATTATGGGCATTTCACCCAGGTGGTGTTGACAGCTCCGCTTACACACACACACGCACACACACACGCACAGATACACACACCCTCCACCTCGCTTCTTTGGCAGATCAGCACCTTTCAACTTTTGGTCTCCTCTTTTGTCCTAGCTCCAGATCTTGGTTCTCACCAAGGCATTCCCCACCTCACTGCTGTTTTGCAATGGGCCTATGGTATTGTCTGAACCCCACCTTGGCTTGCCATCATTGCTGTTCCCAATTTTTTTCCCCCCTCCAATTACCAAGTGAATAATAGCAAACTCATAAAAATTACAGCATCTTTACAATATAATATTCATCCCTGTCACATTTACCACATGGTGCCCAAACTCTTCATCATGCAGTTTCAGTAAAGGTAATTCTGGATTCTGTTTACTTTTAAAACAGACACAAAAAATGTATATATGATTTGTGCTTTGGTTATGTACAGCCCCATGTGCCTTTGGTAGAAAACACCTGCAAGTCTTGTGGAGACATGACAGATAGACTTTCTGGGGTATATAATTCGGAAACTCATATGCAAGATTGCAGAAAGCCCATCCCACTGATGGCAGATTTCAGACTATGGGAGATTATCCATGCAATGCATCAGGCACAGGCATAGTTTATAACAGAGGGCCCATCCCATCTGAGCCATGTGATGGCCAGTGTGGTTTGCTGAAAGAGTTGTGTGTGTGTGGCCATGATCCTGAAATTCCCATCTGCCATCCAGTTTTCTTGTCCTGGCAGAAGCGTCGTTGTGTGCCATACTTTTGCCATGAAGAGGAGTATGCATTGCTTACCAGCTATCTTTTGATTCTACTTGCTGCCCCTACTCGGTGCCCTTGGGTATGTAAACCTCTTACATTGTCTGCCAAGTCACTCAGTTGAGGCTGAAATACGCTTCAAGATACTGGGTTAGGAAACATTTATGCAGGAACAACAAACAAGAAAATGTGGCCTCTGTGTTGTCCTTTGGCTTGGAGCTAAAATTAAGTCTGTCAGCAGGAGAGGGGAGCAGATGCTCTGCAGGCCAGTGCTGGTGCACAGGCTCCAGGATCAGCTGAAGCCATGGGAGGGCTGCATCTCCAACACACAGCCCAGAGCAGCTCACACTCACAGCACCGGGATAAAGCTGCAGTGCGTGTGACAAAGTACCCTCCATGCCCTTCATCTGCCCTGAGCAGGAGGTAGGAGAGTTCTTGTGTCACTTGCCAAGTGCATTTTTTTGATCTTCAAGTCCATTTAAAAAGAGAAAAAATTGGGGAAAAATAACACCGCCCCCTTCCCCAAATTACAAGAATTTATTCAATGCTTCTTGCTTTTTGCCAAGTTCATAAAGAACACCTCCTTTTTAATGCTTTGCAGGAAAATGCTAGTCTGTTTTCCAGAACTGATTTAATCTGTATATATTGTTGTTTAATAGCCTATGGATGTTTGGCTAAATTCTAATAAAGCAGCCAGGCTGAGCCACCATGGGAATTCTATAAAAATCGTCCTGAGGAAAATATAATTCATCCCAAGGGATGTGTCATAGGTCAAACAAAAGCTGTCATACTGCCTCCTTATTTTGAAAGCATCCATCCTCTCAACTTTTATTTGCAACCAATATGAAAAAGCTTTCTGTCAGCAATTTGTCTTTTTATTTATATGCTAGTGCGCTAACTAATTATTACAATTCCACACAGTGCTAGTCTTGCCATAATGGTATTTCTAGTGTGACAACTTTCATCTGCTGACTAAACAAGCACAGTCTTGCCTTTCCTTAGCATGGCCATGAGTCAAAAACAAGTCACTGGGAATTGAGGATCTTAGGGCTCGCCTGTACATGGTTTTTCCATTACTGCAATTAGACAAGTTCAAGGCAAAGCAATGCATCCCCCAAGCATGGGTGAAACTGCATTTCTGTTAAAGTCAGCACAGCTTATCTGAATCAATTCAGTGTAACAAGCAGTCCATGTCACAATAACTGCTCTAGAGTACATGGACTGACTATCCTGCTCTGGCTGAGACAGTACCACAACATCCACCACTGTGCCAGTGTTCCCAGAAGATTTTTTTTCTGACAATATAAGTGCAAAAGTTTAGAAAGAGTTCTTAGAGCAAGAAATTGGACATCATGCTGTTCACCAAAAACGTGAGATTTTTCCCTTTGCCTCCTTTCAGATTTGGGAATTCAGAGCCTGGATTCCGAGGCTACAGTTGGTTACAGGGAACAACACAACACAGGGAACTTTTGTTAATCTCACGCCAAATGACTGGGTGCGGGGAACACACCCTTTGCCACTTATCCCAGGGCAGCAAACATTCTTCTGACACAGAAGCTCATGCAAGGGGCTCACCATGCAGAAACCTCACCACAGGACCAGACTGAGGGTAGTTGTCCTTTACCACATGTTATACTGTGCATGACACATCTTCTGTGTCATGGGAGTTTTCTTTGTTCCCTTTTCTTTTCTTTCTTTTTTTAAAGCCTGGCTACCATGTGCTGATGGTGCAGGTACACAGTGTGTTTGCTTTGGCAGTGAAAGCCGCTGAATAATTTCCCACTTCTTCCCCCAGCCCAGCTGTTCACCCTGTTCCTCCTGGTTGTGCTGACTGTTTGCATGTGGGTAGGACAAGCCAGGACAGAGAAATAACATTGTTAAAAAGTAACTTTCAATCAACACACCCCCCCACATTCACAGTTGCAAGGAGGACATTGACTTGTGATTGGGACAGGAAGGCATGCAGAGAACAAGCAATTTTTGAATACATTATTACAAAAGTAGTTCATACAGGAGTCTGCAAAAGAAGTAGGAAGCAGCTTGTGTAAGGGACAAGGATGTTAAAAGCTACAAAACGTGAAAAACAAGTGTTGAAATAAATAGACTAAACAACTAAGAAGACATTTGGAATTAAACAAATGTGTTGTCATCTACTGTGAGCATCACGTGTGCTTCTTCAATCTGGCTAATCTAATATAAACATAGAGCAGCAGGTAGAGCTAAAAAAAGCCTCTTTGAAAACACCACAGATACCCATCTTAGCTTGGGGATATGATAAGGAAGACAGCAAACCAGGTATGACAGCACCTGGAGGCATCATTTAAAGGGTGGTTAAAAGGCACTCACATTCCACTCGAAGAGAGGAGAGGAGAGGAGAGGAGAGGAGAGGAGAGGAAGTTCAGCATAAACAAAAAGATAGCCTTAAAGTGTCTTTGTAGGATGCTAAATTTATTGGACCAAACGTAGTGTTTTTATTGCCATTGACAAAAAGCAAGCACTTTCAAAAGCAGGTTTTCCTTCAGTATGTTTTTTTTCTTTTTTGTCTTATAACAAGCTGTTATGATTAAAAAATCCCACCTGTTTCCAAACACATAGCATTAAGACAAAAGACTCCCTGCATGAATTCTGGTTTTTAGGAGTAACTCTGACTCAAATCTCTTCTGGGACACTCCTAGAGCTTGCGTTTTGTAGAACTTCGGATTCACTGATTATAGAATTTTTTCTTGACTGGTAATTGATGAACCTACATTGGTTTGTCCTTCCACCCTAAAGTGTTATTGGCAAGTAAAATGAGGTGTCAAGATTTGATGTGTTTTGCAGTGAGGGTAGGAATGAAGCTGCAATTTGATTTTAATGGTGTACTTTCTGGGCCCTGGTTTGTCTACTTTCTTTTGCTCAAGAAAGTGTAGAGAGAACTTCAGGTTCTGCAGATGAGAAAACTTCCTTCTGAGAGTAGAAACAACACTGCCTGATAATGTGACCCTTGAATGTCTTTTCACTGTGATTTTAAATTAAGCTAACAGATACTTACTAAAATTTCTGCCATGTTTTAGGTGTTGTTTGGATGTAATCTGTTCAATAACAACTTCCAAAATGTCCTCACTCTAAACAGGAGAGGATTTAACATGCATTTTTTATTTCATGCTAAGAAAAAGATTTCTGAGCAGGATCAGTTGAGGAGACAGTGTTTGCATTTGAATTACTTTTCTGCCGTAAGTTTAATAACACTGTCTTTCCAAAAAAACTTTTCAGTGTAATTTTTCCTGACAATGCTGGAAATCCCATTAAATCACTGGTGATCACATTTCATTGGTTTGTGGGTGAAATTTTGAAGGAGTTCCTGAGATATTTTGGCTATGCAGTCAGAAATCTGAAAGCTGTCTCTTCTTTCTTTGGTTTTGATGCAGAACAACTCCAACCTTAGTGATACAGTGTTTGTTCCTGTCCATGATGCCCTGGCAGGAACACCTGCACCAGCTGTTTCCTTCCCTTGCTGCTCTTCCCCCTCACTGCCACACTGCTCAGCTCCTCTTCCACCTGCAGAGCTGGGCTTTTAGTGCCCAGCATGCTGTTCCCTTAAAATGTTCTCGCTTCAATCTGTCTTGGTAACTTTTGTCTGGGGCCTGGAGGGAAATGCTTTAAAACCCAACAAAGAACGGATTTCAGCTGTTGACCTCAGCATTTCTTGCAGCTACATCATTTCCCTGATGCTTGCGATCTGGTTACCGGAGAGGATGCAAGTTGGCTGGCTTTTGGCCAGGGAGCTGGTTGCTCTGCACATTTCTGCCATCACTCCAGTCCATTGCCACAAGCAGCACAGGGAGTTTTAAAAAAACAAACACAAAGATGTGTTACAGCTGCCTCAGTCTTTGCAACTGTATATGAAGGAGAAGCCAACAGCCTGTCGCTGCTTTGGGGACTTACTGTCCTGGGATGTGAACAAGACCATTTTCTTGTATTCATGTCTGCACAGGCATTGTTGAAAACAGCACTGATTTTTTCTTGAATTTGAGACCAAGCCCATATTCCTGGGAGGGCCTTATTCTTCCCCTATCAAGGATGTTGGCACTTGCATAAACTGATGGTCACAGAGTGAAAATTTAGGTAGAATGAGATACCTGCTTACACAGGCAGGAGGTGTGCGCCTCTGGCCATGTGAATGATGGGTATTCTTGTGGATCCTGTTCTCTTCTTCTTGTGGGTTTATTCACACAACAAACCATGTATTTACTCATATTTCAAGCAGATATATGCTGACAACTTGCTTTTACAATGCATCGCCCCAGTAGATTTTAGATAGATCTTTAGATTGAATTCCAGCTATTGCATCACAATTAGTACTAAATAGCTAGCCTTGTGGCTTTTGATGTTTTGGAGGTTAGTTTTGGTGCTTTTTCCTTTGTTCTGTTTTGTTTTGTTTTTGTGTTGGGACAAGCACTTGTGTATCTTCAGTAGTAAATTCAGGCTCCTTCCCCACTGCAGTGGTAGGCCCTGGAATCATTGGGGGTTTGTCTTTGCTGTTAGACAGAAGTACATCCAAGGGTATGTCATCTCTGCAAGGCACATGATTGTCTTGTAACCATCACTCCCAAAGGTCACCACTGGGGCAATCAGACCAGCTCCTGCTGCAGAGAAGGAAGAAACAGGTAAGGGAGCAGACCCAGACATGCTGTACACAAGGCTGACACTTCCTAAGGCCATAACTTAAAGCTACCAAAGCAAATGGTACTTAGACCCTTTGAAAATTTTATCACCACTTCCTAGTCCGATATTTTGGTTACTGGGCCAAAATCTGAGTTTCCTTGGATTTTGTTTTGGGCATTGTTCTGTACTTTCTCAAATAAAAAACTAGTAACCCAAGGCAAGCCTGTTGGAAAGCATTCATTCTCAAATTCCTTCTGGGACTGAATGCAGAGAAGAGAAATGTGGTGGGGTTTTTTGGTTTGTTTTTGGTTGGATTTTTTTTTTTTTTTCCCCAACAGAGACAGTGATAAAGTACTGAAATTGGCTTCCGGGGGAGGTGGTGGAGTCACCACTCCTGGATGTGTTTAAAAAAAGACTGTATGTGGCACTTGGTGCCATGGTTTAGTTGAGGCATTAGGGCACCGGTTGGACTTGATGATCTTGAAGGTCTCTTCCAACCTATTCTGTGATTCCATGATTCCTGGTCTCAGCTCCTCTGCCTAGCCCCAGAAGAGTTAAGAGAGTAGCGAAACTGTATTTAAAGAGAAGGGCCCATGTAACTCTAAACTTGACCATGCTTTCAGAAAATAAATGTAGAAGTTGTTACCTTGTCTTTATTGAGCATATGCAGCTCATTTTTTTCTGACATTTGTAACCTGGAAATAGGAAAAAGCACATATCACGCCAAACTGCAATTTTTTCCTCACAAGGATGGTGATATTTCAACCTTTACATAATTTTCTATGTGAAACACTTTGGTGTTATTCTACAGTGCCTTATCTCTCTCAGCTGACATGGAAAGAAACAAGCTTCCCCCTGCCTAAAGCCCTTGATTAAATCAAACTGAAGTCAGAGAATGGAAAATTTCAGACCATATGTTCAAAGTTATAAGCAATTGAGACCAAGGTATTTTTCTAGCCAGAACTATCAACCATGTCTACAACAATTCATTCTAGTTATGTTTCTTTAAATCATGTTCCTTTTTATCCCTATACAAATATATTTGTGATCTAGAGCTTCAAATACACTGGAAATCACAAAACAAACAAACAAAAAAATCCTCTTCCTGAGAAGATGAACAGAAAGAAAATATAATTCGAATCAGAAACAAGGATACTGTTCACAGAAAAAAAAAAAAAAAAAAAGCCATAGCTGCATCTGCTTACAGAATGGCTTACTCTCAGATGGCGTGTGGGTTTGTTGCCACCCTTGGCAGCAAATTACTTTCATCCCCCATCCATAGCTCTTTGACATGACCATCCACGGCTTTGTCATGGTCTCAGAGGAGTTAACAAGCACAGTCTCCAAACTTTCCTAAGGGAAAAAAAAAAAAGGTTGTATTTTTAATCTTTTGCATTTTTTACATTTTTGACATATTTGTGGCTATTGCTGCATAGCAGCTAACCTGCAGAGGTGTATGTACATTTAAATGCTTCTGTGACTACCTACTCAGCAGCTTCACTCTCAGCAGTCAGCAAACCTCAAAACCCATTTCCATTTGAGAAAATCTGCCAGGGTGAGGATGATTCCCTAATTAGCCACATCCTCTGTTTCACCATTAGATAACACAAGGAAATGTGTTCACGGCTTGCTGCTTCATCAAGCTGCTGTAGTGATTCATTCCACATCGACTGGCACTGGGAGAGCAGAAAAGCCCGGGCTGACAGTAAGGATGTGAAGGAGAGCACCATTCCTGTATGACTTCAGACAGTGTCTCTCCCATTGTTTTTTCACAGATGAAAGTTTGCCCTGTGCTGCCCCAAGGACCTTGCCCTCCATTTACCTCCCAGAATAGATGTTTTTGGTTGTGTCAGTTCAAAACATGTGTGTTAAAATGTGTGTTTCTTGAAAGTGTGTGTCTTATAGGGGTATCAGCTGGATGCCAGTGTCTCTCTGGAGCAATAAAATACTCAGTTCCCATGAAATCCTGCTCCTGGAGACAGGACATCTCTTGATGACATTCTTGCAGTCACAGGACTATTTGCCTACAAGAAGAAATGGGGCATGATCCCCTGTTCTGAGCAACACGGCACAACTGATCATCCTGTGTGGGATCCCCCATTCAGCTGTGGCTGTCTGAGCACTGGTGCATGCTCCCAGTGCAGGGCCTGGACTCCTGTGGCCAGGAAACAACAGCCACACGTATGCATCTCCAGCAGACATTTCATCTGTCTTATTTCAGACTCTCACAGCTGTACAGGAAACGTAAGCAGCCATTTTTTGATCAAGCTCTTAGAATGCTGTACTTCAGAAAGATGCACGCAGCCCTCTATCTGCAGTAATAGGCATCTCTGCATTTTCACTTGATTCCATCTGTCCCAGCATCATTCCTTGTCACCCACAGGTAACCAGCCTATGCTTCTGATTCAATACACTGTGTATATGTAGTCTCAGGGTCTGTCATCAGCCTGTTAAGAAATGTGATGGGTGCAGAAATTACTGACTGTACAGCCCGGTGCTCTGAGTAATTTCAGGGCCTCAGTTATTTTTGAAGGGTGCATTGTATTTTATATTATTTGTCTGCAACACTGTTACTTACAACTGTAGAAAGTCATTAGCTTTTATTGCAAAGAATAGGCTCTTCAGGTGTCTTCACTGGGCCTATCATGTCTGCAAGCACATACCTAAAGAGGTGAAGCAACACTCAAATATATCATGAACTTGATGACTACTCTCCTAGGAGTTATGTCAGTCTTAAGGTTTAGACTCAGTTCATGGAAAAGTGCTGGGAGTTTCCCTCAGAAGGAAAATCTCTTTGGTTCAGTGAAGGTTAGCATTCACCCCAGCAAGAAATAGTTTTATGGTTTAGCCCTGGTAGCAGCACACCAGTTAAGTCCCTATTAAAACATGGCTCAAGTGTACTTTGTCAGTGTTTGTGACCAGATGGCAAGGCCGTATGCTGACCTGCATCAAGGGAAATATTGTGCTTTGATCTCCAGAATGGCTAGCCCAGGCTCCTGCCAAGCTCCTCACCCCCAGCCTCTTACTCTACCACTGAGCAAGCTGATCATCTCGGCATTTGAATTCCCAGTCCTGCTTTGTGTGTCCCCATTCACTTTGCTGAAAGGCTTCCCTTCCCTCCAAAAGGTCTCCTCTCATGCATTGGCATTGCAGCCCAATCTGCTCCAGAAACCTGCCTGAAGGTGGCTGATATCTAGCAAACAAAATGTTTAATGATATTCTAAGTGTTTTGATATTAACCATGTGTACAACATAGGGAAGGTGGGTTTTGGTTGTAATTCTTGTACCACCAAAAAAATTTTTGAGTGCTTGTTCTACCATGAATGACCTGCTACACATCCTTTTTTCCTGCAGCATTTATTGTACTCATTTAGACTCTGCTGAGGACACAGACAAGGATGAGAAACTAAGATGTGGCTGAAAGGAAAACATATCCTTAGGAAGACACCATCAACCATTCTCTCCATCAGATGGGAAATGATCTATTACTTCTCATCAAAGGTCTTCACCTTCACTGAAAGGGGGTTTTTTATGTTATGTCATACCACAGTATATTGTACTGCAGCATTAATTACTGCATATACTCATTATAATACTCCAGGACTGTAGAATTTCATAGTTTTTTGCCAAAAATACATGCTGGGTCTTTCCATTCTGAAAGTTTCTTTCTCCAGTTTTAGAGAGGAAAGCCTCTTTAAAAATGATTGCAAAATTTTTATTATTTGTAGCCTTAAGGATTAAAAAGTGAAAAATAAAAAGCTCTATTTCTAGTCCGCTATATTTGAACTAAAATAAGATTGTTGTTAAAAAAAGTAACAACCAAACAAGCAAACCAAATCTCATTTTTAGGAGGAGTTTTTAGGGTGTCTGATTCAGTATACTTTGCATTCTTTGAGGCTATGATATTGAAACTCCTTCCTGTTTACCTGTGGGCTCATGGTGAGAAGACTGATGGTTGAGATTCAATTTTTTGTATGTGGAAGTGAGAGGAGTTAAAGCAAGAACTTGAGTCTCTGTCCTGCAACCATGTTCAAAGTAAAATGCCCCGGTGTTTCTGCATATGAAGCCTTTGTGAGTGTTAGAATCTCTAAAATGTATACAAATCTTAAAAAAGGAGAGAAGTATTTTTTCATTGTGTCTGGTCAGTAATATTAATATATGATTATTTTTGTAGCTTTGAAATGTTGTGGAAGTTCCTTACCTTACATTAGCTTCTCAAGCAGGGCATTTGTCTAAGGTCAAAGTAGTCTGGCATGCTAGCTTGACCTTTATCAAGACAATGTCCTTAGTATTAGTTGTATCTCTCTTGGGATGCCCTTTTTTTTCTTTACTTATGAATAAGATAAGCCTGTTAAATAATGTTTGTTCCCAAACTTTCCATTCTTAGGAAAGGAGGGGCCTTTTTCCTCTTTAAGGGCGTTTGTTCTACTTCTACTTCTGAGGATTACTCATTTCCAGTACACTGGCAGGTAGCATAGACAGCAGGGTTTAGCAACAGATTTTCTATACCAGAGTCACAGGATGTACTATGGAAAGAACATAATGTCATAGAAGGAATTACTGTCTCCAATGTAGGGCATACACAATGTAAAAACTAGCAAAGTAAAAAAGTGGCGATGTCTCACCATTTTCTTCCCAAAGAAAATGTGGCCAAACCCACATCAGTATTTTAAGAAAACATATGAAGCTACTAACATATTTCATTACATCTTCTTTTTGCACTGATCACAATCTGTTTTGAAATAGTACCTCATAACTTCTGTAACCTTAATCCTATACTTTTTAATGCAAAGCAGTAAATAACCTGAGATGGAGTTCCCTGCTGCACAATTACTTAGAACAGAAAACTACTGTGAGCAGGGATCTGTTGGAACCATCACTGCCTAAACACTTTTCTGTGTAAAAAGCCTGTCTGCAAAGATTTGTCTTGGCCTGTTGCTATGCCACTTGCTTGTGGAGGTGCCCACCCCTTGGCTGCCATCAGATCAAACAGAACTCCTCAGAATGCATCACCTTCCTGCTCTTCACCATTTCCATGCTCTGTCCCTGTTGGCAGCAGCCCAAGCTGGCTGCCAGCTGCTCATGCTCATACCTGGGTAACAGCTCAACAACTATTTGAAGTACAGTTGATTTGAAGTGCAGTTGGCCACACTTTCAGCCACAAAATAGGTAAAATCAGCATTCCTCAGTCTGTGATCACTCCATGAAACATAAGAATTTGATCCAGGAAAAGACTGCAGAATGATATTTGTAAACAATTGCCCACACAGTCACTTACCAATATGACTGAAGAACAACCAATAGAAGTAGTGGTGAGAGACAGACCTTCAGACTCTGGTCCTTTTTTGTGGTTGTAAGTGTAAATCTCTGTGATACTGCTGTACAAATGGTCTTATATCCTTCTCCAACAAAAAATGTTGAGGAACATCTGGAGTTAGCACATCTCAGTTTCTACAATTTTCTCCAATGCAAAGGGTAACTTAAACAGCATTTCACAAAGGCAGTTGTGTCTCTTCTGCACTGCAAATATGACCCCCTTTAGCAGCAAAAAATGTAGTGAACAAGCCAGGGTGGCTGAAGCCCCTGCCTGAGTAGCCCCACTCATGAAACACCTTTAAGAGAAGCACCAAGACTTTTCCCATTTCACTGAAATACCCATTCCACACAGGCACTGTTGAAGTGATCCCCTGATTCTCCTTACAACCCCTCCTCAAAATCCTTTTTTGACATTCCACCAAACCTCATAGATACCCACCAGCAGGCAGTGGGCCAACTATTACAAATTGCATGGCCTCGCTTTGCCTCAGCACTTGATCACTCTTGTCTTGTACTGCAATCGAACTGTAAAATCTGGGGTGATGACTATCTCCTCCTTTTCTCCAGACCTCTTAGCCCAACAGGATCAGGCTCATGATAAGGATATCAAGGAGCTAAAGCAAAAGTAGTAAAAAAAATTTTGCAAATAGTTAAAATAATGAAGAGTTAAACAAAGGAAGGAATAAGTACCCATATTTAGCATATTATACATATTTTTGAACAGTTAGTAATGGAAAATATCACCACAGGAATAATAATTGTTACTATTTTTGTCTCGTGTAGATTTTTTAATCTGTGACTCTCTGAGCCCGCTAATTAAAGATTTTGCACATATCCAAGTACAAGTAATTCCCATCTGGAAGGGAAGGGATGTGAGAGTGAAGCAATTTAATGCCAATAATATCCTCAGCTGACATTATCACTGCAGATCTGGGGTTGAGTTTCCATTTTTAATTATCTAGCAATCTTAGTGTGGCATAGATGGATTAAGAACATCCTCATCTACTGTTTGGTACATGGGCCAGTAGTCACCATCAGATTATGGATGTTTGCAATGGGCATGTACCAGCAAATCTCTGACCTCTGAAAAGACTCAGTTATTGGCCAGAAACATTTGTGTGCCAGTCTGCAGCTGTAAAACTGGAACTCAGCTTCAGACCTGAAGGTGGCAACTTCCTTCTCATTTTACCACTCATTATGTGTGGTAAAACAATTCCCTCCTCCCATTTCTTACTGATGGCATTAAGATTTCAGCTTTTCCTTTGTAGGACTGCAGCCTCCTCTTTGCTTCAGTAAACAGCCAAGGTGTCAGTATCAACCACAGACTTTTCCTTGGAGCCAGGCAGCCACAGCCCCAGAAGACAGTCTGCTCAGTAGAAAGCAGCAAGCTTTTAAACTTTCACCATACACTTATTTATTAAAACTTCTGCAGGTGGTTACATGACTTTTCACTTTGCTCTGTGCCCAGGGGGAGGGATAAAGGCAACCACTGCTACCCTGTTTGACACCAAGGTGAGTGATTCCCATCTCTGTTTCAGAGGTCAGCTACCCATTTGTACAACTTGCAGGGTCCAACTCTCATCGCTTTTCACAAACTAACAAATCCCCAGTATTTCTTAGAGCAGCTCTGAGTCAGGTTTGGGTAGGTGCCACGAACCTGTCACAAGGAGCCAGGCAGCCAAGTAGGCAAAAGGCATTGCAGTCTCATTTAGCTGTATCCTTCAGTAGATGTTTCAGTTGTAATTCCTCTATTGTTCAGCCTGCAGCAGATGGTGAATCAGAGCACATTTGGGCAGGTGGAAAATCTTCCAGCAGCAATGTCTGGAGCTCTGAACTCAGCTCCTTGCTTGTCCTCCCCCCTGCCTGGCACAAGGTGCTGTGTCTGCTCAGATGGCTCCAGACACAGAGAGGGCTGGGGAGGAAAAGTGGCAGATGGCAGGTGAAGTTGGATCTAAGCAGGAGGCCTCACCTCCACACAAGAACCACTGAAAGGAGCTGGATTTTTTTTTCCAGCTGTATTTTGCGTGGCTGTACTTAAAAAGTGCCCCTTCATCGAGAATTTTGATTTTAAAAGTCCACAACCTTTTGCTGTTTTCCCCATCTCACCCTGCCTGTGGGCATGAAGGGACAGATACAGACCTAAAATAAAGTATCTGTAAGTGTGCAACTCAGGTGGCAGGATCTCGTGGCTCTGTGTTGACCAGATATAATGCTTCAGCTGTGGGGAATTTTTTTTCAAGAGGCGATCCATCTTTATTGCCATGTTTGCTGTGTGAACATGTCTGTGCAAGATGTATAATAAAAGTGAGGTAGCTTTTTCTATGGCCCTCCTGAGTTAACAGAAAGCTGGCAAAGCTTTCATAGCCCTTCCCAGGTGCCCTTCTTGAGACAATGCCAACATATTTTGCAAACACTGAATTGGCCAAAATAGCTGCTTTCACAAAACCTAAAATTTGTCCACAAAGTGCTGGGAGGGGATGAGTAAGAGCAGTGAGCAGGCCTGTAGGAACTGGTATGTGGCCCTGCAGTGCTGTTCTCCGTGCAGCTCAGGATACAATAATGCTCTTGTGCAAGTCTTGGGGGCATTTAGCAGAGGTTCTTGGTACCTGCTGCTCCTTCTTTTCACTTCTCCTGATTTAAAAAAAAAGGATGGATTGTGCCACCAAGATTATGCCAAGTCCTTGAATAAAGCAAGTATCAGACATTTATAATTTAATTTTGCAACCTCACAACATGGAAAAGCTAAAGAGAGACCAATACATGATAGGAAGACTTGCTAGTAGGACAAGAAAATGTGCCAGAGGTACCAGGACAGCTCTAAGACTTAGGTTTTCACTACTCACATTGATTAGGCAGCACTAATCCACAAGCCTGTATTTGCTGCTCCACCAGAAGCGCTGGTGCCAGTAACTGTAGTCTTGCCACAGGACAGAAGTGTCCCAGCCACTTGAAGCAAAGGAGATCTAGCTGTGAAGTTTACCAGGCTGGGGGAACTGAAACTCAAGCTAATCTGAATCACAGAATCACAGAAAAATTTAGACTAGAAATTGAGGTCATCGAGTCTAACCGTTAGTCCAGCTCTGTCAAGTCCACCACTAAACCAGGTCCTCAAGTGCCACATCTACATGTCTTGTAAATACCTTCTGGGATGGTGACTCACCACTTCCCTGGGCAGCCTGATCCACTGCTTGACAACACCTTAGTGAAGAAATGTTTCCTAGAATCCAATCTAAACCTCCCCTGGCATAACTTGAGGCCATTAATTATATTAATAGTAAACAGGGGACAATCTGTTTCTCCTGGCTTTCATCCTGATGATTAGGACCACTTCAAGAATTTCCTATCTGCTCAATCTATTTTTATCTGGAGGATGTTTCACAGAACATGCAGTATCTCAGGGAGAGCAATACTCAAGTAAATTGAACTGTGTGACTTATTCAAAGCAGGAAGTGGTCTTGATAAGCTTTCCTAGCTCTCTGTTTCCAGCTTCAAAAGCTATTTGCCAGCCTAGGAGCTGCCTTGCTAGATGACCTAGGAGATGATGTGCTGACAAGGGTCCCTGGTCCATCCGTGGGAGGCCAGGCTGGAGCAATTGGGCTCTATTTGCATGTTGTGTCCTGCGGCACTACATGGTTGGTAAATGGTTAGCCTCTGTGAGCAGGGGATCCATCGCATCATCACCTGTAGATGGAAGGAGTTACAAGGAATCCCCTGCCTGATTGCATGGGGTGTGACCTGCTTCCATGGAGGTAACTCTGCGCTGCATCAGGTACCCTCGAAAATAAGCTCAAGGAAAAGTGCCTTGGCCTACTTTAATATCTGCACTAATTGCTTTTGTCATTTCACAGACATGAGGTGAAAGGACAAAGATTTCACCAGAAATTGTGGGGCATTGTCATGCCTGTAACTGAAAAGGATAACATCTAAGTCTCTCAAGGCAGTTTTGCAGGAAAAAGCCAGGGATCTGCCAAAAGTTCGATAAAATTTAAAATATTAACTAAGCCTTGGAAAAAAGTTCGAGGTGGTACTTCCACAATTGCAGTTTTGAGTGAAGACCAAGGAGGATGGCAACACATCCTCAAGACAGATTCCTTGCAGAGGGGAAGGGGGCAGGGGAAGGGGACCCAAAACAAGCCCTGCAGATTGGCAGGGGGCAGCTTGCAGCACCCAGCCCCTGCTGTGTTGGTGAAGGGAGTCCTCAGTCCATGGCTGAGGGAGTACTAAAGAGGGATAACATTCTTTCAAAGTACCTCTGGAAAACTTGGCAGTGCCCAAAGCACTTACTGTAGTTCTGAAGGGCAGTTGTGTTATTTTCCTTTTTGTCAGGGTATCAGACTGCCAGATTGTCCACCTTATTTGCAGAAATGGATAAGCCAGAAATAATCTCAGGAAAAAAGCTGTCTTCCAGCATCTACAGTATATGCTCTTGCATCACCATGGAAATTAAGAAATCTCTGACACCTTAAATCTCACTGAGAAGGAAATAAAACAGTAAAATGTCACAACATGGCAGGATGAAATCTGTCCTTCCTGGATACCTAGTGAGACGAACAGTTCTGGACCAGGGTCAGACAGAGCAGCCGAACTATAATAGGCTCCTATCAAAGGGTTCCACTGCCAGAGAGGACTAATGTTTTGAGTGGTTAAAGTGCATTGAAAATGTCTATCCTGCCCCCTGGAAAAACACATTAGTTAAACATTAATGTGGTTCCTTTGCCAGTGGCACAGGTCACAGGATGGGGACAAGCACAGACAAATGAACACAAACTTGTTCCTCTCACCTTTCACAGATCCAGTTTTACATCCTGGTTTTAGGCTTCATAGGTCATATTTACCTTATATATGACATAGTGATTTTAGGAAATAGTATTGCTGGTTAGCCAGCGCAGACTAAAGCCTGCTGAAGAAGGTTCTGCTATGACAGTGCTACCTACCACTGCCTTCTTTCTCAGTCTCTCAAACTTTCCTAGTGCCATATCATTTGGCTGCACACTGGTGCTTCTCTGACCCTTCTCTGAGCCAAGTTACTTCATTAAGATGGCAGAAAACGAAGGAAAACTGAATCCCTGCTGGGTCTTTAGCAGGAAACTAGATCCATTCACTAAAGGGTCAGATAGCTGGCAAGGAAGGAATTATATATTGGGGAAGAGCAGAGTTTGGGAAGGCAAGGGGCAGGTCTCCCTCTTTGGGAAATGAGGAGCTGTGGGAGCAGGTAGGTTGTCTTGTCTAAGTGCAACCATACTGCTCACGGGGCAATGGCACCCTGGCAGCAGGGCTGGCCTTGGCCCCTGCTCCATCCTCCAGTGAGCAGGGCAGTGAGACAGGCTGCAGGAGCCACTGCGAGGTGGGTTTCACTGGACTTCTGACTTAGGGGAAGCTATATGGCAGTCTAGGACAGCAGAGATATGAAATATATGGCCCAGGGAAGGGGAAACAGAGAAAGAGGCTTTCCCTGGCTTCAGTTGCAGTAGTCCCACATCCTGTTTTGGTTACTGCATTCCGTTCCCTATGCTGATTTGCTCCAAAACTCTCAGGAGAAGTGAAAGAATAACCAGAACAACACATTTGCTACTGAAAGGCACTCAGCCTGGAGCTGCACACATGCAGCAGAAAACAGGGTGTCAGAATCTGGCGCTGAACATGATAGGCCAGAGATAACATGGATCAGGCAAAGACACAAAGTTCCAGCCCCATGGGGTCAGGAAGAGTGTGACACGGGATTTGTGCCAGCCCTAGGAGATGACGGGTGATCTAGCATAAAGCTCGAGCAGCACAAACAGATGATACCAAAGCTCCTATAAAGAAATCCCCAACCCTGCCAGCACAACAGATTAACAGTGAAAACTTGACTCAGCAGCAGGGGTTTGGTGTAAGTCAGCACTTCACATTGTGTGTCTGCAGTGATTTTGACCTCAGAGCCCTAATGCTGGATTTATTGCACTGTGAAATCATGGGCACAGGAAGGGCAAATGAACCAGTGAGGACAAAGCACCCAGCACCTCAGGGATAGCAGCTGGTAGGACTAAGCCTGCAAAAAACTAGATCTGCTGCGTCTGGCAGGGTTCAGAGCTCTCAGCTCTATTGTAAGCACTCATCAGAGCAGATAAAGAGCTTGCCAAGTCCAGTGCCTATATGAAAAGTTGGGAAGAAGGAATATGATAAATTATCTTTCCATATCCTGATTGCATCTAATTTAGTAACTGACCATCTGTCTACTTTTTTTAGCCTCTTTTTTAAGTCTGTAATATGTGCCTGTTTTCAAAATCACTTCCAGACATAAAATTCTTTTAGATAACAACCCTTTTTTAATTCTTTCACGTTAGATATTTATGTGTAATAGGTATTGGTGAAAGGATTTTTTTAACCAACGGCTTGTTCATAAACTCTTCTTTTTTAAAGTGTGCCATATTCCAGAATAAGAATGTTCTGCCAGCCCGCTCATGTAAGAATCCCCAGTGCCTACAATATACACACTGACATCCGAAGTTGCAGTTCTACAAACTTCTCTGCACAAAATAAAGGTCCTTTAAACTAGCAGAGAACTGACCCAGCTCCTGGGGTAGTGTGCTTAAAGTGCGGTGTGTAGAAGGGAAATTTATGAGAGAAAGGAACCATGTGAGGAAGACATCGATGTTGTCACTGCTTAACAGGTTTTTTTTAAATAGCTGGAAGGACTGGAGTGTCAGATCCACACAGTGACAAGGACTGAGTTCATAGAAAAAAAATTAAATAAGCTAAACGTTAAATCCACATGGAATGCCATGAATTTGAATGTCTAAAATTTGTCTCCTAAGGATTTCTGAAAGACAAATTCCAATACACTTCAACAGACAGTGAAAATGCACTGAAGCCAGATCTGAAATGAATGCATTTCTCAAGATGCCTCATCTCCTCTCATGTCCTTTGACTTTCTGGCTCAGCTTCAGATAACATGTAGGAGCCATAGTTTCTACAGAACTTATCACAGGCAGTATGTTCTGGCTATTATTAAGATGAGGGATCTCAAATATTTCCATTTTTTAAATGAGAAAGTTAAGAATTTCTGCATAAAATAATCAATAAGGAAAACATCTTTCTCTGAAACCAGGTCCTGGTTATTCATGTTACCTGGAAATAGGATAATGAAGATAATGGATATATTGAATCACAGGTAGTTCAAAAAGAAATGACAGGGAAAAATAATTCTGAGTTGCATCAAAACATAAATCTTTCAGAAATGGTTGGTGAAAATAAAAGGTTTGAGAAAAATAATTTCGGGATAAATGAAATACATGATTTGACTAAAATGCATTAGTTTTTCTGCTTTGAGCATTGTCATATATATGAAACATAGTAGAAAGTAAATTTCAAGGAACTACCAAGTCATAAAGGTCAAAAGAAATCCATTTCATTTTGAAAAAAAGCAGAAGTGAAACAAACAATTTTCTTAAAAAGAATTTTATTTTTTTCTTTTAATAGACAATTATAGCCCAGCATCAAATCACAGAAGCTCACAGCATTACTGAAACTTCTCTGAGAAATAATCCCACATTTGTGCATGTAAGTTGCATTCCAGGTGGGAAGAGGAGAGAACAGGAGGGAGATGCAAACAGCCATAGGGAGACAGGAGTTGCGGGCCCTCTGCCCATCTCCTCTGGTGAGTGTCCAGAGGGGCCACAGTCCTGGTTTGCTGGCAGGACTCAGAGAAAATGAATCCACCTGGCATTCCCAGCCTACACTGTGCACAGTTGGACATGTCCTGAGCCAATGGAAGAAAATCAAAACTTCTTGTTCTGAAACGACTTCAATCTGGTAAGAGAGAGACCTCCATATGGATGCTAAAATAAGCAGAAATTCTTAATGACATCGTAACCCATTTAGATTTCCTATATATATGTGTTTAAGGAATAGACACTAGAACACTGATTTTTGTGACCCCCTTCCCTGTTTGTATGTGGCACCTGAGATCCCACCCTGCCTCAGAGGAAATTCCAGAGGGAGGATCTCTCCCCTCTCCTTCCCTCTGCATCAGCTGTTGAGGCACCAGCCTCTCCCTTCTAAGAGCAAAGGACAGGGCACCTTGAGTTCATGCTTTGAGTGATTCTGCTGGGAAAACAGGAGTGTTGCCTTGGTGCAGCTGCCCAGGTGCAGCTCTGTTGTTTACCCTTCAATTTCATCCCAAATTTTCAAATCACTTTCTGTCTGATTTTCAGTTTATGCTTCAGATTATGTCTTCTTGATCTTCCTAAAAGTTGTATTTGAAAAGTCATTATCAAACAGCTATTTGCTGCTGCTAATGCAGAGAACGGAAAAAACATTTCTGCCAAAAACATGAGAGAGATTCCTACTCCTAAGGGCAGGATGTCTCAGCTCTAAAACCTTATCTGCCCATGAACTGTACTGCCTTGTAATGGCTTAACCATCCTGAGGTGGAAGTGCTTATTTCTAGGAAGAAGCATCCATCTGTAGAGGCATATTTATATTAATCTGATGGAAGATGAGACTGTAAGGTGTGTGAGGCATAAGTGAACCTGTAAGTATAAAGCCTCATCCTCATATACAACTCAATGGAAACTTTCCAGTTCGAGTATTTTGGCAGTATGTCATTATTTGAAAGGACATATTGCTGCAATGTAGTGTTTGCTTGCTTTCTGCATACACAATGTACGCCATGGATTAAAAAAAAAAAAAAAAAAAAAGTATTTTGGCATAGGACAAAGCAAAGACAAAAACTCTAAACCACAGCACAGAAACTCTGATAGCCATCACGCTGTGCAGTAGGGGGCTCGTATTCAGCTAAACCAGTCTTCTGGTACAGCAGGTTCTGGCTAGTGAGACTCATTGTCATTTACAAGCAAGCATATTTAAGTGGTTAGGATATCTTCATTCCATTTTGTTCTGATTTGGCTGGTCTCTCTGTACTCATTCTCTCTGAGCACATCTAGGGGACCAATCCCTTCATTTGCATATTCAGTTGCACAATAATTTTTCATCAGGTCACTCTTCTGTGAGTTGCCATTTGCCAAGTACTGCATTTGGAAGCATTTGCTAGTCTCAGGAGAGGCAATGCTTCACTTGTCTTGGGAAGAAGAAGACAGAAGTCCTCACAGGCAGGAAAAGCTGGGGTAGATGAAAAATGCATTAGCATAAGTAAGATAAAAATTTAAGGGGCAGAAATTGCAAAATACATCTATGTGAATTCTGGCATTAGGGGAACCCTGGAAACCACAAAGAAAAGAACTGCCATTAGCCTGGGAATGACAGTAAAACCGGTTTAAACTAAACTACGTGACGTGGTGTTTAGGATGCCCTGAGGACATGTGCAATCTTTTGGATGTACCCATACAGCACATCTGAGGGTTATCAGCAGTTTGCCACTGCCAGAAGGGGCAGCCCAGCCATTCTCCACTGGACTTAGCTTTGCCCCATCTCTGGTGCTCAGATGAGAATCTGTGAACCAATTCTCACCGGGCAGAAACTGCTCACCTTTTACTTTTGGTAAGGTTATTTTTGGTGAGGACAAGAAGTTTCAGTTGGTGCTTCATCCCAGTACTTGGAAGAGACTGAGGTCTCTTACCCCATGTGAGCAGGACAGAGCTCAGTTTGCAGCACCTGGGAGCTCATGTACTTTACCTGTACTCTGGTTGTGTACCTCTAAGAAGTCTGTTCCTGGGCTAGGAGTCCGTCACCTTTCTCCAGGATTCATAATGCTGCAATATCTTTTTCTCTGTGTAGAAGTTCTGAGTTTAGACAAAAAACCAGTTTGTTTGGGGGCATGGAGTATGTGCCCCTTACACTAAGAAGCAGAAGCCTTGAATAGTCGCTAGGCATGTTCCAAACAGTGCCAGTGAAAGCTATGGCTTTGGACTGAGGATTGCTCAAAGTTTGTCTTTTTTCTCCCCTCCCAGTTCCTGTGAATTTACAGCATGGTTTCTCATCATGTCAACAAACCAGCCTCAAATACCCAGAGTTTGTCCCTACCACGAAAGTCCAAAAAGGTAAAAAATGTGGAAGACAGCTGAAAGTGTCATTCAGATGCAACCACATTGTCGGGATTTTCACCCAGACATCCCCCCTAAATAGGGGTGTTCTGTCTCTCAGAGTCCCGCACCCCTGGACTCCAACACCACGTCACTGTGGATTACTGCTGGCATAACTCCTTTTTTTCTGTGTAAGTGTTCTGGTTTTGAGTTGGTTTCAGTACACAGCCTATTCCTAAGAACACTACAAAACCAGTTGCAGTTCCTGCCTCTTGTGCTGTGATCCCAACTTGACAGGCGCTGCTGCTAAACAGCAGCAGAACTGAAATGCTGAGGAATGTGGATGGGAAGGGACTTTCTGGAGTCCAAACAAAGCTTTTAAGGAGAACAGCTTAAACTGCAAATGTATTTGGGAGGTCAAGAATCTGTAGAAAAGATTAATCTGAGACTTTTACAACGGGAAAGGAGATTTAACCACATATCTTTCACTAAATAGTATGAGGAAATCTCCATGTTCAGCTTGGAAAATTTTGATACAAATTATTTAATTGCAGAATGACAGTTGTCTTCCTGAGCTGTACTAGCTCCAGCTCTGACCCTTTTTAAGTACCAAACTCATAGAATATAATGGCAGAGAACAAACACAGAAAAACTGTTACACATACAAAAGTGCTGAAAAATTGAATACTTTCCATGGTGATGAAAAAAAAAATCATCACGTTCCTAATCAAGCTGGTATTTATGGGCTAAAACAATCTAGAAACCTTGGCAGCAAAAGGAGCATTGACTGAAGGTTTTTGTTATTATTCTTTTTCTAGTAAAGCAGGAGCCAGTTGTGCTAGAGTTTATCCCAGTTATTTTAAAGGGAGCTGTTATTATGTTGTTTTCTTAAACTTCTGACTACTTCTGGTTTCTTTTTTTTTTTTGTCAAACCCACAAAAATTTGTTAAGGAGGACTTGGTTAGTTCAGTGCAAATTTCCATTGCTTGCTTTCTGGTCATTGTTTCTTTTAAATCTTACATGAGCAGAGGCAGCTTGATGGGTTTGGAGCTTAAGTTCCCATGCTTTGACAATCCAAGAATGGGAGAACTGCAGATTGATTGATACAACAGAGTGAAAACTAGGGAGGTGTTAGGTTTCTTCTTAAGTCATCTTTTCTGTTTGTCAATGTTCTTTTTTTTTTCTCCTCCACATTAATGACTGCTGAATAGTTTGCAAAGAATGCTGCAAGATGACCAGTCTTGTGTGCTGCAAAGTGTTATATTCCTCTGCCCCCTGGAAGCTCCCTGGTGTGAACACCATTACCTATTTGTACAGATAGCCTAACAGGTTACACTGTAATGTGAGGCGAGGAAACAAATCTGTAGGACTCTTGGAAGAGGAAAAAGGAATAGATCTGAAAAGATATCCTATGAGAATTATTGCAGGGTTATATAGAAAATTAATTTAGCTAGTCATACAAGATCCACCAGCCTGTTGCCCCCCTTGAAAGAACAGACTAGATATCCTTGCCTGCAAGGATATCTAATATCTTTTGAGGAAATGAGTACGAACCAAGTCCCTTTGAGAAAACAAGTAAGAACCAACTCCCTTTGTAACTTTTGGTTTTGAAATATTTCCCACTATCCAAATCAAAAAGTTCTTTTATAAAATCCTTGTTCATCTGGTTTTGACCCTGAGGTGGAACTAAACTCCCCAAGGACCAAAGTCCTCAGGGAGACCATAATTCATTCCAATGGCAATGGCAGCTCAGGTTTCAGTTGCGGTAGCAGGCTAAAGGACCTCACCCTCCATGGTCCCTTGTAAGAGGCTGTGGGTGCATATATCTGGGAGTGGGATGGGGATGGAACGGGGGGAATCAATGTCTTTCCTGTGTAAGCCCAGGTGGGTCTGCATAGGTACAACATCAAACCACAGTACAGGATCAAGGATTGTGCATAGTCATCTCCAGGTGCTGGTTTGCTACTTCAGAGCTTTTCTGATGGCCAGGATTCCAAAACACCAAACCTGCTTATTGACTATTTTAGTGTTCCCAAAACAAGGAAACACTTTTTACCCTGAAGCAGCAGTTGTTAAGCTCTGAGGCATAGAGCATTCTGGGGCAGAGCTCGGAGAAGCAGCTGGTTATTCACACAGTGGTACAGGGCTTGCACACTAATGTGGCTCTTTTGAAGCTAATTACCAGAACATAACGAGAGAAATAAGTTGGATGGAGAAACTTCTTGAACTTACTCTGTAATCTGTGGACTAACAATTGGTCTGCAATGCCATAATTTGCTGTGACATAGTTTGTGGTATGCAAATAATGGAGAACTCCGGCTCTCTATTGCATAATTAGCATAACAATTTATGTTGGCTTAAAAGCATTTATCCTCAGAAAGTCCTTATTCCCTCCTTTGACTTTAGAAAGATTAAAAAGAGTAACTGACACAGTAATTTAACTTCCTGATGACCATATCAGTCCTGTAGATCCTGCTCAATCCAGATGCTGACACTGCTGCTGAAAAAATACAAGTTGTGTGATAGACACCTGCCCAAAATTTATTCCTGCACTTGACATGAACTAAGTGTAGCTAAGGTCAAACATAAGGAAGTTCTAGTTAATCATAGCTCTGGAGTGAAGTAGAAGCAATGGACGTAAATTAGTGTAATACAGAGCAATTCTCAGGAAATAAAAAAACCCTAAGATTTTATTATTATCTCCCTATGAGAATGCAATTTGCACTATAATTCCATCAGCTATCTTTTCTGCTTCTGTGCATAATCAGATATAACATCACATGTCATTAAAGAAACAACTATTCGAACAACAGGCTAATAAATGCCTTCTGTTAGATGCAGGATTTAGCCAGCTAACATAAATAGACCTTTTGCATCAATTCCAGTGAGGATTAACAGTGACATTTTTATGTCACCCACTCATTTGTGAATTGCCACATTGTCACTGCAAGCCACACGGTGGAGAGAAAAAAAAAGGAGACAACCAGCAAATGCAAAGTTATCATTCGTGGGAGTGAAGAAACTGTGACTATTTAAAGATGTTAGTCAAAAACTCTAAAATTAGGATATACTTGAATCCCACATAAATTCCATATTTAAGACTGTAGGATTGAACATTAATGAGAATTTGGCAAAACAGATTTTTTTTTTGGGTACAGTACTTCTTATTCACAGTCTTCCTGTGTTAACTTGGACAACTCATACAGTATTTGTGTGCCTCATACTTCCTCAGGCTTTTAATTTTGGGGGTATATTTTAGGCAGTATTTCCCATTCTTATTGGAAGCAGTTTAGTAGTGTCTGCAGAGAATCTACAGATGCTCTGTATGGGTAGGGAAATTCTGCTGTTCTGATGAAACATGGGAACCTGAAGATCCTGTAATAATAGTTGGCTTCTTTTTCTTCACACTTCACAAATCAAAAAAGAGATTACAGGGAGCAGCAGGGTTAATTTTATTCTTAACTAGTGGATAGTTAAAATTATAGTGCAGTATTAGACAAAATTTCAAAACCCAATTTTTCAACAGAGGTATTTTTTTCAGCAATTAGTTTCTTAGACACACATAGGCACTCATCATGATGGCAGTTATCTATCCATGCCAGGATATAAATGCAAGTTGTCAGCTAAAGCCTTGCAGCCAGTCGTGCAGTCACACACTGATTTCCACATACATTCATGGACTAGGCTGAGCTTGAGTTCCTTCCTAAGAGTATTTTATCAGTTAAGCCTGAATGCAATTGTGTCCTTTAAACTAAGTTTCAAGGATAAAGATTTGAAGATTTGATGATATCCCTTTAGTGTTATTTAAAATTTCATGAATGTCAAAAGTTCTAGAAGATTTTGAAATGAGTTGACTGACTCCCAGGAAAGTCATAGTGAGGTGCTAGGGAAAAGCAGGAAAATGTCTAGCCAAAAGCATTATGCCTTTTTTGTATGTGTCTGCATACATTCGATCTATTTTGCAGGCATGATCCCTGCCTGGCTGCCACCACTTAAGCAGGCTACAAAGATTCTAGGGACTGTAGGTGAGGAGCTACATCCTTTCCTGTATTTGAACAACACCCGATATCATGGGATACTGACTGTGTAATGTCATCAGCGCAAGTTTCGACAGGTTAATGCATTTCCTCCTCTCCCAATCATTCACTTTCCACTTCTTCAGTATCATTTCCCTGTTGTTTCACTCAATCTCAAGTCAAACAAGCAGGCAAAACTTTCATAAGCCCGCAAAATAGCCACACTGGCAACGTTGGCCAGAAGAACGCCACAGCTTATGGCAACAATTCCTTTCCAAAAAGAACACTGGTGAAAAAGTGGTATTCTGAGAGTAGGTAATTCTCCACTACTGACCCACTACTGTAAAAGGTCAGAGGGGTTTAAACCAGAAAAGGCCCCCTGGAGAGCACTAGTGTGGAATGTGGAATGATAAAATCATTCAACAGTTACAAAGACAGGAGCCGTTGCCCTGTACTGCTTTCTCACTGTGTGTACTGTGTGGCATGTTTGAGGTGGGTTGCACTTTTTTTCCATTGTCTTTACAACAGGCATTTCAGCTTGAAGGGTGTGTAGGAAAGTGAACTTTCAAAATGTTAGTCATCTGTAAAGTTACAGTGTTCTACTTGCGACAGGATGTGAGGCAAAGTTTTCCAGAATTCAGATTCAGTTACACAGGGATCAAAAGGGGTTCATCTGTAAGAGGACATGGGCATTACAGTTAGCCAGATATCCCATTAAGGACCCATTGTAAAAGATACCACTTTTGACATGGTTAAGGAAATAATAATTGGAAATCCTCTGAACTATGTACAGTGTTTCTTATTCAAAGCAGAGTACGATTCACAGTGTTGACTTCAGGGTACACAACACTAAAACCTGAAGGAGGAAGTGTGGTCTTTTTCCACATTTGCCCACCAACTTTAAGTTTTGCCTCTGTTATAATTAAAATCATGTATGTAGAGACCGTTATCATAAAAACAAATTTTTGTTCTTTCCACTCCTAAAATTCCAAGTGGAAAAGGAAAGCTTATGTTTAGTTTTTGCATTTAATTCTTAATAAAGAGATTTCTTTATTTGAAGCATCCCCATTTTCTGAGCTTTACAGCTCTGTTAATCAATACTTTTAGAATTCAAGCCACTAAAAAATAGAGAGAGAGAGAGAGAGAGAAAAGGAGACGTATGGGAAGTACCTAGGCAAGAAGAGGATAAGTACAGAAGAGCTCTGCCCTTTGCCAAGCGCCATCAGCAGATTTTTCATAGCAGGACTTTGCTACCTAGTAGAAAACCAGTTGCTTTGTTTTTAGCCAAGGTTCCAGTCTAGAAGGAATCACACTTTAATTTAGAATTCTCTGATTAGTTGCCTATTCTGAGCTAAATCGCAAAGCTTGCAATGATGTAAAAATAACTGCTATTCTGTACAACTGATATATCAGTTCTTCAGTGCATACAGATGAAGTCTCTGCTCAATGTTTGCCTGTTGGCAAACATTGCTTCAGATAAATTTACTCCAGATCCAGGAAAAGGTTTGGGTTCTCATTTTGTTTAAGACCCACAAATGTAAACACTGGATAATACTACCACATTTCTTTTGCATACACAAGTTCAAGAACTGCCCAGCACTTCAGTTATCCCAGAAACAAAAATTTGGTTACAAGGAAGTTGAGATTACTGCAGGAACTTGAAGCAGACTTTCAAAGTTGAGAAAATTTCAAGTTAATACCCAAAAGCCTAATAGTGCCTAGCATGCTGACAGCTGTCAATGGCCTACTATACAGCCCTTAAAAGATATAGTGGGGATGTAGTACTGCAAGCTCTTACCCATGACACAACTAACTCATTTTGCAAAGAAAAAAACATCCTTAATGAGATATCTTCAAGTACAATGATGTATCTTATGAACAGATATAATAATCTTGCAGCAACTCGTTCGTTTCCTGTAGCTACTGTTCAGTGTTGATGCAACTGATTTCTGTCAGTAGCTAGAGATTAATAACAGACTGTTAATTAGCTATGACAGCTATATGAGGTGCTTGGCAGCATTTAACACCAAAAGTCTTCTCAGCCCTCCAGTTTCACCCATAGTTTAATTCATGTCCTTTAGTCACATATGATAGTGCAATACCCGTCTAAATGTCACAGGCAGGTAAAATGAAGTAGCATCTTGGCTTCCATCCCCACCCAAGGAAGAACTGCCAGCAGCTTCAGAAGGCCTCAGACTTACCAGTGCTGGAGCCCACACGGCGCAGCTGTGGACTGCAGGGGTGGCAGCTACAACACCCACAGTCTGTTCCACCCAGCCCAGCTGCAGCAGAAGGGGACGTTTCAAGATGCAGAAGACAAGCATGAGGTTGGTAGCTAAGGGTCCTGCTGTGGGAAGCAGCTGAACGAGCAGGACGTACCTGCATTCTTTTAATTATACTGTCCCAAACTGTCAGTGTCATTCCCATAAGATGTATCTATAGTAAGATACTGTGCCACAGGGAACAAGGAAAAGAAATAGCAAATATAGATGTCCTTATATATTCAAGGGTTACAAACATGTTTTCTGGTACTTGGATGCTTTATATTGTGCAAGTGTATATCCAGTAAACAGAGACATCTTTACAGTCTGCAGAGTTAGTTTTGTCTTCCTGTATTTAAAGCACTAAAAGGGACAGCACCTCTTTAGTATGAAATGTCCCAAGGGATTTCTGTGCCTTAACATATATTGGCAGACATACTTTATCTCTTTTTTAAGAGGACCACCCCCTCCCTCCTCACTTCCAGAACAGTCAACCAGTCCACCCAAACAACCATCACCCCACCCAGGTTTAAGAAGAGACATCTGTCATTTATGCCCACCCTACTA
This sequence comes from Donacobius atricapilla, assembly GCA_013397315.1. Lineage (NCBI taxonomy): Eukaryota > Metazoa > Chordata > Aves > Passeriformes > Mimidae > Donacobius > Donacobius atricapilla. Next base: position 780,558 of record WBMY01008916.1, read on the forward strand.
CCAGTTTCTCAGGCACTCTTAAGGAACTGCAAAGTGAAATAAACGGGAGGTCTTAACAGCCAGCCAGAAAAAGTGAAAGGCTTCTGGCTTCAGCAGAGAAGTACTGAGGAAATGCCCAGATACAGCCCACATGACTGAATTATTCCGGTAGTTAGTAGCATTTGAGATTAGGTTTACAAAGTCTCTTTTCATGGACAAGGGTTGATGCAAGGATACATTCTACAGGCTTTCTGCTTTAGACTGAGAGCGGTCAGCTTCAATCATTTACCTGCACTGACGCAGAGCCACGCACTGACACGGGTCTGTTCAGTTCCGTCATTCTCTCCAGTCCCACTGTGGGTTTGCCAAATGCCTCTTAATGAAACAAGGGCAGGTTAAAAGCGATTAATGTGACCCAGGGGAGGGGAGAGTTTACAGCTGTCTATGCAGAAGGGCAGGTGCACCTAAATACACCACAGTGGTTCATTTGGCATGGCTGGCCTAGCTGAAAGAACATGGAATGCTTTTGCACCTTGACCTGAGTATTACCTGCTCTAAGGGCATCTCATGCACCACTAGCAGCTTCACTTCTTGTAATAGTCTCAGAATATGGTTTCTCCAAGGTTTTACCACAGGAGATGAACTACCTAACTTGTAACACAGTTTTATTAAAAGCAGACACAAAACCTGGTAGGTTGGCTCAGTTTTTCCAATAATGAGTGCATTATTAGAATGTCACGTACATGTCAACACTAAATGTGGCTGAACTGAAAAATCATAGAAGATAAATTGTGGAGCAGCTGTAAAAATTATGTTTCATTCTAACAGAACTAGGAATTCAAAAGCATGTTTCATTTTTTTCTGTCAAACTGTTCACAGTTTAGCACAAACTGAAAATCTAGCCCTTCTCCTAATACCTTCTGTTAATCTCAGACTTCCTCCTTTGCACACTCAGATGAGGACATGAAAAAATGAAAGTATGTACCTTTTTCTTTTTTTCTTCAATGCCAACAAGGAAACAAAATGCATAACTCAACTACTTTTTTCTGGATGAAGTCTCTGAAGTTTAGCCTATTGCCTTCAGGTTCATAAGCATTCCATATAACTCAAGGTGGATTAAGTCAGGACTGTAATCTCCTTAGCCCTCCTTTCTAGCTAATGGAAAAATAAATTAGCAATGTAATGCTGAATAGCTTCTCTTCCAGTGAGAGGCCTGAAGTTAAGTTGGGCTATCCTGATGTACCAGGACTGTGCTGCAACAGCTGGAGCTACACTGGACACAAGAGTTGTTTGTGCTTTTGCAAACAGTACTAGTTACACAAAGAAATGTTGGTAAGAGGGCCAACTAAAATACTTAGCATCAGACATTAATTTATGTTAAGAGCTCTCAGCAAGCCATCTCTGTCAACTATTACTCTGTAGGAGAAGGGATGTATGTTTAGATACAATTTTCTAAAGAACTAGTCAAGCCATTGCATGATCAGCAAGCCCCATGGAGACTGCTCTTCTACAAAGTTCTCCACTTCCCCCATAACCTCAGCTGCTTTCACATGCCTCTGCTCTCTCCTAAGTTTCCAAGGACACTTCCTCCTCCCCTCTTCTCTCACTTGTGTCACCACACTACTGATTTACGGTTGTTTGGCTTGGAGCTGCATGCATTCTGATCCACCAGCATGGTAACAGCTGAGACTTTTTTCAGTTTAAGCAAAAATCTGGATGTCTGTTAGGAGCTACTGGCCACATGAGGTTTTAACATATCTTCTGGTAAGGCAACAGCTTCTACTAATTTTTAGATACACCAAAATCCCACAGTCTAGCTTGGTGATGAAACTTCCCTTTACAATAGCCACCAGCTGTAGTTAAGACATATTACAAAATACCTTAATCCTAAACCCTTTTTAATTAGGTGTTGACCTTTACAGTGACTAAAACTACTATTAGTCTTTCCAGAATCAGAGATATTAAGCTGCACAGAAGTAAGGTCAGGATACTATTTTAAGTTAAGCAATGCCACTCTCCCAGGCCCTTATTTAGACATATTTGTCTACAACAAAAATTGTTGTGTCTTCATTTACTTTGACATGAGTTATTAGAAAGTAGCTGCCAAAGAAAAATGTTACTGTCTTGCGAACAACTCTACTGTACTTTTTCCATGTCTCAGTGAGTGCTAGACAGCATCAAACATACTAAAAATTAAATCATATATAATTAAATAATAATTTTAAAGAACCAACACAAAACAGTAGATAGTTTAAACAGCCAAATATGCACCTAAGTATGTAGCATACAGGAGATAATTCAGAGCATTCATGGGCTCTTTTTATTTCATAAAACTAAAGCTTACACATTCTTAACTCATAACCATTCAGAGAGACAACCACAAAAAGTGTATTAATAAAATCCAACAGGCTTCCAGGCCTCTAAAATTTTTCGAACATAAAGTACAAAAAAAGATACCACGTTACATTACAGTCTCGCTGCCTTACACACCATCATAAAAACTGAACAAACGCATTCAGTAACTTCAGGCGTACCATTAAAAAGATACCAGCAAGTGCTCCAGTTTTCTGTACCATACAACTTTATTTCAGTCACATCCTTCTAGGCAATGTATCTAAAATATTTGACTCAAACACACCTTTAGACCGCAAATACACTGAAATAGGGCATCAAGTCCTTCCTACCTCAAAAAAATTCCATTAAGTTTTAGCTCATTTTATAAAAAGTAACCATGTGGAATGTGACAAGTCATAATGTGAAATCAAAGTGCTTTATTCCCATAGCACAGAGAAACACAAGTGGTTATCCAGCCCTTCTTTAGTATACCTCAAACGCCAAAAGAGATATTTGCTCTGTTGCACCCCACCTTGCAAAGACCTTTGGACCATTATGGTGAATTTCATTAACTACAGCTAAACAGTATCAGTGGAGACCAATTTCACTTTGATACTTCAAATAATGAGTTATAAATGAAGCATGTTTTGATAATTTTTCAAGTTCCCCTAATAATTTGCAAAGTTCTACTGTATTATGTAACATTATATTCCAGTTAGTCTTTTAAAATCCAAGGTATGCTCTATTTGAAACCCTCAAATTATTTCCCTAGAACCCAACAGCTGTATAAGACTCAGTATTTTTGTGCAATTCTTTGCTACTTGCCCGTGAAGAGAGAAACACTTCACCCAACAGCCTATAAGAAAGAACTATAAACTCTCAAAGCAGAAAACAACTTTAATAAGGTTTGGACATCAGTAGTTGCATGGAATATGTGCTCAATTCAGATGTGCCCATAACGAAGAATACTCATGTTTTAAGTGTTCAGTCAGAAAACTTCCTTCCTACATAAGTCTAAAAACCTATTTATCTTGCAGAGAAAAGTTTAAGACTTACGCATTTAATTATGTTTTCTGCTACAACAGAATTAGCTCTTCATCATAACGCGTACGATTAATCCTCCCAGTTTCAGATATCTACTACAGGTGTACAGTTTAAACAGGAAGGCCTGAGGGAAAATTTCTGGTCCCGTCCCACAGACATGAAGACAAAGGGCTTTGCAAGACTGATATTATCCATTGCATTTGTGGCAACCAATCCAAGATGAAGGCACATGAAATCTGTAGCATTATAGCTTATAAATTGTAAACTAAAGCTGAACCTCTCTATAATTTCTAGTCTTTTTGCACAAAAGTAATGACCAGCACCTATGCAGAGGTTCTATATTATTTTTAACGCAGCTTTTCCCCGAAACAGTTAAGTGTCACTTGCATGCCTGTGCAAACACTGTCATTTATTAGGTTTTGATACATGAAGTGCAGAAACTCATTGATTATCTGCACGGAAAGTCTGATGCCAGTGCATCAGTAGCACTTCCTTTCTGTTGCTATAAGAAATGTAAGTCACTAGCAACAGCCACAGATAGCTAGCTGTTACCTCAAAAGTGCACACTCCCAGCAGCAGTTTTCCCATGAGGTGTTCTACAGCTTGTGGCACGCATTTAATCATTGTCTCAAATCTGGATTTTAACATGTCAAAGCCTATCTACTTTTGGTTAGTTACAGGCCAGGCATGCACACGCATCTTACGGAAGCCAACTCAAAACATGCTTTGACAGATGCTGCATTGAAATTGGCCATACTTCAACAACTAAACACAGATGAGCTGCTACACTGAGTAGCAGTCAGGATCCAGGGTCAGCTCAATACCTTAGCTCTTAAGGAAAGCTGAATATGGATGTAAATCTGCCTCCTAGATTTCACTGGAACTGCTACCTTAGAAGCAAGATTCAAGGTTTCCGAAAGCTTTAGCAGACGGATAGGCTCATCAATCAGATTAAGATTACTAGGTTGCCAAACAAAAGTTCAAAGCCTCGGCTATCACTTCTCTAGAAATATAGGTTTAAAAGAACTCAAACACCACTACCACCACTTGACTAAAATATGTAATTATGCTGCTTCATTCAGAATGATAAACAGGGAGAGAGTTTTGGAGTTCTAGTGTTTCACCCTCTGCGTGAATTCACACACCTTCCTTGTTTTTTTCTTCTTCTCCTCTCTTTTATTTTTTCTCTATTTCCACACAGTGTGAGTTGAAGGGATTGGCACACAAGTTACAAGCAAACACAGATCTGTAGCTATCACATTACAGAACCATATTAGAGTTTCATGAAGATTTCATGCAATGGTGTCTGTGCTCTTTTATTCTAAAAGAGAACGACTTTCACAGGTAACATATTGTAACACAATTTTCTGATTTTAAATGCAGTGAGTTACACAAAGAACATTAACAAGAATTGACCAGCCTTAATAACTGGAACTGCGCTAGGACTGGCACTTGAGAATTCACAGTGATTAAAATAAAATTGCTTTGCCTAAGACAAAACATAAGATACCAAATATATATAAAAATTCTTTGCTTCTATTCTCTTGTATTAGTATTCGAACAGCAATAAGCAAGCTCAGTAGTACCTCAGACAGCAAAGACTTCTGCACATAGTTAACTTTATTCATTGCTTGCAGTGCAATGGATTTTTTTTTAATAATATTTTCATGATGTCAAATCAAGCAATTTTCAATGCATAAAGTCAACACAAGCTCAACTCTGATGGACTGAAGCTTGGATTCGACAGGAAACCATTCTCTACCATCTCATTTTGTGTACCCAACTCCACACTGTGCCAGGTGGTATTGCTGCTAAAGAGAAACTTAAGGTATGCTTGTATATTATTACTAAGGTGTTCTTCTGACATAGCAAGTTGTTTGCTGATAGTTTATAGTACCAGTTGATAACGTAAGGGTAAAGCATTTGCACTTTTCTTTCCCCCACTCACTTCACTAATTCTAGTAGATCCACTAACACAGGTTTACCATCTCAAAGCCTGCTTTTAGAGAGAAAGGAGCACGGCTTTTAAACACCCCAGCGTTTCTCAGCCTACTTGCTGCCTCCCATTTCAGCACTGAGGGCCGGGCTGAAGCAGCTGCTCATGTTGACCTGCTGGGCTCACTGACCACACCAAACTGGGAGTTAAAGCAAGATACTCAGGACCCTTCTGGCCAGAGTCCATGAGTGTAGATGAGCACCCACTCGTACCTGCCTACCTTCTGCGCTACACCTGAGGGCACTTTGGTCCGTGCATCCACCTCCCAGACCTCCTGCTCCCTGGCCTTATCCAAACACATTGGACTTCGGCCTGAGCTTGAATGATGATTTCAGGGACTTCTCCTCATGCTCTTCCTCCTCAGTGTCACCACGAAAGGAGGGCGTGTTGTGGATGATCTGAGTCCTGAAGCGGATCTTATTAAGCCGAGGCTTCATCCGTCCGCTGCCAGAGGCTTTCCTGGTCATCTCCTTGCCTTTGCCTGGCACCGCCGCCCCATCGGTACCGTCAGCTTCCTCCCCAGTGCCGTGATGGTGGTGGGAGAGCCGATAGTTCATGAGATTAGACGGCAACACCTTGGAGAGCCTCCAGCGCCCGCTCCCATTGCCAGCACTCCCTTCCTCCTCCTCCTCCTCCTCCAGGGCCCCCACGAGGCTCCGCATGTCCCCCGAGGTGCCCTGGTGCAGGTACTGCGCAGCCTTGCGCCCGCTGTAGTCGCGGATGTCCACGTCGGCGTCGTAGGCTCCCACCAGCAGCTTCACGACCTCGGCGTGGCCGTGCATGGCGGCGATGTGCAGCGCCGTGTGCCCGCCGCTCGTGCGCGCGTTGATGTCCACGGGCAGCCCGTGCCGCTGAGCGAAGTTGACCAGCGTGGCCAGCAGCTCCTGCCGCCCGTGCTTGGCGGCCCAGTGCAGCACCGTGAAGCCGGTGATGAAGTCCCGCTTGCAGAGCAGCGCCGGCTCGCAGCTCAGCAGCCCCTCCAGGCTCTCCCACCGCCCGTCCGAGGCCGACAGCATCCAGGCGTGCTCCAGGGGGTCCAGCGCCACGGAGCCGGTGGTGCTCCCCTCCTCCTCGGCGGAGGACGAGGCCACCGAGGCGCAGTCCGGGTCGCGGCCGCGGCCCCCGCCAGGGAGGGCGCCGCGCTTCAGCTGGGGGGAGCTGTCCCGCGCCGCCTCCCGCAGGC
>WBMY01008916.1:787355-1039242 GCA_013397315.1 Donacobius atricapilla
CCAGCGGCGCCCGCCCCGGCGGCGGAGCCGCGGCCGCGTCCCCTCCCCGCGCTCCTCCCCGCCGCGTGGCTCTCCCTTTCGGCGGCAGTTTTGGCCGCAGCTTTCCCTCCGCGCTCTCCTCTGCCTCGCCAGGCGGGGCTATGGCCGCTTCCGATGCCGGTCGGCGCCCGGTGAGTCCCTTCGGCGGTGCGGGGAACGGGTGGTGAGCAGCCCCTACGCAGGGGGCGAGCCCGTCGCGGCTGAGGGGACGGAGGGGCCCGGCGGCGCCGGCTCCAGGAGGGGAAGGAGGGTGGCGGTCGGAGCGTGCGAGGAGCTGGAAGCGCCGCCTGCCCCTCGCTGCCCTCGCCGCGGGGCACCGGGCGCTGCCCCAGGTCCGTGCCGGGCGCCGCTGAGGGCCGCGTCACGGTGGCGGTCGGGTTGGCGTGGGAGATGAAAACTCCTTCCTCACGCCGTCCGGTTCCCAGAGCTGCCAGGCTTTCAGAACGCTCGCTAAAGGAACTTGTTTTCCGATGTCACTCTTCTTAGCGCTCCCGTGGAGTATCGCGTATTTCAAGTAATAAATTGAATCTTACCTACGGAAGAATTCCTTCTGTGTAATGACAGAGCTGTCAGCTTTATGTTCTGAAGACACTGGCCCCATCCACACGGCAGTGCTGGAGCGTTAGTTCCCCTGGAGCGTAGTTCCTCTGCCTGTTGGTAGCAGCGGGAGACTCGGGGCTCCGGAAGAGTCAGATTCGGGGTGCCCATGGGCACGCTAATGGGGGGATGTCCTTCCCCGGGCCTCCGCACTGCCGCCTGGTGCCGGCGGGACCCTCACCCCTGCAGGACCACACACCGAGTACGGCTTCCTTCGAGTTCTGGAGAACGAACTTCAGCGGCGTCTACAAACGCGGCAGCAAGCTAGTTCCTTGTACCGCTAGTCTGGTTCTGCAGAGGCTGATGCAGAGTGATGCATGTAGTCTGAGACCTGGCTTTTGCTTTGCTACAGCATGGCGTTGTGCAGTTTTAGTCAGAAGTATGTGGCAAATCTAAAAAATAACTGTATTTTTTTGGTTTCTTTCTGAAAGAATAATTTTTAAATGTTACACTGTCTCAGGCTATTTTTTTTTCCATGCTGTTTTTAATGGGCATGACAACTTTATATAGACCAAAATATTTGCTTCAATCACAGAATCCTAGAATGCTTTGGGTTGGCAGGGATCTCAAAAAGATTGTCTGGTTCCAGTCCTCCTGCTCTGGGCTGGGACAGTTTTCACTAGACCATGCGTTCAGAGCCCCATCCATTGTAATGAGTCTGGAGAAATCCAGACATACTAGTTATGCCACCAACCTTTAAAAATGGTGTTGAGGGAAGGAATGAGGTGTGATTTAGGTGATATTTAGGTGATATCAATTAGGTAATCAGCTATGTGATATTTCTTTTGGAAGTAGTAAGAATGCGGGTATCATGTGGTCAGTTTTGTGGACTTAATTTCTCTGTATATTTGTTAGACAATGGCAGAGGGGTAAACACCTGATGTCCTTGGAAAATTTCAGAAGGAAAAATGTGGGCTACTGCTTTGCTGTTAAGAGAATGCTTCAGTTGCTGTCAGGTGGAATAGGTTTACACAGTGATTCTTCTGTAAGGAAGGGGAGGTGTCCTGAATTAGGGCTCGCTCCTTGGTAGGCAGCAGCAATTTACACAGTGAGACAAGCTACTTCTATTTCTTTATTCTAGTTTGTGCGGAGTAGGGTGCTAGGTGATAACCCACAAAATCCTAGTCATCAAAACCACATTTATGCATATTAGCAAACAAGGAAATCAAGGGTCATTGGCTACTAGTTGCATAGTTTTCTTAATTGGTGTTCTGCCTTCTGTTGGTTAGCGATTCGTTCGTTTGTCATGCTAATTAGTCCATATTCGCAGTCCTTCTCTTCTTTTGAGTTAGTGCGTTTCTTGAGTTGGTGGTCCATGACTCGGTGGTCACTATCTCCTCCTGCCAAAATTGCCTTGGAGCGGAGTCCGTGGGAGTTGATTTCAGCATAGTTGCTGAGTTGGCTTTGTTAGTTTCTTCATTATATTCGGAGTTCTGCCAAATGTCCTTGCGGTCCGAAAGTTTTACATTCTTTGTGTCCACTATCCTTAGCACATCCTTCTCCCCAAGCTTTGTTAACCTCCTCCAGGTCAGAGATCATCGAGGCATGTCTAGCCCTAAACCTTAGCAAGGTAATTCTACTGACAAAGTAATTTATCTTTCTAACACCTGGACATCAGAAGGAAATAAATGTATTCCTGCAAGTTGGTGTTTTTGTTTGTTTGTTTTGTTGGTTTTTTTTTTTGGTGGTTTTTTTGTTTTTGAGACTTACAAATGGCAGTGCAGAGGTTTTGAGGGTAGGCGCAGTGTGGTTGGGTTTTAGGCTGGTGACATGAAGGTGAAAGGCCTCCCTTCTGCCATCACGCTGAACCTCTTGCGCTGGCTTTTGGTGTGGAGGCTGAATGGTTTATGTTAGAGGAGCTGTCTTATCCTAGTGGCAATAGAGGTGCTTTGAGTATCAGACTGCGTAGCTAGAGTTCTTAGATGTGCAGCCACTCTGTCTCAGATACACTTGTCTTTAAATGGATAGGAAACTGACAGTTCTCAGTGTTTCTCAGCGCTTTATAATAGTAATTTTCTTCTGGTAGAATGCCTTGGGAAATTTTGTTCTCTGACATGCTTTGAATGTACTTCCTTTTTCTTTAGTAGACCAAAAATGTATTTTCACTTTAAAGTGTTCACTTTGCATATGCATTTTCCCTCATAGTCTAAAACAGAATGATATAATTACAGGAATATAAAATGAGAGTTGGTGCAGTTAGTGCAGTCTGTAAGCCCATGCAAGGAAGTCCTGTGCAAATAAAGATGAGTCTATGCTATGACAAATATCCATATCCTTCTAGCTCCAAGAATTCTGAGACTTGCTCTGCATACCTATTAGAAAAGGTGTTACTTTAATGGGCTTTTAAGTGTTAACTTTAAATATTTCCTACTGTTGACCATGTGCATGTTCACAGGAAACAGTAATGGTTTCCAATTCCATGTGGGTTGGAAATATAAGAGAAAGAATAGCATGGACCTGTCACCATGTCTACTGATATGTAATGTTTGTTTAAAAATACAGTTCATTTTTATGAATCAAGACATGTTCTTTTAGCCTTATGCATTTTAGTATGCTCGCTGCCGGGATGTCATGGTTCTAGATTACTAGCTGATGTTTGAAAAGGAATGTGCACCTTTAGATATTTCTAAAGAAATAGATATAATGCTATCTCAGAATTCTGGTGCATATAATGAGTGTAGATAATGTTGTAGTTTACATAAATAGCAATTTCAGTTCCAGCTCCTCAGAATTAGTTCCATTTGATAACGTACACCTTTCTCTGATTATGCTCTCTATTTAGAATTCTGATGCTTTGATTTTTTTTTAGTACTTTTTCCTAATTTCTAAGAGCAAACCAACTGTGATCTATTTTCTCCCTGCAGTTTTCAGTTTACACTTTCAGTTGGACTTGTCTACTTTATTTCATTCACATTTCATAAGATTGTTTGGTTTGTTTTGGGTTTTTTGCGAAATGTGGACTTTTTTTTTAAACCTGCAAATCTTCCTGTAAAGTAATTTTTTTTTTCTCAACTGTTGGAATAAAGCTGATTGGCAGGTCTGTTTTTTTTCAGACTTTGATTTTTCTTCGTTGTGTGTGAAACCATAAGGAAAAAGTTCTAGCTTTCTCGTAGATTTAATTTATTGCTATTGTTAATTGATATTTTTAAATTATTTTTCTGCAGCAAAATGTTGGCTGTCGAACTTTGTCCTTGTCTGCCCATGTTGGGTTTGATAGCTTACCTGACCAACTGCTTAGGAAATCCATCAAGCATGGCTTCTGCTTCAACATTCTTTGCATTGGTGAGTAGTATCTGGGTGCTTTAAGGTTTTAGTGATATACCCATCTTAGAAAGCGACTGAAATTTAAATCCAGTTGTGGTGTTAAACAGTTTCTTTAATGTTAAGCATGAACTGTATTTCCATCCTTCCTCCCAGCTTTTTTTATTTGGATTTGTAGGCAGCATTTTCATAAACAATGTGAAGACTAAAAAATATTGAAAATGGATGCCAGTTATTTATTCATTTATCAGCAGCCTTTGGGATTATTTTGAGTAAACTGGGTTTACACTTGTAAGGAAGAGCTTCAGATTAAAAAAACTCTAAAATTCCAAGATGATATTACCAAAGTGTTTCTATACTTATCAAATGTTTTGCTCTAATATTTTACACTTATTCTTTAAAACTCTTTGTTGAATGTCTGGTTTAACAACTAGCTACTTAACTTTTTAAAATCTATGGAAAGTTAGTTCACACTTTTCAAGAAACCAAAGTGTCAAGACACTGTTCTGCTCATTATTCATTTGCTGGTAATTTACTCTTACATGTAGGATGAAAAAAATAATGAAAATATATTTAGTGTTCACTAAAAGAATGCACAAATACATTTTGCTCAGAGAAATCAGTTGAGAAGTTTCTGTATACACTTTCTTTGATTATTATGTGTCTATTTATGTGCAAAATGTCTTCTCCAACCCTTCTGTTTAACTCTAGGGGAAACTGGAATTGGGAAATCAGCCTTGGTGAACAGTTTGTTTAACACCAATTTTGAGGACTCTCCATCAACACATTTTCTGTCAAGCGTGCAACTTAGAGCCCAGACTTGTGAACTCCAGGAAAGTAATGTTCTTTTGAAGCTGACTGTTGTAAAAACAGAGGGATTTGGTGACCAGGTGAACAAAGCAGATACGTAAGTGCCCTCTTGTCACTATGTTACACTGAAGTTTTGGTCTCAATTGCAAATTGATTTTTCCTTGGGCTTTGTAGTAAATGACTGTTTTATATGTGTTCCAAATAGGTGGTTTAGTATTTTCCCTGTGTGCCGAAGTAAACATATTGTTCTTCTCATGTCAGAAATTATTTTATAACTCAGATTAACTCTGGCTCTTTCTTTATGATAGAATCTTTTATAAATGTGTGTACATGCAGGAGTTTCTTTTGGGGTGGAGAAAAGCAGGGACTTCAGTGGAAGTGTTTTTAAAAGCCAAGCAGATTATAAAGTACTGTAGATTATATAGATTAGATCTACAGGGTTTTTATTATAATGATTATAACATGCTGGAGACCTTAAACTGAACAGACATCATGGGAATTACCAAGGCCTTTGATTTTTGTGTCAGACAGCTTAGTCGGAAGATGTAGAGGCAGCACACTGGTGTCTTTCAGAACTTTTTTTGAGTCTCTGCTTTTGTGAATTTTTTACAGGACTGAACTGTCTCAGCAGATTTTGTTTCTTTCAGCTAAATAGTAAAGAATTTGTTATGTGAGTCCCTAACTGGTGGTACTCATGTAATAAAAGGTTAGAGAGTCACATTAAGATTATCATGACAGCTGTGGCTTATGATATGACAGGATAATAGCTACTGCTGGTGAATTGGATGAAGGAGATGCAGGTAGACACTAGTATAGCTATTGGAGGTTTTGATGTGTAGTATAGGAGGTGCCTTTTTGTTCTTTTGATTTTGTGTGTAACACCTACTTCGGGATTTCAATCCCATTTGATCTGGTTTGTAAACTTTGTGGAGCAGAAGAAATGTAAGGGTGCACTGCTTCTACATCTAGCAAAACTTTCTTTTTGAAAGCACGTTAGAATCTGGTTTTAAGTAGGATAAAGTATACTTAAACTGTACTTACTGTAAATCAGTTTTTTATTCTCTAACATCTCCCATTTTAGTTTTTGTCTATTGTTTAAGAGCTCTCTCATGTACAGTACTTCAGAAGAGAAAGTTCATTCTGTTTCTTAGTACTATTAGTTGCATATCCTGTCTTTTCTTGTACTTAAGAGGTTGTTTTATCTTCCTTATATTTAAGAGTTCTGCATTTGCACAACTTGCAAAAATTTAAAAACATCACTTGGGAAATTTGGTTATAATCATAATTAACTTTATGTAGCTTTTTCCACTCATGGTAGCTAGGAAATATTTTGTTTGTCTTAGATGCACAATTCTTTTTTGAGTAGCTTTTCAGAAATTAGGATTAGTCTGTATATGTAATTTTCTGTCCTACTTGAGCAGTCTTTTGACACATAAAGCAAAAATCCGCAGAACAACACTAGAGAATTCCCTTCTTTGTCTCTGTTTAGGACTAGCTAATATCTGGTTGTTAAATTCTATTTCCTACAGCTATCAGCCAATAGTGGATTATATAGATGCACAATTTGAAGCCTATCTCGAGGAAGAACTGAAAGTTACACGTTCTTTATTTAGCTACCGTGATACTCGCATCCATGTCTGCCTCTATTTCATTTCACCTACAGGCCGTTCTCTAAAAACCATAGATTTGTTAACTATGAGAAGCCTAGACAGTAAGGTAAGACTTGGAAACAGTTCCAAGAATTTGTCTTACTTTCTAAAACATCTTGTAGCTTTTCGGTCCACTAGCATATTTCAGTTTTATGCCGATGCATTTGGTTTTGTAATTTTTTTTGGTACTGATATGTTTTAGGTTCAGAATAAATGGGCTCTGCAAGTAGCTTGCATTTCATCACTTGTTTATTTACAAATCAAAAAGAGAGAGACATAGCAAGAACATTGACAAAAGTAGCACAACAAAGTTTAAAAAAATATTAAGAAAAGTAGAACCACACCAACTTTACTTTCATTAAACTGTAAATATTGTAATGAGATTGGATAGGGTACCTTCCATAAGTGCTGTAGTATTTCTAATTAAGCTTGTTTCTACTTTTGGAACTGCTGGAAAATTGGCATATAAAAACCTCTGCAGCGCTGTGAAGATCTTCGTTATACATAATTGAAGAGCCATGTGCAGAGCACCCTGCCAAAGTGGTTTTTCCTGTGATAGGCTACAGTAGTATTTTAACATCTTGATTTGTTTAGAAAGCTTTAAAATAGCAGTTTCTAGTGAAATTACTTGCATTTTCTAAATCCTTTGTTCCTGTAATGGACCTGTGTGAAGCTAAATGTTTAATCTGTTTTTGAAAACCTTATATTTATTTGGATTTAATTTGTTGAAGTGTTGAAAAACTTGAAAACTTACATACATTTGCTATGCCTTTTGCGTTTTCCTTTGTGCTTTACTAGAGCCCCGCCTGCTAAATTTTCTTTCTGCATTTTCTTGTTTGTGAGAAGTTTTTCCAGGGTAACAAGGATTAAATCAGCCGTCTAGTCCGTATTTGTGATTGACAAGCATATTTGTGATTTTTGTTACATTGTTTGTTGATGTATTTTGCATTCTGAACTTCTTAATAGCAGAGAAGGGAAGGTATGGTGGTACAAAAGTAGGGGAGAGCAGGGTCATTTCTGTGTGCTATGTTGTTGGTTTCTAGGTTGTGCCCTCTCTTTACTGAACTTCCTTTAAAACTGTTTCTTGCACGAGAAAAGGATACAGATCTTCGATTCCCAGCATCCTAAGAAAACACTTCCACCAGGATAAACCAAAAGTAATTCTGCTTTGGGGGATTTTGGCTTCTAGCCGCCTACTGCAAATGTTTTTTTCTGCATTGGCACAGAGAGAGCATGAACCACATGCAACTCTGTTGTTTACTCCTTTGCAATGGATTCTTTCAGATCTTACGACAAAAATATCCATGTACACACAGAAAGAGTAATGTGCTTTACCTGAGGTTTTGTTTCCATCTCATTGTGGAGCATGTTTGTGGTGCTTTTAGTACTGCATTCTCCTAGTGGCAATTAAGAACTCGGAATTTCCCAGGATGTGGTAGTCCCTTGGTAGCATTCACTGAGTACAAGATTCTCAGTGGCTGAGAACAGCCACATACAGCAATCAAATGTGTAAATCTACGTCAAAAGCTGTCTTGAGTTTCTTCCTAACTCCACTGCAGTGTACACTCAGTGCTTTTGTTATGGTCTGTTGCTACAAAACAATAGCAGATTACACAGCTCAGAGGTAGAGAGGGTTCTTGGAATAGATTAGGTTCATCCTGTACTCTGCAGTCTTGAAGAAAATAACAGAGTATCTGTGGTCAATTTATTTTTCTCTTTTATGAATTGGATGGCTAGCTAAGAATTTGGACTCTAGCACTCTGACATGGGAAAATAGTATAGTTTTGCTTCATCATTACAAACCAGCCAGGTTTCATTCACAGACAGAGGGAGTCTTTTCCTGTCCTCTTGCTGGAAATAGTGATTATTCAGTTAGGAGCTCTGCAGTTCTAATTCATTCTCTCAGAATTGTATGCAGGTTATAGTATGCAGTTTGGCTTTTTTCCCTTCAAAAAGGATCTTCAGAAATTTTTATATTGATTCACAGAGATACATTTAAATCAGCCTGCTCTTGCAACCAACAATGGTTTCAAATACACGTATTTTTTTCTGTCCTTCGTTGCTTATCTAAAGCCAGAGTAAATTTTATGCTTTTCAATTTTTATACATTCGTGGTGATTTAATGTCAATGTTGATAGCTGTAATCACAGTTTCTGATGATTTTGCTTTTTACTGTTCTCCTTGATAGACTTTTTCTGCTATTTGTTTTCCAAGAAATTCTCTCCTAATTAGTGAGTGCCTGAAAAATGTTCACACTGAAAAGACAACTTTCTTGTTGAAGAAGAGTAGAGGTTAATTTCATTCTGAGGACTCTCTGTTCCATCCATTTTTAGATCTATATTGGAGAAAACCTAAGTTGATATCCCTCAGCTAATTTGATTGAAGGTGTGAATTACTCCTAGCTGTGACAGATTGTTTATACAATTTGTATAAACAGATTGTTTATACAAAATTAGTTCAGTTATTAAAAAAATATATCCCGTCATTTAATTTGATTTTAGATATTTTACCCCATATATGCTTAGATCATGTATGCTCCACAATTAAGGACTATCATTAGGTAATTTTGGAACCCTTACTTCAGAGCTGGCTTGCTTCTTTTTCTTGGAGACATTTTGTTTAAGACAGAAGTCTTCTTTGAAAAATACCAGTTTTGAATCTGTTCTCGATTTTAAGGCATTTCCATTCAGACAGAAAATTCAGAAGAATAGAAAGTGTGTATGTTTATTTCTTTTTTTCTTTTCCTCTCCTTCCTTTTTGCATCCGTGATCAAGGAACTCTGTAAAACTCTTCATCTTCTGAAATCTGAAAGAGTTATTTATGTTCTTTTAAAATATTTGGATATTGGCATTCATTATTTCCATTTAGTTCTGAAAAATGTGTATTTTGGGAGTGGTGATAGTATTTGTGAGAAAAAAATGGCATCTAATGTCTTCCAAGTTACTGCCATAACTACTTTAGGAAATAGGGCAGTTTAATAGAACTGAATTCAGTGTTCTGAATAATCAGTGTAAAGACTGGTAAGCAAGAAGCTTTAGCCTTTCTCATTCCTCTGCTTATGTCAGATACTAGAGAAACTGTGCTGCAGTGGTGAGGTGAAGATGATGTAATGAAAGGAACCCAAGGAAGAGGCTCAGGGGTAGGCAGGATTTAGTGGCCACCTTCCTTTTCTTTGTGTACTTAGACTGTCAGCTTTCATTTAACACCTGAGCCATGTTCCCTCCTGCTATAAACTAAACAATATATTTTTTTTAGCAGAGATATAAATACTTAATGGCATTTTGTTAATGAGTAGGTATTGCTTTCATTTGAGTACTTTTCTCTGAGACCTCCTTCCTGTTCTTAGAATCAATTATTTTAAGGGAGTATATTAAATAATTGGTTGCTAGTTAGTTAAATGATGCTTATGAAAATATTGTTTGTGAAAATTTGATATCAATGGATGGAAAGGTTCGGACTGCGGAGGAAGTTTTAAACAGCTAATTAGAAAACAATTCTATTTACAAAAGTTGCCACCTCAAAATTGAAGTCTCACACATTTCATATAATTTATGTCATTCATAGGTGAACATTATACCAGTTATAGGCAAAGCAGACAGCATTTCTAAAACAGAGCTACAAGAGTTCAAGAAGAAAATAATGAGTGAATTAGTTAGTAATGGCATCAGGATATACCAGTTTCCTACTGATGATGAAACCGTTTCTGAGATTAATACCATCACAAATGTAAGTAAATGTCAAAAATATTGATCTTTCAGCACTAAAGGATCATTCTCTAATGCTGATTAATGTCACTGCTTTCACCGTTGTCTTTAAGCTTGTAAGTTTGCATGTCACAAGTTTGTTTATTCTTCTCCTTAAAAAGCTCTTAAGTGTTGGGGTTTTTTTTCCTACTTGCAAATCTTCCTGCCCCTCTGCTGTTTATACCTGTAAGAGAAAAGAGGTTCTCATGCATACATGGTTTTTCTAATATCTGGTTAATTAATATATAATTGCTGTTATAGATGGACAGATTGACTTTGCTCTTTTCCTCAACAGATACAATTTTACATTTGGTAGAGAAGATATTTAGGTGCCTCATGTCTGCAACTTTCTACAACAGCAAGTCTTCCACCTGCTTTTTTTCTTTTATTTAGTACTTTATTTTGAAATTGGGATAGATTTTCTCTGGGAATGAAAAAGTCAGATGTAACTCTGGCTTATTTTCTGTTGTCTTTTCCAGTTGTCCCAGGGGTAGCTGCCAGCTTTCGACTAAGGCTGTGAAGCTAGATGGCTGTGCCTGGAGTGCTCTGTATTTGCTGCTCTTGTGCATGTGTTTGTAGGTGCACATGAACATGATTGTGTGTACCAGGGTTTGAAAGTAGGGAACAGGAGCCCGGATGCCAGAGCCCGTGGCTCTGCATTCCCAACCTCTCTTACCTGGCCAGAGACTGAGAATGTGCAGCTGTTGATCAGTAACAGGTCCTTTTCCTGTGGGGAAACGTGGTGGTTTGTTACTTACCACTTCCATGCTCTGCTAGTGATTTATTTCCCAGGTAATGGTGTTTATTTGGTCAGCTGTTGTGGGTCAGTGTGCAGGCAGTCAGTGCCCAGCCTGTCTTTGTGCCAAGCCCACAGCAGTAACCACACCACAGGTTCCAATGTCTGATTGTCACGTGAGTGTTAGTGGGATATGAGCTCTGACTGAATGTGAGTCGTATGTTCTAGAGCAGTTTTGTGTTTGGGGCTGACATTTCCTAGTGCAGCTCAGGATGTAGTTGGCTGCCTTTGCCATTAGGACAGACCTGCTGAATCAGGGACAACCAGTTGTTCACCACGTCGTTGCCCCCATGTCTTATTCTGCAAAGTGCCTCTCCAGACAGTTGGTCCCCAGCATGTGATAGGGCGTGGGCTTATTCCTCCTGACAGGCAGGACTTGGCATTGTTCTCATTTGTACTTCGTGAGGTGCCTGTTGGCCCATTTCTCCAGCCTGTTGAGGTTCCCCTGAGTTGTCAACACACCCATCTGGATGTATCAACTGCTCCTTCTACTTGTATTGTAGCTTGAGTTTTTTATCAGTAGGTCCTGCGTAGCTACTGATCTCCTAGGGGTGGTTTCTGGTTTTAAACTATGTTTTGGCTTTTCCTAAATTGGTGCTTTTCTCCCTAATTTATTTCTGAAGTGTTTTTATGTTTTAACATAAGAATGCTGACAGATAAAACTTTATTGGTATGACTCCTACAGGGTTATTTGCCATTTGCCGTGGTAGGAAGTATGGAGAAGGTGAAAATTGGAAACAAAATGATGAGAGCTCGTCAATACCCTTGGGGCATTGTAAAAGGTAAAGGAATTCTTAAAAATATTTTTATGAGATCTTTTGCTGTTGTTGAAGTATAAAATTCATGAATAATACAAGGGGCTGTTTCACTGATGCCAGGCTGATTGTATTTTTTATCAACAGTATAAGGAATTTAGCAATTAATACTTGAGGCATGCACTAATTTGTAGTTTCATCCACACTGATGCTTCTTTGGTATCAAGGTATGAGATGTATGTAGTATTTGGGTAGGTTAGGATAGTGGCAGTTACCTTTAACACTACTAAATTTCAAGCATTTGTAATTGTCAGTAAAGAGGGTTGAAAAAGAGAGAAATGTGATGTTGTTCAGCTCAAACAGGAAATCAGGACAGATTGAAATATGTTCAGCAGTACTTACAGGTCTTCAGTACTTCAGTGTGTATACTAGAAATGATAAGGAAGTATAAGAGGTATAATAAACAACAAGATACTTTGTTCACTAAGTGTACTTCCCGGAAAAGGTAAGTAATGCTGTTTAAAATGTATTTTGACTATTTTTCTTCTTCTGCATAATTATAAAATCTTCTTTTTATTGATTAGTGGAAAATGAGAGCCACTGTGACACTATAAGGCTTCGCAGGATGCTTTGCACAAATATGGAAGACTTAAAAGAGAAGACTCGTGCATATTATGAGTTGTACAGATGCTGCAGACTGGAAAAGTTGGGTTGCAGAGACATTGACCCTGGGAACAAACTGGTCAGGTACCTGTGCTTTATGAACTTGTAAATTATTTTCATTATATATTAGTATTATGTTTTACTTTCTCTTTTGAGAATGTCTGATTCTGAATACTGGTTAGGTTAGACTCCAGGTTCAGAAGGAACTGAAGCAAAAACTTAGAAAATAAGTGGTTACACTGTCGACTTCCTGCATTATTTGCCATAATAACAAATGTCTTAGCGTTTTCAGGTCAAGAAATCTCTTGCTGTTCAGTAGGGAGTTAAAAGAGGACTCCAAAGGAAAGTTGAGTGGAAGGTTATAGATGCTCAGTTGTTTCATGAAGAAATGCTACTTTCTAAAGGAAGCATTTACAATTTCTATATCCATTTTGTTTAATCTTTTATTTCCAGTTCTCTCGTCTCCCTCCTCCAGCTTCCTTTATTTTTTCTTTATGCATAGGACCGTACTTTTAACTGGTCAGAATCCTAATGGGGAGGAGCTGATGCTTCATGAATTGTTTAGTGAATTGTTCAAGCCTTCATGGTTTTAAAAAGCAGCACTACTGTGTAGTCGTGGTGGGAAATACTTACTTAAACCAGGCTTGAAAATAGAAAAAGACTGCATTAAAAACAGTTTCTCATGGTTTGAACTGAGGCACATTTGCAGATTAGTTCATTTGGATGATCTTGAGCTGACCTTGAATCAGTGATCTCATGACATTTTTCTTGACTTAAGAAGAATGTAATACACCCTTTTCATGAAAAGAGAACAAAGGTGAAAGAGGTTTAAAACCAACTGAAATTAACCATAGAATTTTCATTTGGTTTAGGTTTAAGAACCTGTGTTAACAGCTGATGTCTTGTTATCCTTGTCTAGGGAAGACTTTTTTTTTAGAGATTTATTCATGGCAATATTGACTCCAGTACCTTTGGCTTTTCTGAAGCTGGATTTCATGGTGTACATCCATCTCAGGATAGGAGTTAAATTATAAAACCCATCATCCATAGATGTGTTTTATTCTACAAACAAAGGAATTACCTTTGTAAAACCCCTACACAGTTTGCGTTTTGTTAACAGCCTGCAATGGCAGGTTCACAACAGAATGTCCCAGTATTTTACACTTTGGAGCTCATTTAGAAGTTGTCTGCTTCTTGGATATACAGAAGAGCTGAGTTCTCTCTGGTGTGTAGATTCTACATGTGGCACACTAGATGTCAGTTTTATTGAGAGAGCTTTGGCAAGAAAGTACACTTAGTAATTAGTTTTGGTAAATCAGATCTACTGAAAATGGCATTGTTTTGGAAGGATGAGAACAGATATTCCATAAGAATCTAGAAAAATGAACTTTGTCCCAGATTTACTGCAACAGGAAAAGTAAGACTAGGATGGATGTGGTTGTCCCTCAGTAATGTGGCATAGTGAATGATGCTGAGGTCTGAAAGAGGTGTTTGGTGTTTTGGGAGAGATATTTTATGATACCATAAAAAGGAAGAGAATTTAGAGGATGTGTATGCAGTATAATTAGCAGACTAGTGCAGCCTTACCCATAAGGTGTTTTATCAGGTTACTGAGGACACAATAAAAAGTGTCATCCTCAGCAATGTGATAGAAAATGTCTTTTTACAGGAGGAAGTTCAGTGCTTCCCAGTTTGCTTGTACATTTAAATAACTTTTAGAATAGGAACGATCCAGTTGTTTTAGGCAAAAATGCATTATTAAATTGTCATCCTCTTTGTCCTTAAAGATGTTTACTATATATGAATGTGGATTCTAAGAGCTGTAGTTTTAGAATATAATTAATATTGCATAGCAGTATATGCCTGAAGATTAACATTTCATGCTAGTTGTGTAAATAATGATCAAAATGCATGTTGAGAATTCATATTTTGTGCCTGTGATGTAGCTGTCTACATATTAAATTTGATAGTGATGTAAATTTAGAAAACTTTTGCTAGACTTGAGTAATTGGCTGTTTGTAGCATTTGAACACTGACGCTTGAGTAGCAAATGTGCCCTGACTTTTGGCGTATTGGGAAGAAGCTGCCTGTTAAGTTTCTGTACTACTCTTTCAGATTTAGAAGTAGGACAGTAGCTTATTCATCCAGAATTGTATGCTACTGCAAAGCAAAACCAGTAATTCTTGGATGTCCAGCTGCCTTGTGAGATAGGTTGTGGGCAGACGTCTGTGCAGGCTTTTGCTCTTACATCTGAAAAAATACGTTGGCAAGTTTTACTTTTTATGGGAGTTGTGGGAAGAGATGGTTTCAGCACACAACACCAAAATATATTTGCACCTTTATTACTAGACGTGAGAAATGAAAATAAAGGTAGTCTGAAGTGACTTTTAAAATACCTATTTCCTAATCCTGTATTTTTGGTGAAGCTATTTCATAATAACTTTCAAATTTGTTAGTTTGCAATTGCATTCTAAGAATGAAGTAATGAAGTCAGTGGAGTATTTAGGGTGTGGTTTATGCATTTTATGCAGTATCTGTTGCATATAAAATTCAGGAAGTGGTTTTTTTATAATTTTTAAATTTTTGCTACTTAAAATTGGCATTTGCATTTGTCCCGGTTTAGGGCAAATTTTNTATTTTTTGTTGAAAAGTAAAGATAAGCTTTTTTGTGTGTGTGCAGATGGTCTTGTCCTGCCTTTTCGATGATCCAATGATGTCCATTAGGAACATGAATTCCTAGTTTCAGGTCATTCTCAGCAAGAGATGATTGCTGAGATGTTTGGAATGGTAAAATCTGGAACAGTTGAAAACAGAAATCTAGACATGAAGAATGCTTCCAGGAAAAAAAACTTCTAAATATATACACACATACCTAGTTAGCCTAGGTGTTTGCAAGGGAGGAGAGGATTGCTAGTATTTTGAAGTTGGACATTTTGTTAAGTCTACTTTTCAATTTAAGTTGTTGGCCTGTGGGCACATTTTCATTTTGAAAGAAGAAAACTGATAGACCAGGATCTGTTGAAAATAGCTGAGGATTGATATTCAGGTCGTGCTTACGTGTTTAGATTTGATGATGTTAATAATTCTCTGGGTTAGTTGTTTTTCTGTCATCGTAATTACAGTTTGTTCTCCATTATAATTGCAATTGAACATAGTTGTAACATAAACATCTTGGTTTGTCAGCATGTGGGGAATCATTCCCATGCTTTTTTCTTCCCTGAAACTGGGATATTCAGACCTTGCAGTACTTAAACATGTTTATTTTTCAGTCTGTTTTGAAAATGATGACAGAAAGCCAGGAAGGATTCAGTGATAGGAGTAATTTTATATGTAGAGGAAAGTTGACATTACACTTGTCATGTCTAAGAAGAGAAACCTGAAATTTGAAAGGCTATTAGACCTTTTCGTTAAGAAGTCCTTGGCAATGGAGTTCATCTGACCAGGGCAAATGTTTTCATTTGAGCTAAATATTTTAACCACCTTAGAATGAGATTGGACCACACCTAAAATACCTGTTTTTCATGCCTCTACTGAAAAATTGGTAATTCTTTAGGTCTGCCACATCCTTATTTTTGCTCAATATCAACTGAGCTAGTTGACTGAGTCAAGGCACTGTGCTAGGAATACCTGCCACTAGTTAAATTTTTTTGTTTTTAGTTTTTCTGATATACCTTAATTGATAGTCAAATATTATGCAAAAAAATACAAGTGTTACTTTCAAATTTGAAAGCTTTTAAAAGTGTAACTGAAGAACTTTAAATACCTGTTTTGTTCAAATCTGTTTTCACATTGTGTTCCACTGAGGGTTGGATTCACTTCAGAGTATTTATTTATGAACGTAATGTGTCTGATTTGCAATTTCTGGCTTCCATGCTTTCAGTCTCATGCAGATGCAAAAAACTCTTATGTCACAGCTATGCATCCGTAGAAAGGCAGGTGGTAATGCTGGTATGTATGATTAGTTTAGACTTTCTTCACAATCCATTGCTCCAAAGCCTCAGTAAGAATGCATTACTTAAATAATTAGTTATAACATTTAAATTTTGCAGTGTCTTTGTACAGAGTGTAACATTCTGGATGTCTAAGCTGGAAGAATGAGAGAACCTGTGAACTTGATTTTCATAATATGCTAAGTGAGAAGCAGTGAAACCAGTCTTCAGATAAACCAAAAAATATTTTTCTGTGAGCAGTGGATGAAGTAATGTTAAAAGGATTGGCTTAAGATTTGGAGAACTGTTTCTCCTTCCTTCCCAAATCACCTAACACCAAAGAGTGCTTGGGTTATTGTGTTGCTGGTATGCCACATGCAGAAAAGGAAATTTTGGTTTAGTTCTGTCTTGGTGATTTCCAGAACAATTCAGTCCAGGGTGAGGGGGTGTCGCGGTGCCTTCAGAGAGTGTCTCTCTGCTCACCCGGGCTAGCTCTGGCACCGAGGCAGCGTGTCAGGCACAGCTCCAGCTACAGATAACTAGAGCCGATCTTGTGGGTCCTGAGATCTGTCGACCCACTCTTCTTGGCACAGGTTGTATTTGTGCGACGTCGGTAAGGAGGAAAGGAGTCTGGGTTGGGGGAGCCAACAAGATTTATTGGAAGGCCGTGCGTGGGGCCTTCTCACCTGAGGCTACAGCCCAGCCCAGCCCCGAACCCGGCTCAAACACTGACTTTTGAACCGGGGAGGGGAAAGGGGAGTGAACGAGGGAAAACCCAATGGGGACCCTCCAAGGAGTGACCCAGTACATAAATGACACCCTTGGGAGCCAACCTCAGGTTAAAGGAGGGAACAGTGTTCCTTTGCACCCAATCCTCCGCCATCTCTCCCAGAGCTTTCTAGAAGCTAGGTTGGGTTCCTGAATGACGGACAGCTCACCGAGGGAGGGGACAGGGAAAGGACACATCCAATTTCTATGGAAACTGGGGAAGGATACCTTGAGTGACAGGAGACAGAGCAGGGAACAACTATACCTAGGAAACCAAGGGGGGTGAATAGAACAAACCATTCTAACATATCAAATAAACATAAAAATCCACACTGCTACAAGGGGGTATTTCATAGAGTCATAGAATGGTTGGGATTGAAAGAGACATCAAAGACCATCTAGTTTCAATCCACCTGCCATGGACCAGGAACACCTTCCACCAAACTAGGTTGCTCAAAGCCCCATCCAGTCTGACCTTGAACACTGCCACACTTCCACTTGAACGCTTACTGGCATTCACAACCACCTGCAGTAAATTTAAAAAATACACTTTTATTTCTCCTCTTCTTTCTGTGTGTAATATGATTAGTTACTGAGTTGAGTGTCTTCACTTTAAAAAACTAAACGTTAATCTAAAAGTTAATCTCTTACTAATTTCAATGCAAAATTGCTTTTTTGTGCTAAAGTAACCTAGTCTGGGTCAAAGGTGTCCACATAAAGAAATGAAGGTGTGATTGCAGTATGTTAACTTAGTCTAGCATTTGCTCTAGCAGCTTTGTTGTTCACAAAGGAGGCATTTTATCTATCAGAACTGCTGCTGTGTGCAGAAGCATGTACAGTGTGAGATTGCTAGCATTTGAAAAACCTGAGCTGTGGCATTATTGTCTAAACTTAGAGACAGTGGGAATTAATACATCTGTGTGAAAACCATGCCCCTGTTTCATGTGGATTTAGGGATTTAGAATTTCAGGGTGACCTAAGTTACTTCACAGCTGATTAAAAGCCCCCAAAACAAAACCAAACACAAAAGGGTGATTGTTCTGAATTTATTTTGTTGCCATGTAGTGCTCGAATAAGATAAAATAGGAGGAGTCCTCTGACCTTCATATTGGACGAACGTTGTCTGCATGTGCAATTTCAAGATGTTTCTTCTCTCTTTAGATGATATTTTGAATACAAATAAGAAACTTCAGGATTGAGAAGCTGCCCAGTCGCCCTAAATTTAAAGATAGAAGAGAGCTGTTTAAGCTTAGTGTTGCTCTAAAGAATTAACACTTTAGATTTTTTTGATGACTTCTTCCATTTATAAATGGTTTAAATAGAAATGGTAAAAGACAGGACAAAAACGTAAGTGTGTATGTATATTAGAAGCATAAATCAAAATAAAATATTTAATTTACATACCTATTTATTTTTCATGATGGTAGAAGGCATGAGTTACCTGGCAAAGGACAGTAACTCATGTTAGCTGGGAAGGGCTGACCAGTCAGCACTCAGCAAGTGTTAGAAGAGATGAAAGGTGTAAAAAACAGCCCCAGAAAAATGCTAGAACATTATCCATGGTTTGATCTGTTCTTAAGCCCAATGTCATAGAAGATAATGCTTTTGAGTTTCCAATAACCATTAACACAGCTGTGCTCCACCAATTTTGCTCTCTGGAATCATGTGACTTAGAGAAGTTTATGGTAAATGTTTCGATGGAAGATCTTGTTTCATTAAGCAGGTTTGCTTTTCAAAGGACATTTGGTGTATGAGGTGTACAAGTTCCATTCATATTTCTTGAAAAGCACAACATTTCCTGCCAGCACTACCTGGCAGTGGTAGTATAGACCCTGAAAATGTCAAACCTCTAGTAGCTTCTTCATATGAATAAATTACTAGCATCTTTTAATTTGCCATGATATGCTTTGACAAGAAAGACGTATCTCAATTTCAAAGTACCAGTTGTTCGGAGGAAAAAAAAATATCTTGTGTACTGAAAAGAAAAGGGAGGCATAAATTTAAAAGTAACAAAATGTTTGATTTACTTGCTGACTTGTTTTTTTGCCAGAGATTTGCTCAATTATGTGAACTAATTTACTCCTCCTGTATAGTTTCAAATAAGTATAAGTATAGTATATATGCAGTTTATTTGCATCTGGAAGAGGAGGTTCAGGAAAAAAAAAGAAGGTTGAGGTTTCAGCTGGTGCGTGTTGGAAAGTAACCCTGTGTTTGGGATGTTGAACTACTTAGGAAATTGAATTCATTCAATATTAAGGTAATTCTTCCATATTTAAATTCTGACATTACAAAAAGAGTGCTATATGTTTTGAAGATCCTGTTATTTTCTTTCATTTTCGTATAGGAACAGTCAGTGTTTTGTTACATTAATGCTCCAAATTGTTTTTGTTTGGTCCTGCTTAAAGACTGAGGTTTCACAATGCGGAAATTTTGGGAGATTCTTCTGGCAAATTCAGTATCTTAGTAGTAAGCAACTTAAAGAAGAAGCTTATGCATGTTGGAGTCAGAAAGGTATAAATCAAGTCCTTAGAACATGAGATGCCTAAAGTGTTGTATTTACTTTGAAATGTAAATTTCCCAGGAGTTGTTGGCATAAGTAATTTTACTCAGGGTTGTTTACGTAAATAAAAAAAATAGATAAGATGCTTGCTTCTGTTTGGGTTTCTTTATGAATTTTTATGTGGGAAGCTGTAGAAATTAATATTTCAGATGAGTATTAATTGTTTAAATAGTTTTCTAGATTGTTGGTTTTCCACACTGAATAAAGCAGCGTGCAGGAGAATTGGTTACATTTTTGAACTTCAGTCTGCAGGAAGTCATTGAGGCAAAGAGGCTCGAGTTCTGCCTTAAAATGGAAAGAAGAGAAGAGGAGATTAAGCAACGATTTTTGCAGAGAATGAACGAGAAAGCAGCAATGTTGGAAGAGGCAGAGCAACAGGCAAGCATGCCTGTCTGTCTTGTGTTTGTTTTCTGAGATGTGAAACAGCTAAGTTCTTAACAAAATCATTGGTTGATATTTATAATTTCCTAATATTTTGAGGACAGTAATGCTTTAAATCAAAAGCAGTTTGATTACACAGGTTGATTGGATTAGCAGATTGATTAGACACCAGCAAACAAGAGAATGTGTCTTATGAGACGCAGCTGAGGGAGCTGGTGTTGTTCAGCTTGAAGTAAGGAAGGCACAGGGAAGACTTTATTGCTCTCTACAAATACCTGAAAGGAGAAGTGTAGTGAGTTTAGGGTTTGTCTTTTCTCCCAAGTGCTAAGTGACAACATGAGAGGAAATGGACCTCAAGTTGTGTCATGGGAGGTTTAGACTGGATATTAGGAAAAATGTCTTCACTGAAAGAGTTGTTAAGCATTGGAGAACAGGCTGCCCAGGGAGGTGGTGAGTCACCATGCCTGGAGGTATTTATAAGGTGTGTAGATGTGGCACTTGGGGACATGGTTTAGCAGTGAATTTGGCAGTGCTGGGTTCATACTTGGACTTGACACATCTTAAAGGTCTTTCTCAGCGTACATGATTCTGTTTTTCTATAAATGGCACTCTTATGGGAAGTCAGGATCTTATGATCTAAAGGCTTTGGTGGATAGCTGGTATGAATCTATAGAGTAGGAGTTGATATGATGAAGTAAGAGAGTGATGAATATAATGTTTGTGTTTCTTTGTCTTCTTTAGCAGTATGGTGAGAAACATTGGTATGCCATAACAACACAGTCGGTGCTTTCCGTGCATAGATTGCTCTGCAAAAACTGAGATTTTAGGAAAAAGCCTTTTCAGAGTGGGCTATGTGTATTTGCCTGACTTCCAGATTCAGCCCTCATGCTGAGAAGTTTGAAAGTGTGTATGTGTGGTATTCTGTTGGTTTGTTTCAGTTCTGGTTTCAAAATCTCATCTCTTCCTGGCTGCCTTAAGATTATTTGAAGATGTGAAATATTTCTTGGCTCTGTTTTTGAAGATATAGTCCTGTCAAGCTGGACTAGCAAGAATGGAGCTTCTCATCTACTTTCTGCCAGACTCTTATTGTGGTCATGCATATTTATATTCAAACACTGGTTTAATTGAAATTGGAAACCTGCATATTTTTATTAATGTTCCTTCTTGTACCTCAGTCCCCCAGCAAAGCTGTAGCAGGTTTTTTTGAGGTGCTCCAGGTGCATGTTTTAAATAAGAAAGTGGCTTAATATTTGTTTTCCAAATCTGTTAAGACCCCCATGCTAATTGTGAAGAAAAATAAGTCAGATTCAGTCTTTCTCAGTATCAGGCAGTCCAATTGGATGAATGCTTAGCCATGTTCAAAGGAGATTCAGCAAGGTCTTACACAGTATCTGTGCTAACCCTTTCATATTATCCTTGTATAATTTATCCCAAGTGGTTTGTTAGCGCTGCATATTGCAGAATTATGGCTATTAGTTTTCCAGTTTCCTGATGTGGAAAAGTGATCATGCAATCACTCTTAAAGAACATTTGGTTTGTACTCTTGCTGCTGTATTTTGTATCCAGAAACTAAAGAAAAACAGGATTTCTGTTGTACTTCAGATTTCTTTCACATCTTTCCTTTAGAGGAAACTTGTAGGTGCACCTACAAAATTTGTCAGCTCTGCTGTGTTCAGCAGGTGTACTGTTACATTTATAGTCTTAGTTTCTTCTTTGCAAAAGCAGGATTCTAGGAGAATTTGTGTGTGGGGAAATGGGAGATGAGGAAGGATTAGGTACCCCCTTTTATTGTCACACACAACTTCACAGTAGGTTTAAACTGGTTGAAATACATCTGGAAACTAAAATGCATTAATATGGCAAAAAAACCCAATCAAAGAACAGTTACTGTAGAAAAGTAGGTAGCTTCTTGCAGCCCACCAGTAAGTCCCCAACCAGACTAACTCTGTGTACTTACTAATATTTAAATCTGATCAATATACACTTCCCCACTTGATTTTAGGGAACATCTTGATTCAGTCTGTCTGTTGATAATTGGTTCATCACTAAAGGCCTCCTTATTTTGATACAGTAAAATGTAGTAGGGAATCTAGTATTCCCTTAGTGCCTTCCATGTTTTCCACCTGTACGTCGAGTGTAATTGTCTGGATCATAAGAACAATCATGTTTTAACAGATAAAAGTTATTATTTTTCTGTATTGCTATTTTTTAGTCCTAACAGTTTGGGGAAATAACTGCAATTTCTAATGACTACTAACACAAGTTGAGATGGGTTTTACTATTAGTTTGCCAAGGGTTTTTTATTGTGATATCACCACCTTGTGTTGCCAGTTGGAAATGTTATTTTTTGTGCTTTCTTTAAATAGGTACTGACTAAATTTGAACGTCTTATGCTAATGCATCAAGAAGAGGAGCTGAAATTAGAGGAAAAGAAAAAACTTCTAGAAGATGAAATAGCTCAGTTTATTGAGAAGAAATCTATGACTGTATTGATTCAGTCACAAGTATCTGTCTCTATGCCGGTTGTTAGTTTGAAGACGCAAGGACTGCAAAAAGTAAGTGCTGATGCTAGTCATCAGAGGCAGCAATAAAAAAATTCTTCACATTCACCTTTGTAACTCAAGTTTCAGTAATCTTTTCTAAAAGACAGAAACATGCTCCTAATCTGTGGTAAGAAGACAGAAGCATGTTAAATACCCTCATGCTTGGATTTATGGTTAGAGTAATTGCTGTATGTTCTGTGAGTACCGTTTTGTCTTTTTCTTTTTTCCACGGAAGAACCAAGATTCTCAACTTGAAGTCCAATGCTTTCATGTCAAAGATGAAGGAACTATGAATGTTGGAGAGCAGAGTGAGAGAGAGAGTGAGAAGGAGGAGTCAGAGAGAGAAACTCACACAGGGAATTTCAGGAATAGTATTTGATTGCAGCACTCAGGTTTTGAATGTAGGATATGTTAGTAGTTTTATGAAGTGGTCCAACTGCTGTTGGCCCGAATTAGATATGCCTTCCTAGTACAGATTTTTGAGAGAAGAGATTGATAGAAATGGCTATAAAAACATGAAGTGCAGAATATGACCCAGTAAAGATTTAACTTCCTTCCTCCCACCCACCCACTTCCTTCTTTTACCACTTTCAAAAGAAAAACTTGAATAAATTGTGAAAATTCAGAGATACTTTCAAAAGTAGTGTCCAGAATAACATGGCCAACTGATTTATATTAAAAAGTTGAATTAAATACTCATATATTAAATTAAATTGGCTTAAATGTTTTTCTCCTCCAAAACCAGAAGTCAATTAACGTACTCATTTTCTTTCCTGATAGCTTACAAATTTACTGCAGATAACATTTAGTTAATTAATAACTTCCTGCAGTTGAAAGTGATTTCTTGGTTCTGAATTTATTTATAACTGCTAGATTCTGAAGAACTTTAGAAGCTACATTGGTGCACATATTTCCACAGATGTCATCAAGCTTTGACATTTTTCGGGAGTCTGCTAGAAGCCTAATTTGGCCAAAATTTATTACATTTCAACTACTGTTACCGAATTCTTTTTCCTAGATTCCTTTTTTTTCTCGATTTACATATGAAAGTGGAATTCTTGGTAACAGAGGTAATCTGCACTACTATGAGTAACTCCTCTGGTTTAGTTTTATTTCTTCAGAGTATGTTAAGTTTATATGCTTGCTGTGGTTTTTCAATTCCAGCTTTGCATAATACTGATGACAGAAGACACAATATTGATAATTTCTCATGAGGATGCAGCGATTCATGGTATGCTCTTGAAGGTGTAGGAGTTCTGGTTTCTTACTTAAATGTTTGGCTAATATCTCTTGTTGCTGCATTCTGCAAAAGAATAATTTTTAAGCATGATCTGTACGCACAGGCAGTGTGGTAGTTACTGTCATTGTCATCACAGGCTTTCTGTTACAGCTCTGCCTTGATACGTGTTTGCCTTACATATGTGTGGTCAGCCTGCTTTAATCTTAAATGCATCCTGCCAAAGATGTCCCTGCCATAAACAGTTCCATTCAGACTATGAATAATGTAGTGCAAAGGTATTCAGTGAATATATCCACTACAAGCTTCCTAAAGAGCTCTTTTCAAATGGTTTTGTTTGTTAGTCCACTAAGTGTTATTTAATACAACTACTGACATATTTGAACCATTGACTGATTTTGCTGACAGATTTTTGTTTATAGGCTTTTATGTAACAAGCAGCGTTCTAAATTTCAGATACAGTCTTTTTAATCAAAATTTACTGAAATATTTTTACAGTGCTGTACTGTTGCATCTGATATTACTAACTCAGTATGGAAAGTACCTATATTTGATGTTTTTGATGGTGGTATTCAATTACAGTTGATGGTTTACAAAAACTCCAGGTTGGTTAAAACAAATCCTAAGTGCTTTGTATGTTTTCAGTAGTCATGATTACTAATGGGAAACTGTAAGAGGTACAGTTCTCTGGAGTTGTGTTGTTTGATTGTTTAAAAATGAAATACTAACTTGGCAGAAATAAAATAGATTGGTTTTGCTTAAGTGTTACTCTTGTTCTGCTTCCTGTCCCTCATGTGTTATTAAAAAGGAGTAAGATTTCCAATTTAATTGAAAAAAAATCTGTTTTAAGTATCAAATATCTTAATCACTTATTGATTGGCAAAAAATAGGTGACTTGTGTGACCTGTACCAGAAGGTCAGTGTGACTTGTGATATACTTGTCATATACCACTGCACTTACCATATAGTTGTGGAATATCTCAAGTTGGAAGACAACCATAAGGAGTTGGAAGAGACCCTTCAGGTTCATTGACTCCAGCTCTTTGCTCCTTGCAGGACTACCATGAAATCCAAACTGTAACTAAGAACATTGTCCAGGCACTTCCTTGAACTCTAACAGACTTGGTGTCATGATCACTGCCCTGGGGAGCTGTTGAGTCACCTACCTCACCTTCTATTTTACTCGCACAGTGATGAATACCATATAGTTTTGAAGGGGTGGAATGGACCTTAAAGATCATCTAGTTCCAAGCCCCTGACATGGATGAGGACACCTCCCACTACACCAAGCTACTCAGTGCTTCATCCAGCCTGGCTCTGAACACTGCCAGGGATGGGACATCCACAACCTCCCTGGGGGCAACATGTTCCCGTCCTCTCCACCCTCACAGTAAAGAATTTCTTCCTAATATCTGACTTGAATTTCCCCTCTTTTAATTTGTGCCTGTTGCACCTCCTATCACTGCAGTTCCTGAGAGAGTTCCTCTCTGGCTTCCCTGTAGGCCTCCTCCAAATACTGGAAGGGTTATTCCACACAACCTTCTCTTCTCTTCTCTGGACTAAACAGCCCCAACTTTCTCAGCCTGTCTTTGTAGGGTAGGTGCTGGAGTCCCCTTAATAACTTTGTGGCCCTCCTCTGGACTTGCTCTGCCAATTCCATGTTCCATCCAGAGCTGAATGCAGGGCTCCAGGTGGAGTGTCACAAGAGCAGAGTAGAGGGGCAGAGTCCCCTCCCTTGCCCTGCTTGGGATGCAGCCCAGGGCGTGGTTGGCTTTCTGAACTGCGAGGGCACGTTGCCTGCTCATGTTGAGTTTTCCATGAACCATCACTCCCAAGTCTTCTGCAGAGCTGCTCTCAAATCAATATTCTGCCCAATCTATACATAAAATATTGTTTTCCTTCAGTAGCAGTGAGAAGGAATAGATAATGAGACATAAACCCTTCATTGACCAGGAAAGGGTCAAACTGCTAATTCAATCATCTCTACAGACAGAACAGGGTGTAATATAGGAGGAAAGGGTTAAGAGGAGACACTCATTTAGCCCACACACAACCAAAATATGACTTTGTTTAAGAGAAGAAAATGGGACAGGGCCATGCCCTGTGATTACTCCTTCCTGACCAAAATGTAGTTTGATGAAAGACTATTTTTGTTTAACTTTGTACCATTGACTGGGTAATTTGCATTTGTTGGATTAGAAAGAAGAGCTATGCTTTTCTTAAAGGTGGTAACAGCCAGATGAAAAGAAAATGATTTTTTTTTTAATGATTTGGAAGTTTTATCAAGTGATCTTGAACTGAATATAATAATAATTGAATGATGCATATTGTCAGCACTCAGTTATCTCCCAGTGTGCTGTCCCAGCTACTGATGTTAGTTAGCTCAAGCACAGCTCTTCTTGAGTGTTATAAAACTGCATCAAAAGACAGATTTAGCTGTCTATAGTCCGGCCACTTTGCTGAGGACAAAGACTGAGAATAGTTAAGCAGTGTTTGACCTAGATAGCTCTGTGCCTGGCCAGTGCTAGAGGATGTGCTGTGCTTTGACAGCTGGGAACCATGAACAGGGACATGTGGTACCACATGTTTTGGTCTGATGGGTTTCTGTGCATTTGCACGTGCTGGCCCTGCAGGACTCGGGAGCAAAACAAAACTGGTATAGGCCACGGTTCAGGTTTTTGGAACAGGTGACAGTCAAAAGGGGGTTGTTCTGTTGTAGCACAAAAACAACATAGCACAAAGTGAGAGCTGGTGGGTTTTCCTTTTAATTTCCTTATATTCATTTAAACAGTGGAGAATCGTCTGTAAGTGTGGGACATTCCACTGTTATTTTGTTTAAGTTTGCCCTAAGATGAGATACCAGGGAAGAGCAGAAGTGCACATCACAGCCTGACAGTCAAATGCAATTCAAAGAATTATAAAGGAGCAACTAACAATACTCTCTGGAAGTGGAGAATGAATTGTGGTGGTAAATAAAAGCACATACATCTCCTTGTGGTTTATCTTAGCCACGTGGTTTTCAATTGGACATTTCAGAGTGGTTTATCCTGCATGCGAAATGGTTACAGGACCACTTATTAGGGTCTCTTTATTGTTATGGTACCTTCTGCAAGTGGCTGCTGCAAGATTATTTACACCCTTTACAAATCTAGGAGTTTTATCTAAAGTGTGGCTGACAGGTTGGGCTCAAAGAGTTGCAGTAAATGGGGTTACATCAAACTGGCAGTCAGTCACCCCAAGGCTCACTTTTAGGGTCAGTGCTCTGTAATGTTTTTATAAATGAGCTGTACATAGGAGTTGAATGTACATTAAGGAAGTTTACTGATGATAGTACATTAGGGAAGCTGTGGACTCCCTCTAGGGTAGAGAGACCTCACAGAGACATCTGTATAGGCTACAGAGCTGTGCAGTCCCCAGCCGATGGAATTTAACAGGAGCAAGTGCCAGAAATTCAGAGGAAGTTCAGATTGAGCATTAGGAAAAGACTTTTCACTGGGAGGATGGTTGGAACAGGCTCCTCAGGACAGTGGTTACAGCACCAAGCCTGTCAGAGTTCAAGAAGCATCTGGAATATGCTCGTAATCATATGATTTGATTTTAGGTAGTCCTGCAAGGAGCAGAGGCTTGGGCTCAATCCTTATGGGTCTCTTCCAACTTGAGATATTCTCTGATTCTATGAGTTTAACTTACGCAAACACAAGCTTCTTGTAAAAGCAGCAAAATAATAATTATATAGAAACAAAAGTACTCAAAAGAAAAATGAGTGATTTTTCAAGACCTTTGTGAAGACTTCTGTAATTCACATTCAGTGATCACTGCAAAAAGTAATTCAGTGTAATTCATGGATGGGTAAATATACTCAGTTGGATTTTTATGAAGTATGGAGGCATCTACGTCTCCACGTTTTCTTTAATAAATGTATTTTTAAAAATCCAGACCCCAGCATCAAGACAGCAAAGCACTGATAGTTAAATATAGAAACTTGCAGGATTTTAAACTAGACCAAAAAAAGCTTCAACAGGATGTTCGCTAGGGTGCGCTCGAAGCACATGGCTTTTGCTCTTGGGGAAGGAACCGTGGCACTGAGCAGCTGCGTCACTGGCCCTGAACAGCCCCGTCTAGTTAAATCTGCTTTTGTTGGGGGGTTGGAGTTGGTGGGCCCCAGAGGCCCTTTCCAACATCATCAGTTCTGTAATTCTGTAGCTCATTAGACAAAAAAAAATTATTTCTTCAAATATTAAGAAAATACTAACTTATGTTCTGTAGAAACAACGGTGTCAGCACAAAAGGCAATATAAAAGTAACTGCTTGAGAGCTCTGAGCTGATGTGGTTGATTATGTGCTAGGACATGACAATGCTGGAATCAGTCTTTATAGTTTGAAAGCCTAAGAGTACAATATATGAGAGAGCACCTCATTCTGAGCCAAAATCTTTTTAAATTACTTCCTAGAAAGGTGTGAGAAAATAGCATAGTTTTCTTATTGAGAACTGCAAGTGAGATGTGTCAGGATGGTTTCTGAGTGACCATCCTGTAAGCTTTAGACTTTCTGAGAAAGAGTATTTATGGAGCTATACAAATGTCTTTTGGCAACAGATCTGTAAGTATCTCTTTATTTTGGGGGTGCCTGTACTTGCGATCATTAAGGAATAATTTCTCTGGGCACGTCAATGTATCACAGTTTATAAGTGCAATTTTCATAAACAAGAAGCCTAGCAAACTACTGATTTCAAAATTAAATTCTGGCTTCCAGCAGAAATTTGCTTTTCTCTGATTTTCATATCCCAGTGTGAAGGATTTTGATATATTTCTGTTCATATATACAAATCTATACGTTTTTTGTAAGTGTACATAGAGAGATAGGACACACAGAACTCTGTCACAGCCTTTCCTCAAATGTTTGTTTACCCCTTCACATCACAGGGCATGACAGGACTCATTTGACTTGCAGGCTTTGGTGAAAAACGCATACCAGGTTAGAAACACAGCAGGCAGTACTGATGCACTGTGCAGAGGAATGCAAAATACTAGTGCTGGTTTATGGCTGCATTTGCAGCTGATGAATGGCATCCAAGCTTTGCCCCAAGGTCAAATCAATATATACCCCTAATAATTTAAAATGTACAAATGTACAGTGCGAATACCTACGTGTGAGAAACAATTCCATTGCCTGTCCTCTGGTGGGGTTTGAGATTGGCATGTGTATTTTGTCTACAAAGTTACAGAAGTTCTTTTTGGCTATGCTAACTTCTCAAGGGAAAAAATCTCTTGGGCAAGTTGGAGTATCTTCTGACTGCTTCTCAATCTTCACTGTATTTATTCTCTCAAAATACACTAAGAAGTTAAAAGATACTGCATTAGAAAATGAGATCCGCAGTGTTGTAGGGCTCAGATTTTTAAGTATATTTAGATTTTTTTTTTAAATTTTGCACCCACTCAGTGACAATGAGCCATGGAAGTAAATACATCATAGTTTTTAATGTGTAGTTACAGTCTCACAGGAAATCTGTGATGGACTAGGTACTTGGGCTAACATCCTTTGCTGGTAAAAAGCACAGGCCTCTGCTCCCCAGACTTGTACATGGATCTCAATCCTACTGTTGTTTTGACTGATAAATAAAACAGAAGAGCTTTTGTGGAAAGTGGTCTGTGTAAGGAAAAGAATGCATTCTGAATTCTGACTAGGATTAGGTTTATATGAGACCTTGGTTTCCCTAAATACAAAATTTCAATGCTTTATGCTGTAGCATCTTAATTCCCAAGCCACTTAGGTTTTAGAGTGGAACTCACATACATGTTTAACATGTACAAAACCATACTGGGTTTCCTGAAGGAATATGGTCCATGGTGTGGACCTGAAGTGTCTAAGGAGGGGCTTCCCTGATACGTAATTTATCCTGAGTTGTCAGTCCATCTTGCTGGCCTTCTCCAGCTATATTGAGATGGTAAAGTATGCATTGATTGTGAAAGAAAAAATATTTCCAAGTTTAAATTCATGTCAGATTTTGCTCATTGCTCCAGTATGAATACAGTTTCTCAAAAATTCGTTAGCCTGGTGGACAAATTAATTGTCTGAAATCTGAGAAAGCTCGTTTCAAATCTCTTCTCCTAGTTTGGCAGAGCAATGGGCTGGGTTTAACACTCTTCACACTGTGAAATCATTTGTGAATATATTTCCTGTAGTTTCCTACAGGGCAGGGCTTTCTATGGTTGCTGAGTGACAGTGATCTTGGGGAAGGCAGGTGTTCTATATGTGACTTCTTGGAGTCATGAGAAGTTAAAAAAAAAAACCAGAAAAAACACTTCTAACAAACTCCATCCCAAACTTCTGTTTCCGGGAAGTCAGCACTCTGGTCCTGGGAGCTGGTGCTTGCCAGAAAGCCCTTTGTAACCTCCTGTCCTCATCAGACCTCAGGCTCATCCCTGACCTCACTAGTCTGGCTTTGGTGGGGCTAGAAATAATTCTGTTTATGAATCCAGTCATTGAAAATATGATCCCAGAAACTAAAGATCACAATAACCTGAGGGCACTGCAGGTAATATTCCTGGTAAGTGAAATGTCATTATGGTGGGTGGCACAGCAGATTGCCCAGTAGGGGCTTGCATGTCAGTTGTGTGTTTTGAATGTGCTGTTCTGTGCCTGCAAGGTCAGGAGTGTTCCTTGAGAGTTCCATGGGATGATATAATGAAGTTTCTATATTGGCAGAACTTACTGGATCAAAAAGTAAAGATAGTGCATTGCAAGCTGTGAATTAACAAGTGCTGCAAACAGTTGGCTGAGGTTGTGGCACTTTAAGTAGGCAAATAAAGGAATTACAGCCTAATATGCCTGTTGCTAAAAGCCTTGTTTGGAAATTTGCCTAGATAGGATGTTTGAAAAAAGCCTAAACAATCCCTATGTGCTTCTAAAAGATTATTTACAGCTTTAAAAGTTTTATAAGGTGCAATAATACAAATGTTGCATCTCAGAATGTAGTACCTGAAGCAATAAATTCCCTGCTCTCTTAACAGAAAGACAAAACCCTCATGCAGAAGTTTCTGGGCCCTGCCTTGTGCAGCCTGGGAGGTTGCAGGTGCATTGGTGAGTTTAACTGGATGGGAAAAAAGAAAGTATTTCCTGTTTAATATGAAGTTGAAATGTACTAAAAATGGCAAGCAGCCCATCCAAAACTGCAGAGGAATCTAGAGATGTGTGTGATTTCAAATAAATTAATTTTACTCTGGCCAACATTTAGTCAAGACTGTGCAAAGACTACAAAATTATCCCTAATCTTGTAACTATGGCAAATGTAAGAGATACAGCAACTGAAGTGTCCTCTGGATGTGTATTTTTGTATCATACTTAATCTGCTCATCTTTGATAATTGGAACCCAGTTAATGACTGTATTGGTTTAGCATAAATGGTAAGAAAAACCAATTGTTAATCCATTTTGGAACTAACAGCTAAGCTGGCCAATCAGGTAAAAGGTGTACGTACACCCTCTGGGACACCGCTTAAAAACAGGAATCTTGGGAGACCCGCCCTCTTTCCGGGACTCCGCGCCATGAGGTAACATCGCGGCCGGGCCGGGAGGGCCCCGGGCCCAGGGGCCNGCAGTGTCGGGCGGGCTGCATTAGTAGAGCTGGAAGTCACAAACAGACTGTGTCTCTTGTGGAAAGTTACCAGAAGAATCAGGAGGGACTTGTCTCTCTCAAAAGACTGAATGAAAGACTATTTTATTAAGTGATGCTGACTTAAGAGTTCTAATGTTTTGTCCCTTTGCATTGTTTTTTCGTGGAAAAGTAGATTGTTGCTAGGGAGAAAGAGGGGTTGTTTTTGAGAGGGTTTCGTAGTTAGTTTTTTTTGTTTATTTACCTTTACTGTATGTTAATAAATCTAACTGTTTCTATTTTGAATTGAACCTGTTTTGCTTTTCTTTTAATCCTATTCCACTAAAATGAAAATTAGGCGAATGTGATAACCACTACATCTTTTGGTGTTTCCGCCCGGGAAGTTGAATTTTAACCCATTACAATGACTTACCGAAAGGATTCTTCAAATAAAATGTTTTCATGTAGCTTCACAGAAAAAAAGTAGACACGAGACTCAGGACTTCTGTTTTTTTGAAAAAACAGATCTGTTTGCAGGAAAGACTAGTTTTTAAAAAATAGTACAATTG
Organism: Donacobius atricapilla; assembly: GCA_013397315.1. Classification (NCBI taxonomy): domain Eukaryota; kingdom Metazoa; phylum Chordata; class Aves; order Passeriformes; family Mimidae; genus Donacobius; species Donacobius atricapilla. The sequence goes on from WBMY01008916.1 coordinate 819,246, forward strand.
TGTTGAAAATGTAATTTCTTTGAAATTAGGAGGGAAAGGTATATTATGGTTGCTCTCAGTCTGGGTTTCTCTGTATCTTCTATTTGGTACATTTTTGGGTTTATTTCTTCTCTTTGTATTTTAAACGCTCTTTTATGGAGGCTGCCAGTGAGGGGTGCTACATGATCACCCCAGAGAGGATGGAGCTCCTGAATCTGTGTCATGCTGCCAGCCAAAAATTATGTCTAAGCATAAAAACCAACCCCCAAGCAAAGGAAAGCTGTGAAAGCCTCACTTTATAAAGTGAACATTAAAGGATTGTCAGGATTTTACTCCTCAGAAGCAGCCGGCATGGAAATCCTCGAGCAGTTTGTACTCCATGAGAGTGGAGTGGCAGGAAGGATTTTCAGCAGCGTGGGATGCAAAAAGCTGTCTGGCAGGGATGAGGTTTTCAGCATGAGCACCCCGGGGGCAGAGGGGAGAGCAGCTGAGGTGGGCGTGGCATGATAGTAGGGAAAATCCTGACCTTCCCAAGGTGGGGAGTTTGATACAGTATGTTCTAATGCTTGGATGTGGAAGACTCTTGGGATTTTTCTGTCTCATCTTAGCTGTCAAACACACAAGAGATTATTTTGATTTAAACCAGTTTAACAGTGTATTTTATTGTTGCACATTTTTTTCTTTTAATTCTAGACATAACAGTGTATCCTTCCTCTTGCATCTTAGCCGCTTGCTCACTAAATCTGGTGAAGGTTCTCAGCCTTAAAGCTGAAAATGTGCATTGCCTAGGTTCAAAAGAATGCTCTTTGGTAATATACTCCGTGGTTTACACCAAAAAAATATCCTTCAAAGTAAAAACTACACAGCTGATGTCCCTGTCCTGCTGTGTTCACACTGGAGCTGGAAGGCACCTTGGCTCTGTCAGGCACTGTGCAGATGCAGATCCTGTGGTGTCTGAGGATAGGTTTGGAAGTAGATCAAAGTAGAGATTAAAAGCGCAGCTATAACCAGGTAAGACAACAGGAAACTCCCTGTTTAAAATAAAGAACTTCCATCTGGGATTTCTGACGCGATTTCTTTTGGTGATGGAGTGGGTGATGTCTGATCCTCTTAAGGAGGGGCAGTAGGGCAGGAGTAGTTCTGTTGCCGTGAGTGTTAGAGGCGACAGAAGAAAAGTTCACCAGCTGAGATTCAGCAGTGGAAGAGTAGTATTTTCTCTTTCTGTCAGAGGCAAGACTTGTGTCCTGGCTCCTGCAGAACCCTGAAGAGAAAGCTTTTTCTTCTCCTTTCTGAACAAAACCCAATGCAATAAAACCTGTGAATTAATTTTATTCTGCACAAACTGCTCCTCTGGACACAATGAAACATTTTGTTCTCTGGCGCAAGAGGGTCAGCGTGGGTCTCAACACTCATCTGCCATGTGAATTTTATGCTTCAGACTGCTGGAGAGGATTTGTTCAGGGTTTGTGTGTTAATGCCTTGGGCATCCTGATGACACTCTGGGGTGAACAGGATCTGGGCTAGGCAGCAAAGGACACTGCTCATGCCAGGTGGTCTGCAGGATGCCTGAGCCTCAGCCTTGCTTGGTGGCTGGAGGAACATCTTCAGAGCCTGCTGGAACTGGTCTGTCTTCACTCCTTAAGAAATGAGGGCTGTCACTACCTCTTTGTCGCCCTGATTTTTTCAGCCTTCTCTTCTGTTTCACAGTTTCATGTTTTGGGTTCTTTCTCACGCTCTGGTCTATAAACACTGACCAATGTTATTGTCGTTTCAAGGAAAGTTTTCATTCCTGTTCTTAGAGATACGGACAGCTGATGGACAGTTGTCTTGACCAGTGGGATGGGGAGAGGTGTCAACCTTCTCCCCCAGTCCCTGGCCTTTGTAGAAATACTATATAATGTAGTCAGATTCTTTTAAATAAACTTAGTTCTTAGTTCATGCCTTCTGATCAAAGTGTGAGTGTGTGTCTGTGTGTGTGTGACGAACTGCGTCACCTCTTTGCCCTTCAGATAAATGTCCCAATTGCTCAGTTGGTGGTAGCAGGGAGTGAGCTGATTTTCAAAGGATGTTTTTACTTTGGGGCTAATTTTCAAAGAATTTGGGGATTAAACCTGAGGTTTTTAGCAAGGAGAAAAATAATCTGTGTCTTTCTCTATTGGTCCCATTCCAGCACCATCTTGCTTTTTCTTTCCATGCTTCTCTGTGATTTCATTTGTAGGTCATAAGGGTATTATCCCCTTGCCTTAGATGTCTGCAGCCTGCCAGGGAGCTGCTGGCAGCAGGGCTGATGCAGCTGCACAGTCTGCCCTGGAGGGATGGGACTCTTCCCTGGGAATGCAGTGCAGGCTCATGATGATTAACTGCAAGCTTTTGGTTCATATAATGCAAATGCAGCATGGACAGGAAGTCACATTGGCCATCCTTTTGCAGAAGTTTTGAACATAAGAGCTTGCTGAGTCCTGCCTGGGAAGGTTTGCTCATTATTTATCAAATAACCACTTTTTTATGCACTGCTGCACAGTCTGTCATGTCTGTATCTCAGGACTGTGTGCCATGGCACCTAAAGGAAAGCAGCAGGAGGGAGGAAGCTCTGCAGTGCTGGTGGCACCTTTCTGGTGAAAAGGTCCTCCAGGCTCCTGTTTGGTCTCTTTCACACATGCACATGCTCATTCTTCATCTCTTTCTTTGTAGGCATATATTAGCCCATGCTTTCTGAGTGCCTCTTCCATGAAATGTCTCTGTGTTTGGTTATTCTCCTCAGGAATATTGGATTGCACCTTCTCCAGGTTATTCTTATCTTTTGACTGTGCAGGATTTGTAAACTTTTCAGGCCCCCTTGTGTGGTTTCTCTGTGCTCACTTGTGGCTGTAACACCTCCTGGCTCCATATTGGCTCCAGATGCAGCATGCTATTTCCTGTAAAGACTAATGAGAAGATACCAGCCTGATATCAGCTTGGATGTGTGCTCCCCACTAGGCTGCTCCTGTGCTGTGTGCCGTGAAGGAATGAAGCGGCAACAAGTTGGCAGGTGCTTGTCTGACAGCTGAGGGTGTGAGGCTGTGCCTTGTGCTCCTGCTGGTGAGCGTGGCTGTCCTAGAGTGACTTTATGATGCCTGTATCCCCAGTCGTCTGTTCTGTATATTGCTTTGTACCTTTAAGAAGATTCTTAGAGTGCGATTTGTTTTTAAAACTGTTATCTCCTCACATTCCTCTCCGGGACTCGGCTGTGCAGCTGCGGTGCTGTCTGGCTGTGGCAGGACAGAGCTCCTGTGCTTTGTTTTTTTCTTTCTTTTTAGTTAGTTAGTTTAGCTAGTTAGGGCAGAGAATTAGGTTNAAGAGAGGTTGTCTAAGTCCTGTTCAGTAGTTCCCTCCCAAAATTTGCCCTAAACCAAGACAGTGGCACAGCTGGCTCAGCTCCGAGCAGCTGGGTGGGTGCTCAGGCTGGGCCGTGGTGTGGACCTGAAGTGTCTAAGGAGGGGCTGCAACCACTGGTGTGAAAAGATGGATTAGCCCCGATGGACCCCTGAGGAATGGGGGCTCTCCTCCTGGCCCAGCCTGAAACCCTGATGAAATGGTTAGACAGTTCTACTGGAACTGTTGATATCAGAGAGAACTTTTAGCCTTTGCTGGTGCTTGAAGATTCCAGACTATCTGTATGGCAATGTATTTATTTAGTGGCATGGCAGAAGCCTGGCCAGGGGCACTTACCAAGAAGCCTCAGTGTTTAAAGGGGAAGAAGTTGTATGGAGAGAGAGGGGATGTACTTGAGATTTAAACCTTCCTTACTTTTCCCTGGCTGAGGTCATGTGGTTTGTTCAGCCTAGAGAAGAGGAGACTGAGGGGAGACCTCATAGCTTCCTGCAGCTTGTTCACAAGGGGAAGCAGAAGGGCAGGCATTGATCTTTTCTCTCTGATGATCGGTGACAAGACCTGAGGCAATGGCTTGAAACTGTGTCAGAGGAAGTTTAGACTGGATATTAGAAAAAGGTTCTTCACCCAGAGGGTAATTGGGCACTGGAACAGACTCCCAAGGGAAGTGGCAACAACCACCAAACCTGACAGAGTTCAAGAAGCATTTGGACAACAGTTTCAAGCTCATGGTATCATTCTTGGGCTGTCCTATGTGGGGCCAGGAGGTGGATTTGATGATTCCTATGGGTCTCTTCCAACTCAGGATATTTTATGATTCTGTGATCCACATGGGCCTTGGGATCTCTGTTCATGTTTAGCTCTGAAACAAGGACATTTCCCTGTGGCCAGGAGTGCTAGAAAATAATCTTTCTGGGCCTAGTATGAGCACCTATCAAAGACTCAATTTCTGTCATTTTGTATGACATGGGATAAGTATGGTAATTGCTGTCTCAGGGCTGGAGCTCCCTTTAGGCTTGCACAGAAATTGAGTAGGTGATAAGAGCCAGGGCTGTGGGCAGTTTTACATGGGTGAGTCTGTGCATACATCTCCATTGCTTCAGAGGTAAAGCACTTTGCACTGGATGCATAAAATATGGTAATTCCCCAAATGGTAGATTAGAGCAGGAAGAGCACATATGTAATGTTTTTCTTCCATTATATTTTCACAAGAGCTGGATAAAAACATTAGCAGCCAGGAGCCTTTTTATGCTTGCCGCTGGTGGACGAGATAGTCTGCTTTGTGTCTGTACAGGCTTCACAGGTTCCATGGTCTTGGATGAGGGTTGGAGTTGGAGTAGCTTTGGGACCACAAAAGATAGAGGACAGAAATGGGCTGAACAGAGGGAAGCAAAAAGCCAATGGTGCAGAAGCAGAACACATCAGGACCCACCAGCAGATGAAGAATAACCAAGAATAACCATGGGCTTACTTGCAGACCTTGTTGGGGCTCTGGGTCTGGTGGCAGAGGGGTGTCCACTGCAGGCACTCATGGTTCTGTGGTCATCAGTGTGTTAGCTGTGGCAGCCCCGTCACCCTTGGGCCAGAGCTGCACCCTCACTGGGCATCCCTCAGGGCTGGAACATCCAATCCATTTTCCCCCGTGTGCCTCAGCTCCTGCTGAGCCCAGACCAAACTCAAGAAAAGCATGCAGAAGCACGGGGTGGCCTCAGCCAGGGTCAGGCAGGGCAGTGGCAGAGGCTGATCTGAGCTCACATCTCTCTCCCTGTGTTGAAAAGACTTCATAAACATTTAGAAAAAGGAAAACAGAAGGAGAAGATATGAATTTGACACATGTAAAAAATTGAACTATATAGAACTAGGTTGCAAAAGTATTAATTTAAAAACATAAATACTTTAATAAATGCAAGACAATGTAACTGATTAGCTTCTGAAAACCTGAGGTAAAAACAGAGTTATGCTTAGGGTATGATAGAGGTTTAAGTGAGACATGAAAGAGATGTGTTCTGACTAATATATTGGATTTGCTGTGATTTTATTAAGTCTGGGGCATTCCTGGCACCATGCCTTCCTTCACTTTACTGCTGCATCATATGAGCACTTGATGCTGTCAGCAGAGGGAAAGGAGCAGGCACCAAGATTTTCAAATGCATATTATCACAGTTTGGCCCAAGGAAAAGTGGTGGCTTAAAGGAGCTAAAATCGAGCCCGAAGCCCATTTTGCTATAAAGGTCTGTGCTGTAGTCCTCTTAAAAACATCATTTTAGGGTCTCCTCGACGCACTTCTGGTTGTGCTTAAGCCACTGGAAAAGCCTGTACTGCCACTCTACCTCCCATATGATGACAGAGGGACTCGGTGAGAAAACAAAGAAAAAACTGTAATTGGCATCAAGCCGTAATGAAACTAAATTTTGCCTTAACTGTGTTCAGTTCTTCTGCTGCTGCTGTCACATGCCAGAGGCTTTTGTTCCTAATTGAAAATGATAGCTCCCCGGGTGCTGGGGAGGCATGTGGCAGCCTTTTATTGCTGTGTGGATTATGTGCCCGCTATATTTCACACACTGCCTGGAGAAATGCGGCAGATTTTATTGATATGAGGAACCATGCCTCATGTTTTTTTCTGTCTCCCTTGCATTCTTGGTGCAGCTCATTTCCAATTTTATTAACATCTGGGATGTGGTAGGAAGGCTTCAGTACAAAAATTAGCAGAGGCCTCAGGAAAAAAAAAATCCCCAGTGCTTGGATTACAGAGTTGCACACAAGTATAATTCTGATATTTCAGTAAAATATAACTGAGGGGAAAAAATTCCCCTGAATTTTTTTGACCAAAAAAAGTTAAAGAAATTTAATTTGTCCTCAGAAAGGTTAATTACTCTATCAAACCAAGGAGATTAATGGAAGGGCAAAAAATGAATATAGTTTAGAAACGAAGTCAGCTTTAGAAAGCAAGATAAGGCTAATGACAAAATAAATCACTTTATAACCATCTACCAAGAGCAGTTCATGACTAATGAGGTACTGGGTGGGTGTCCTTTTCTGAGCTGTGGCCCTGCCCCAGCAGGGGTGCAGCAGCAGCTCCCTTGTCCCACCATCACCCAGTGAGTTTGCATTCTTGCATTCCAGTAGGGCTGTTCTGAACAGGGGGGATGCAGTGCTGGGCATCATCGGCTGTGGGCTGCAGGGCACTGAGACCAGCCCGCACTGCTGCAGGACCGGTCTGCACTGCTGCCAGCCTCACCAGCACTGAAATCAGCAGGGCACTTCAGCAGAGGCATTCCAGAGTGCAGTTTCCTCACTGCTGAGAAGAGCAGCACAATAAAAGCTTCTCTGCATCTGTGTGAACCTGAAGTAGTCGGTGAGAAGATTGGCTGACCTGGGTAGCTCCTTCTCAAGCTACAACCATGCTGGCAGCAGCCCCTGCCCACACCTCATGGCCCAGAGGGGGTTTGGATGTCCACATATGGCAGTCCTAATTTTGGACTATGCCCCACAGGGATCACATGGTTCAGTGGCAGTGCCAGCTGTGCCTGGGCTGGTGGGTGCCAGCAGGTTGGTGTCTGACCCAGCACTGCCCAGGGGTCTCAAGCACTGACCTGACCTGCACCCTGCTGCTGAGTTGGGACAGGGAGGGGATGACAGGGAAGGGGCCATATTATTGATGGGTGAGCCCCACCCCAGCACTCCTGGGGCTGGGCTAAAGTGCTGTGGGCTGCTTCAGCATTTCCTGTTTGTGCTGAACCTCCAGAGTTGCCTAGCAGTGCAGAAAGGGTGGTGGGAGATGTTGCCCCACCAGCTGCTGGAGTATGCAACCATGTATAAGGTGGCTTTGCTTCAGGCACCAGTACTGAGGCAGTAATGTGATTCTCCATATCCTTGGGACAACTTCCTGAGCTGCTGGGTCCCCTTCCAGCGCAGTGTCTGACCCCTAGGATGGGGAATGTGGAGGCTGCAAGGTGCCTCAGGGCACTCACCCACCTCTCTGCTTCATATAAATAACCAGACACTGCCAGACCCGATCCTCCCCACCCCAGGTACTCTCCCTGGCTTTCTTGGGCTCCCCTCTCTCAGCTAATGAGTACTTATTTAGACAAAGCAAAGCAGTGCTTTTAACAAACTGTCTTGGGCAAAATCTAGCATTAATTTGGCACGTGTTTCCAGAGCAATTTACTGTCCTATGGTCAGAGTAAATGGATGAGGTACAATATGGCAACTGCTCTTCATTTTAAACCATGGGAAATGCTCAAGAATGCATTTTACTGCCTTTGAATCTGAATGAGTGCTGCTCCATTTAATTAAGGGCTATTCTGTGAGGACTGGAGAACTGAAGGAAGGAAAACTTCACATTTTGCTTCAGTTTCCTTTTAAAGTACCTGTTTCAGAGTCCTCTGACGTTAATAAAAAGTTTGAGCTTTTTGGAAATTGGATGATTTCTTAAATGGATCCTATTGCTGCATTTCCAAACTGGTAGGTAGTCCTCCGAGGAAATTCAGAAACTGCCAGCATGGCCATGCTTTTCAGACAAGGGAGTCACAACTCAGACCTCAGGGTGGTTTTCCTCAACTTCCTGGTGTTGCTTTACAGCTGACATCTGAAACCCTTCCAGTGCACCCCAGGCTCTAGTTGCAAACACAGGTAGCCCTGGACCAGCTGGACCAGCATCAAGCAAGATGGCATGCAGCTCAGCAAGAACGCCTGGCTCTTTTCTGCCACCAAAGGAGTGATGGTGATATGTACAAAGAGATGTGTATGTAAATGTGTATATACATGTGTGTGGTTTATGTGTTATATATATGAATTTATCACAGTAGGGAAGGCAAAGTCTGTCATATGTTCACAGAATGTTCACATAATCAGCTGAGTTGGAAGGGACCCATATGGATCATCAAGTCCAACTCCAGGCCCTGTAGAGGACACTCCCAAGAGTCACACCCTGTGTTCAACTTGTGGAGCAGTAATCACCATCTGTCCCTCTGCTGCTCCCAAGAGCTGCAGGTTGTCAGCTACATCATCAAAGCCTTTGGAAAATCACCTGCTGAGTTTTCTAACAGCAGGAAGTTAAACAGGTGTTCTGTAATGGGTCGAATTTGTGAAACTGCCCGTGGTCCTTCTTCTCCCAGGGTTCAGTGAGTCCCTTTCAAGGGATGCCCTGGCTGGTCCCTAAAGGTCTCTGTCACAAAGCAGTGGGTGAAACCAAGATCCTGGCTACCCCCTCCTAAAAGGGGCTACTCACTGATTTCCCTTTCTACAAATCTGGGTTATCATGGCCTTTCCTGTGGTATCCACTTACATTCAAATGTCCTTTTATTCATAGATTTGTGTGAGTTATTTGGCTGGTCTACACCAAGTGATCTACAGGCCCAACAATTTATACACACACAACTTGTGTCACTTTTACAGATCTATTGCTTTTTTTCCTGCCTTGCAGAGATTCATGCTCATTTTTTTCTGTGAGACATATTTAAATGGGAAAATAAAAATGACACATTAATCCTTTCCTTCCTTTGCCTCCCAGATGAGCAAAACTCTTGGAGTAAACTCAAGCCTTCTTCTTAATTTATGGAGAAATGCAGAAGTCTAAATCAAGCTCCAAGAAGATTAGATTACAAACTTGGAGTGGAAAAACTTCAAGGAGACCCATTCCGCAAGCTGCTGAAAGCTTCAAGTTATTGAACTCCCCGAGCTGCCATGGACACCTCTTCCCTCCCAGGACAAGACTAAAAAAACTATTTCCCTGTGGAAAATGCCACAGGGCACGGATGGAGCACGGGCACTGCTGTAGCTGCCAGCCCGGCACGGTGCCCCAGTAGTGTGGAGTGTTGTGCAGGAGCGCTGTGCTGAGCAGGTCTGAAAGTTTTGACTTTTGTTTTACAACCAACTGGCACAAAAGCTGCTGCACATCCAGTACGGGGCATCCAGCATGAGAAGTAACCCCAGCACATGGTGGTGTCCTGGGAAGCAGCTGGTCGTGTTTGCATTTCACGTTTTCAGCTGTGTCCTGTAACCATTCCTGTATAAGAGTGTTGGAGATACCTGAGCAGTGCTGGTGTGTATAAACCTGGTAATCTAACAAGTGAAATAGGCCACAAGTGCAGCAAGTGTTTTCCTGTGTCTTCGGGGCACAGCAGTGTGTTTCAGCAGAGAACAAGCTGGGAGCAATAGACGTAACAGGATTAAAATGATGGCTGCTCTGTCATTTTCCATGCTAACCCGAGTGCCTGAGAATTGCTCAAATACAGTTGAAATGCTGCCGTGATGCATCTTGTTTAAAAAAGTGATTTGTTAAAAGAAAATCCACGCCAAATAACTGAATCTGCTCCGTTAAAATAAAATGTAAATACTGGCCTCACGGTTTAACCATCACACTTTTTGATAGCCTTTAGGAATTGAAAGGCAATTCTCTCCCCCCTCTGCATTGTTATGTAATCTCATCAGAAGATAAACAGCCTCCTTACCCCCAAACACTTTGCAATTTGCATTTAGATTGTTTGGTGCCAATGTTCAGGATAAGATACTTCCCAGCTCTGTCAAACAAAACCTGATTGTCATTTAGCAGAGTGGCAGTCAATTTATGTTTCCATTAACACAGATCCCAGACAATTATCTGGGGAGGGGAGAGGGAAAAACCTTAACAAATTGTCCTCCTGTCTTCAAGGCTGATTTTCCAGTGGGCAGCTGTAGGGCAAATTTGACATATCCATGAGGAGTAGAGAGGGAATGTCTTTCTGCTCTTGCTGGGGAGAAAGGTGTGGGGGCAGCTCCCAGACCCCTTAGCTCACGGAGGCAGCAGTGATGTGGGGCAGGATTACCACCCCTGGGCCAGGGATGTGCCAGACTTTGACTCCCAGGCTGATTCAGTGGGAAAGCCAGGGGTCCCAGTGGGATTCCTTGGGTGTGTGTCCATTCAGCAGCTGGAGATGCACTGTCTCACACTGCCCTGTCTCCAGAGTCCCCTGGGCTGTGCCAGTGCCATCCTTGGGGCCCTGGTCCTTAAGCCCTCATTGTGGTCCTCCTTGGCCAGGTGGGATGGCAGACGACATGCCCTCCTGGCAATGGGATTGCCCTCCACTCCTTCCACACACACCCCACATCTGCATTTCTGGGGCTGGCGGGGGGCTGCACACACTGACATGACTGACAGCAGCTCTACCAAGCCCTTGTGCAGATGCAGAACACAAATGTAATACGCATTCCTTCTCTGACAGAAAGTTAAAGACACTTCTGCCTTCCCTCCTGTCTTACTGACTTCATTTCTCCTCTGCCCCCTTACTTAGGTGTGCCCCCTTCACTCCTGTATTCCCCACAAGGATTCCATGCATGACAGCAACCCCTCCACCAAAGGCAGCACCCCCATCGCTCACCGCTGTTGTGTGCTGGAGCACAGCACTGATGGCATCAACCAAGCCAAGGTTTCCCCAGGCAAGGCATTTACCCCAGGGATGCTCACCCTTAACTAAAAGCCAGTCCTGTCCTTTCTGGTGCCCTCTCTGAGAGGGGTGGGCAGGTAGCACTGGTGCAGCCCCACTCCCTGGCAGCACTCCTTGCTCATGAGCTTTTCTACACACACACGTGTGTGTCGCACACGAGGTCACAAAGCTCATAATCCTGTGTGCAAGACCATTCCTGTTGCCTTTGCAAAAACTGCATTGCATCTTGGCTGGTGCAAAAGAGCCATTTGTGTTGGAACCAGCTTTCAGCGACTCCCTGGCCAAGTCAGCAGGATGCTGGCTGTCTTTCCCTGGGGCTGCTGGGGTCTCCTTAGGGAGCAAAGAAGAGACCCAAATAGAGGTAGGCTCACCTGCAGCTGAGCTGCACTGTAAACACGGGGGATTCAGACAGACTGTCTGGCATGTGCTGCCAGGGGACCAGCTTGGTACAAGCTCTTTGGTGTTCTGGCTCATGGCCCCTCTGCAGCACCATGGGGCAGGTGGTGCTGCTTGGTGGCTGAGAAAAATCAAGTGGTTTTCTGAAGGGAGGATAGACACTCACGCCCCAGTGATTGGAAATACATCTGTGACCACTTGGAAAGTTATTTTTGCTACATGAAAGGATGGGGCGTGAAGACGGGGCCTTCTCCAGACTGTAGTACCTCTTGGCTTTCTTTCTAGTACAGCTCATTTATTTGGTTTGGCATCAACTAACCAAACCATGTAGCTGCCAGGTTCACCATGTATAAGGAGCTGCTGATGTCAGGAAGAGCTTTTGGCTGCAGGAAAGCCCTGCAGATGTTGCCCAGGTGGTTCTGCTCTCCATGAGCATTTAGGAACAGTCAAACCGTGTAACAGTTTACAATGTTTATTTTTCTTTCAAAACATGGCCTAAATTTCTATCAGGCACTGGAGCAGAAGCACAGGGTGACATGCAGTACAAAGGCTGGGTGAGGTGTGCAGTATGTGCTGGCAGCAGGGGACAGAGAAATGCCACAGTACCTGGCAAAGTGTGGAGGGGCCTGGCACGCCAGACCAGCTTGAAAGTAGCTGGCAGGCTCCTCTGGGCAGCGTTTTGCACCACACTGCTTGTCAGCCAGCCAGCAAGGCCTAGCACAGGGAGAGGTGTTGCCTACCCACATTTAAATTCTAGTGGTTCCCACATTTCAGAGTTATGACTCAGGATCCAGCTGGGGCAAAAAGAGACTGGTGTCACCTCCCATGCAGATGACCTGGTGAGTTTGCTGTGCCTCACTCATCCCTGCCCTATATGCTCCCTAACTCTGCAAAGGATCACCACCTGTGGGTGCCTCTGCCAGAGGTGTCTCCCAGCCAAATCAAGGCAAACACATCCAGACCCAGTCATGGACTCATATTCCCCCTCCAGATGTTCTGCACTGTGCTGCTGAATGGGAATCTCAGGCCTTGTCCAAAAATGGGCTTACACCCCTCACCTGAGTTAAGGGCATTCAGCTGCCCAGGGTACAACCTGCTCCCTCCCTCTCATTCAGTTCCTTGGCTGTACGCTGCCTAGAGGACACATGGACCTTGCTGACACCATGCCCAAGCCTACCCAGGGCAGGAGGAAAGGAATCTGCCTACAAACCTGCTCAACCCACCAGGCGACCTCGGAGTACCCCTAAGCCCATTAATGCTATTAGAGGCTTCTCTTGCCAATCTTTTGCTCCCACATCCCCTCCTAGCCTCTCTGCCACAGCCTTACCCTTGCCACCTTGCTGCCTCTTCCTGGCCTGCACCCATGCTCTTTCTCTGGACCTACACACCTCTTCTCCACAGGTAAGTTGTTAACTTCTCAAGATTTTTGAATAAATCCCAGATGTGGCAAAAGAAGAACCAGAGATTCTGACTCCTGTTCAGGCATCTCTAAACCCTAACAGGTTTTTATTTATGTGGGAATTACTACAGGGTTTGCAGACGAGTCTTCCCTATTTAATTTGTGAACCTCACAGCCACTTAACCACTTGTTCACCTTGTTGTCTAACAGAGAGAGAAACCTCAGTCAAGTTGCCTTGATACTTATTTTATTTAAAGAATCAGAAACACAGTCATTGTAGCTCATTTGTACTCATATCTGCCAACATTTCCTAAACCACGTTAACATTCATGTATAACAAAAACATTTTCTGAGCTGTGCAAAGTTCAAAGGAATTGTTCAATTACTTGAACCCATTTCTAGAAGAACAAACCTGGCATTTTACAAACTGAGGCCACCAGAAGGAATCTTTTCTTTTCCCTGCCCTGTTGCAGGAGATGGAGATGCCCCCTCCTCCCTCTTTTCCTGGCATGACAGGTGAAAACTAGACCACAGTATGAGTCAAACCTCTCTCAGTCCAGAACTTTCTGAATGACACTGGGTCATGGTTTTGTATCACTGGGCTGTATTAAGTTCACCTTAATACTTGTGCTCCTGGCATGGAAGTGATTTGTCCAAGAAGATTACTCAGTAACCCAAACTGTGATAAGAATAAAGAGGGCCCAGAAACAGCTACTATCAAAATAGAACACCTTCTCCCCACTCCCCTCCCAAATTTTTCCTAGAAGAAGGTATGACTGGAAGGGTTGTAGATCATTCAGAAAACCATCATCCTCCTTGCAAAATATATTTTAAAACACTGATTTAATGACATCTGCATGTTTTCCTTGATCCTCTCACACACCAACTTTTGTCCTCTTAGAGTTAAGCATTAAACAGTGGAAATCTAGAACCATTTTAGATCTGGCTAAACAGAAGAGGCAGCATGCAAGCTGTCATCCTGTTTTGATTTTCTGACTGTAGTAAATACACCATGGAACAGAAGTTTAGGAGCGTTTTAACCACTGTAAGTTGTCAGAAAAAATTCTCATCTCTGACAGATCTAATCCAGAATTTTTATTGGAATCAATAACACACATTTTGGCATTGCTGACTGCCTAACTGTGCAGTTTACTGTTTGAGGTGCAGTGACACCAGTTCTGGCCTGGACCAAATAAGTGGAACAGATATGGCTCTAATCTCAAGCAAGTCTTTCCAGAAGACATTTCTTCGGTCTCTTACTGGTTATAAAAAGGCAATTTCCTCTTAACAGTAACTAAGTTTTTAGTGACTGACTCATTACAATCTGGAATATTAACAAATGCGGCAACATCAAGTGTAAAAAGAAACACCCTGAAAGTGATGCCTCCTGGTTTGAAGGTGCTATACTTGGCTATGAACTGTGTTTCTGGAATTGGTTTGTTAACATGGGACAGCAAGAAGAACTTATTTTACAGAGAACAAAGTCACAGAGCTGAAATTAAACAGGAATGCTCACTTACATGGGTTTTGATATGTACTAGTACACACGGCTTGAATGAAAACAAAACTTACACCTTCACATATGAAATACTAGTAACGCAGTGATGATGTTCACCCACCGGGCCTCTTTGTTTTAATAAGATCATCTCCAGGTTACAGTGCCTCTGACATGCTTTTAAACACCCACCACATGTGGGCTTTGGCAAACAGCCAGCTGCTGTCAGAGGCAAGGTATGGATACAGCTATGAAAGGCCTTTCAACACGATTCGCTCCTCAAGAGCTGATGTCTTTTTAAATACTCTCAACAATTGCCTTATGATTTTTTTTTTCTCATTCTTTTTCATACAAATTACTGGCTAAACTCACATTTATTGCACCTTTAAGTCCCTGGTAGATGGAAGCTTATATTGCCTGATACAGTTTGTATTGTAGCTTGACAACATTAAGAAATCCAACAGTCTCCAGAACTGTACATTTCTACAGTAAGAAATCACATTTCCATAACACTAATTACTGCTGTCGCAGATCAGCTCTCGTCTCTGTCATGCAATGACAGAGGAAAACTCCACGGTCCTTGTGTGTACTAGAACCTGCAGTGTTCTTCTTATTGCCATGAAAAAGTCAATTAAAATGACTCCTCTGGGAATTACTTCCAATTCTGGAGTCATTATCACTCTCCAGACAGAACGCTGTGCTTCAGCATAGGTCTTCAGCCACTCTAAATATGTAGGAGAGAGCAAGCATGTGTGTGTTGCACAGGCAGCTCCCCCATGTATATTTATCGATGACGATGCAGTTTTTTCTCTTTTCCTCTACGATGCAAGAACAAGCCGTCTGATCTCAATCTTCAGGTACGTTTCTAATTTTATATGTTGAATGCAAATCTTGTTGCAGCCTCTCTGTTTAACCAAATCTTTAACAATTAAAAAAAATAGCACCAGATGTATGAAAAAGAGGAAATGTCTGATCTAGTAGGAATATATATAAAGTAGAGCAATTCTTACAGTAAAAAGGTACGTCGTACAAAAAAGCAATGGAAAGTGATACCAAAGGACAAAAATCCATGCTGCATATAATACGGGCAGAAGACAGGCAAAAGGGATTCTGCTCAAATAACCACGGTTTAATGGTGGAGCTGTACTTCCTCCAGGACCTCCCTGGCAGCAGTGCCAGGACACGGGGTGGTGTAGCACTCTGAGTACTTAACGCCGACACACACCGACAAACCTGCGCAGCATATCTTTGAGGTATATAGAAAGCATGACATTAGCATTTTTGACTCCTCATTCTTACTTGCACAATGATGCACTGATCTTTAGCTGGGGTTTTCTCCACCCTCCCCTCTTCTTCCCTTGGTAAAAAAAAAATCCCAGTTTAAAAGCTTCCTAGCACACCTTCTTGAACTCTCAAATCCATCTTGCATAGGCCAGTAATAAGAACACTGCAGCTCTGACAAATAAGTTACAGCAATATAACAGCTTTCCTCTTAATTTTTTTAAAGATATCTTCTCTATAATTTACACAAAAGGTTAACAGCCAGAGTTTAGGTTTACTACAGTCCAGATGGGTGTCCTTTCAGTCTGTGATTCCAGGTGGAAGGCACTACTTCAACATACCACTGTATGCACCGCACATGGTCTCGGGAGCACAGAGGGGCACTGTGTCTCCAGAGCTGCAGACTGAAGGGCCTGGGGGAAGTCTTTGGAAATAAAAATGGCAGTGGTTATCAGTCCAGTTTCTCTTTGCTGTCTCTTCTTGTGCTATGCAGTTTCCCCTGAAAGCTCCTCAGTTGAGAGAGCAGCGATTCGTCCTCAGAAGCTCTCGACAAAGCTCCCGGGGAAGAGGCCCGTCCTGCCGTTTCTCTGCAATGTCCCTTTGTACCAGCCGTCCTCCCGTTTCTTGTGCACAAACACAATGTCACCTTCCTTCAGTTCGATCTCCGCCTCGCTCTGCGGTGGGTATGGGACCACAACGCGGTACCTTTGGAGAAAAATGTGTGCAAAGACTTGGTTAATCTGCACTTGATGGGAGCAGCTGGCCACCAGTACCAGAGATCTTGGGAAAATAACTTTTGGAAACATCAGGAAGTTACATTTTCACACACTAGTGGTATGCAATGCAGCTACATTTTCTACTAAAACTGAGTAAGATGGCAATTTCTGGCCAGCTTGGCTGGACAATTGACCAGGATGTATTCTGGAGGCAGTCCATGAAAGCGGGGATGTGTTGTCAAATGGATGGACCACTCATGGTGTCCCTGCCCCCAGCTGTGTGCTGAGCCTGTGCCAGGACTAGGCTGCTTTATCCTAGTGCTGCATCTCTGCTGTAACACGTCTTATTCAGCTCTGCATTTGCTCCAGCCAAAAATCACAGCATCACAGAATGATAGGACAGTTTGGGCTGGAAGGGACTTTAAAGGTCATCTAGTTCAACCCCTCTGCCAGAGGCAGGGACACTTGCAACTCAAGCAGGTTGCTCAGACCCCATATGTTAACTGCATAAATCAGTGTGGTATCATCTGCAGACGTCCTTAGGGTGCCCTCAATCCCACCATCTGTGTTATTGATGAAGACATTGCACAGCACTGGTCCCAGTGTCGACCCCTGAGGGACACCGCTCATCATCAGTGTCCATCAGGACGTTGAGCCATTGATCACTACCCTCTGGATGTGACCGTCCAACCAATTCCTAATCCACCAAACAGTCCACTCATGAAATCCATCTTTCTCCAGTTAAGAGACAGATGTGAGGGACCACGTCAAAGACCTTACAGAAGTCCAGATATATGATATGCTCTCTTCCCTTGTCCACTGATGATGAAAAATGGGGTTTGCAATGCTCCCACTGCCTGTGACACCAGCAGATGTCAGCTAAAGCAGTTCACATTATTCTTCTTACAATGTTTCTTGAGAATGTTCTTGGGTTCCCTTCAAACCTGGAAAGGAAGCTAAAATGGAGAGGTATGAAGTGACTTTCAAAGCACTCTCCAAACCAACGGGGAGCCCCAGTCCTGAACCATTCACAGGGCTCTCTGGGAACTTAGTTTTCAAGTGTCACTTCATTTCAATGAAGTAATGATGTGTCTGAGCCTGATACAGCTATTCTGCACTCAGAGCTTATCAGCAGGCGTCCTTCTGAGAGCACAGACCAGGCCATTTTATATCAATGCACTTCCGTGCAGAGCAGGGAATATATTTCTACTGCACAGTTGGTTTTTTTTTCCTTCAGCACTTCTGCAGTCATCTGGCATTTGGTTAAGTCAATAACTGTCTTGCTAATTGCGAAGTACTGAATATAGTAAGATTGTTAAAAGTTGCCAATTGATTACCTAAAGTCCATCTCCTGAGAATTAATATATTCACAACTGCTGCCTGGCCACCAATGCCTGAGTCCTGTTTGTAACAAGATGAGTACTTATTTAAGGTAATACCCTGTCCCTGGGTCTTTAACACATCCTGGAGGCTGTGGACCATGCCCCAAGGCCATCCCCAGTGAGACAGTACCAAGGCAAGGGGCTCTCCAGTGGCGGTTACCCACTTTCTTTGCAGACTTTGCTCAGGTGCCTAGTGACTTCAACTCTGAAACTAGGCCCTCCACTTTGGCATGACACTGGAAATATCAGCTTTGACTCTATGTCTGGACATCTCCACAGCCAAACAATCCATTACTACTTGGAAAAGCATTAAACTCCATTTGGAGCAGGGGCTCTGTTCTAATACGCAACTATGGTTTTTTTATCTTGACAGAGCAACACAGTCATAGAAAAGACATGTTCAAGTACCATCAAAAATTTGCCAATCCTCTCTGTACCTTGGTTAATAAATCTAGTTGTCACTTCCTTCCTCGGTGGAAAAGCAAATAACAGGGGTTGAAACGTGTGCAGGAAAACGGTCTATCAAGCTATCATCTGTGGAACTGCTACACTTATAATATGAAGCTTTGCCAGTTACACTCATTATGCAAATGAATGCACACATTATTTCAAACACTCTGCTGCAGTGTTGATTAATTAAATTATCAGAGTGGAACAATTTCAGCTAAGATGATGCCAAGTTTCAGATCTCCCTACTCTTATGCACAATCACAGCACATCGGAGCTCTGCATCAGGAACTCAAGAGGCCTTGAGAAAGAAAAAAGGTTGGACCTCAACATTAGTTGAGTGCTGTGGAGGTACTCACAGACTGCTCTGGCAAGTCAGGAAACAGAAACTCAGAAAAAGATGGTGTCTTGGGCAGGGTCATTCTGAAGACCCAGCTGGGACTGCCAGCACCTCATGTTATACCAAAAGTACAGAGACATCCTTTTAAAGCAAAGCTATGTCCTCAGAGTGATGAGCTGCTAGTCCCTAAATGGTTCACAAGAGGAGGCAGGCGACCACACTCAACAGGAATGTGCCCACTATCATAAAAGGGGTTCTACACAGCATTTTCTAAGCAATTTGGAGAAAGAAATCTCAGCCACTGCATTACAAAATAAGGCGGGTTTTCCCATTTGGGATACCCTAAATGCTATGGTTTAAATTTAATTAACTACAGTACCTCATAAGATAGTACTAAAGAGGTTTTTGATAGAATAAAAAAAATGCTAGCTACAAAAGACCTTGCAAATCAGTTAAGAACTCCTCTGTGGGAGATAGAAAAAGATGCGATGCCTTTTCCCACGCGAGGTTTGAAGCAGAGGCTGGGAGAGGCAGCCCGGTGGGGGCTGCAGGGGCAGCGTCCCGGCACTGTGCTGGCACAGGGAGCTGTGCCGCCCCTCGACACCTCCAGGTGGCACCTCAGCCTCGCTAATCCTCTGGAATGGAATTGCAGGGACAGCTATTAGCCGTATTTTTTTTGTCAGAAAAGATCTCTTCTCCCAGACATCCTCCCTCACTCCCAAAAAGGCAGTTTGGGATACTTCTATTTATATCTCTCCCTTTTATTTCCCCTTTCTGAGATGATGCTATGAAATTGTAGATTTTCCTATACCAAACTGCTGCTTGGCATTTTAGATGGATCTCAGTCTTCTCAATTTTGTCTGTGTCACATTCTACCTCTAAATTACCAACTTTCAAAAATGCTAATTAGCTAGGCAACAATGATGATGACAAGTGTGGCAACCACCTCTGACCACTATGAACAATATTTGGTATTTTCTGTTGTAAATTGTGTAAATCTGTTTTATATAGTTACAATTCTGCCAAATGTTAATCATTTTGGCCCAAATTCTCCACAGCAGTTGGCTGTATCAGGCTGAGGGTCCAACATACAGCCCAATGGCCTCATCACTTCCAAGAATAACATGAGGAGGGGTTTTGCAGCACCAGCAGGACCCATGTGAGCACTTCCACAAACTGCTCTCAGGTTCTGTATTTCGGAGCAAAGACCTGTCCTGTGGTCTCACTGGTCTGTCAGGGATGATGTTCCTTCAGAAAATCATGCCCTCCCAGCCAGGTTAAAAACATTCAAACCACCCCAAAATGGCACATGTTTAGGCTTATATGAGCACTGAAAGTAAAATCTCTGTTGATTCATTTTCCAAGCTGTCCTAGCTCTGTGGGACCTCAGAGGCTGCATTTCTCTTCCTTTCTTAGCACTGGGCCTTGCTTGTATTTTTCTCTAAGGGGAAAGGCTTGATGTCAGACATCCCCTGCTGGATGCAGTGGCATCCTTGGATTGGGCACTTCATCCCTGTCTGTCTAGGATGGGCAGTGGCCTGGGAAGGGTCCTTGGTGCACAAGAGATAATATACGAGGAGAGGCTGTAAGTACTGGGGATGGGTTTTGCCTGGGTGGGGAAACCCCAGGGAGCTGGAGAGTGGGGTAAAGTAAGAGATGAGGTGGAGAAAGAGGGAGGTTGATGGGAGAAAAACTGGGAGCAGAGGAAGAAATGTGACTGTGATGAAAACTGGAAGCCCTGATAAAAGGTGCAGGTATGGCTGCTGAGGGGGGAAGCTCTGCTGAGCTGAGTCTGGGAGAGCAAAAAGCCTTGGTGGGAGGGAGCCTGCGGCAGGAACATGGCATCCCAAGAAGTAGGAGACTGCATCAGTAGAGGTTGGCACTGGGGTTGAGGGTGGAGCTGGGAATAAGTCCATCCTCTGCTGTCAGCAAAACCTTGCAATGCCTCTGTCCCCTGTCGTCATAGCACTTGTTTTCACAGCCAAAAGAAACACCTCTCCCACCCAGCCCTCCCTTTGCTACTCCTATGGAAATCTGGAAGACACAAATAAGATTCCTAACCTCAAACGGATGTCACATGATGGAAGTTCTGGTTTTGTTTCTTTCAAAGAAACAAAATGATTAAAAATATAATGTGTGTATATACATAAAGGTTTCTACAACCTTAAAAGAACACAAGTGTTTCAAACCCATGCATCTGAGATGAAGAAAAAGGCAAATAAAATTGTCCCTGACTTTACTCTGCTGCATTCCACCATAATCTTTCATTATATGATTGCATACTATTTTTCCCTTAGGATGCCTGCTTCATTTAATGCACAAGATGCTGCTCTGGATGTGAGTCAAGGCTCTGACATGGGAGCCACCCCACCTTTTGCAGAGGTTGGAATATCTCTAGCGAGTGACCATGATGAAATGCACTGAGTACTGCAGATGTGGGGAAAGCGGCTTCTCTGACTCCTTCAGCTGTAAAGCCTCGTGCCACACTTTGCACAGGGAGACACTCATCTCACGCACACGGGCTGCGTAGGAGTCCTGTCTGGTCTAAATGACTCATACAGGCCCTCTGTCAGTGTGCAGGCAGGCACTGAACAGTATTGATCAGAACTGATCAGTAATTAATGGCTGAACTCAGTCATGGACACTCTAAAAAAAACCCCCGAAATACTCACTGAGTAAATATGTGTATCCAGGACACTGATGGAACAAGAACAACTTAAGAAAATGTGCAATGAGGCAAATTAAGTCTGCAGAGCTAACTTCCAATCTGATCCCATTTAGAGTGCTTGAATTTAGATGCTTAATGCAAGTTCCTGTTTCTCAAAGTATCCATGCATTAAGGACAGGTTGCATGAATCCAGTCCTGTGACTCCAACAGGTCTCATGCATTAGGGATACACAGTTAGTTTTGGAGGCAAAGGATAATCAGTGCCAATGGAGCATCTAGCCCAGTTAACCATTGCTTTTGTTTACCAGTGGAGCTCTGTTTTTTCATCCTTTCACTGGCAAATTGCAGGGACCTGCAAGGCACCTCTGCAGACTACAAACCAAAACCTGCTTCTCCACAGTATGGTGACTGAATCAGCAGCCTTAGAAGAACAAGTTTCAGTTGGATCTTTCACCTTTCTGCTGGAAATATCTTAGGATTCAATTTCTGAGATGGTTGATGGTTGGTTTCCAGTACTAAGGCAGGTATCCCTACTCAGAGAAGCACTTAACCATGTGAATACTTGTCACTGTTCAGTCAGAAATTACTCCTTGGGTCACTTCTCTAGTATCACTTTCCGGGAATGAAAAGAACCCTTCTTCTGGTTTCCTTTTTGGCAAAGAAGACTTATGAGCACAGCAAAATTGAAGTCAATGCGTGTTAAGCACATGCTTGAATGCTTCCTTGAATTGGGAGCTCAATTTCTAATGTGGCAGTGATTTGTAGAAAGATACATAGAAACATGGAGGGATCTATTTTAAAGGTCAAACATACTGCTCCCATCTTATTCTGCAGTACTATTGTGGTCATAACTTGGTTGAAGGCTGCACAAAAACCATAGAAACACAGTACAGATATGCCAGTCGTGACAATAAGTCTGGCCACAGCTGCTTTATCACAATATAACACAGCAGAGTTAGTGCCAGTTACTATAAAAGAGTCAACAACGCGTGACATGTTTTACTCAGGTTCGCCTCTGGGAACAGTGCCAGGCAGCGAGGGGAACATGACTCACGCACACACACATGCACACTCAACTCTCCTGTTTTGCTTAATGTACAGTCACATTTTCTTGAAGGGGGTGGCAAGGGAAGTATTTTGTTTTGGTGCTGCTAGGCACACAGCACAGCCCTCCTGTGAGCTGACAGTGTTGGTGGGATGTGGGCAAGGCTCTGGCCCAGTGCCTGCCTCACCACACAGTGCATCCCTGTGCTGATCCTGTTTCTCACTCCAGCAGAAACTGGATGGAGCAGTAGGTGGAAAAAAGCATGTGAGGCACACACAGCCTGATGGGGTATTCACTTGGCAGTCAATCACTGCCATGTGAACTGACAAGGACACCACCTGGGAAATTTCTCTCCTCTGCTGCTTCTATTGCTGGATGCTTCATGGCAGAGAGCATCTGAAGGAATGTGGTTTCTTAAACTGGTAGCAGAAACTACACCCAGAAGGCAGAGATGGGTTCTGACTACCCCTGCAAACTACACAAATATGAAGGTTAAGTTCCAGAAGAGCTAGGAGCAATTTCCTTCCTAATCCAGTCATCCATAGCCAGGCTTTGGAATATCAAGAAGATAATTGTTTTCCTCTCTATGTACAAAAATCAAACAAAAAAAAGACGGAGAGTATAAACATTAACAGCACCTCCAAGCGAGTGAAGCTTGCTTCATCTTTCTGTCTACCTGGCTGCAACTCCCGGAAAGGTCTGCACTGTCAGGCAGCAGAATAGGCAATTCATCCCTTAAATAGTGAGTGAGCTGCAAGCCATCAGAGCCCTTTAATGCACCTCTTGGTGCTCTGGGTTTGATCAGTAACCTGGATGTGGCAAGTGCTGGAGCTGCAAGTCAACCTCTATAGGAAAAGTAGCGGTGCTCTGCTGCCTGTATGAGTCTCATTTTGAATGCCGTAAATATTAAGGAATGCGCTACTTCTTCCAACCTTTCAGTGCTCTGTTGCTGTGTGCACAGATGGGCGTTGGGAGACAGAAAGCCAAGTACAGCTAAGTGTACTGAAATGCTTTGCAGCTTTTTAAATTTCTTCCAGCATCTGAACCTGTTTATCTAACCTTTTTTTCCCTCTCCTCCCTTTTCTTTCTCAGAGAATTGCTCCTACTGTGCAGATGAAATGCACTAAAATGCAAACAAGCAAAATATGGAGCTGAGTGACGTTGAATGCAAGTTGCTCCATTGCCAGATGTGAAAAGAACAAGTGGTTTGAAAACCGTAATTTGTTTTTAAAAAAATATAACTTGGTACTTCTGAGAAATTTGATGATTTAATGAGCACAGATGGATGTGGGATGGATTTCGAGCAGACAAGCGTTTAATGTTATCTGCTCAGATTATTCCAGGATTATTCCTAGTGCATGAAGGTAATTAATATTTCCCATTATGGACATGAAAAAACCCATATGATCAGTTAAGGAATGCAGATACACCAAAGATATGGAAGTTAATTCATAAATCAATTAAAGAATCTTGCCTGCTGTGTATAATTATGATTACTTCAATTATAGCTTATATTCAGATTTAAGACTCAGGAATCAAAATACGTAAAATCAGAATAAGTTCCTTATCACCATATACTGCAGCTGGAAGTATTTACTCAGTTTTAGCACTCTAAATCTATTTGCTCATGATTCCAGCACAACTAAGAGCTTTGTCTCTCTGGTTCTATTCTGCCACATAAAATAGCCATCAGTCAAATGTTTCCCTACCGGGACCATCCTGAGGTGGACTGAGAAATTTGTAGGGTATGGGACTAGCCCTGGCATGTTAAATAATGTGCCCGGAGTTCTCTATAGTAAAGCTTAGAGAGCAGCATATTAACATCCAGCTCTGGAGTCGTCAGGGGCTGAACTCCCCAGCTTCTCTTCATGGTTACATTTAACTGAAGGTGCAGCAGCCCACTGATGTAGTTACACTTGTGCTAAATCTGGTTTATATTGATTTAACTTTTCTTACAGCATTAATCTGAAGTGATGTAGACCAAATTAAGTGTGCCTAAATAGGGATTGGTTTTTCGCTCCTTTTACTAAATTACTTTTTCATGGATTTTAAGGGCAAGAGACTATTGAGATTGTCTGTTCTCACTGCCTTCATTACATTGCTGAAGGACTTGCCTGTATTTATTTCTGCTTCAAGTCTAACAGCTGCACCTGAACAAAAGCAGCTCTTTCAGAAAAAATGCCAAATCTAGTGTAAAAATATTCCCATGTCTGTCCTGACTGCAGTCTCTTGCAGACTGCTACCATGCTACCCCTACACTCTTTATCAAGCGTGCCAGAGCTCCCTGTGTCTCTCATTGTAAGTATATAGTTTTAAGTCTTCCATTTTTCTTATAATGCTTTTCCGAGCCCACTTCACTTTGCATCAGATTTGCCTCTTCTGAAATATACTGTTACTCTGTAGTCACCTGACCAGGAGCTGAATTAGCTCTGTACCAACAGATCTGCCCTGCCCATCACTACCTCCCACTTCAGCCCTCATTCTGCAACAGCACAGATTTTATGTCGACAGTTCAGGTTCGAGACCCCACTCTTGCTGGGCTGCTCTACATACATTAATAACCATTTTTTAGTGATATCTGATGTAGAGTTAGATTTGGCATCAGTGAATCAATTTTCAATCCACTTAGTATCTGCTGGGTTGGTTGTGTACAGTTTACTCAGCAAGAGGTTTTATGGTAACAAACCAGATGCCTTACAAAAGTTTAAGCATGTTATGGTGTGACTGTCACCTTCTCAACCAAATTCCAACCTGCATTCAGTTTTTACTCAATAAAGTATGTAAACCACTGTATAAGGTATGGATGGTACTTGTAATGTCCCTTATTACACATCATCTGCTTCATGAACACAATAGGATTCAAGGTCAGGTGCCTTGCCCAGTCCATTCCCTTCCATACATTCAGACAAAACAAGTTTCTTTCCAACTTCTGTGATTTTAATGTTATTTCAGAATTGTTTTAAATACCAATTCAAGAGTGTTCCCTGAACAGCTTTTCGAAAATTCTCCAATGTTTTTGTAAAAAGCATGTTTTCCTCAATCACCTTCTGAGTGGAAAACATTTCAACAGCACTGTAACTATGTTTTATCTATTCCCTTCCCAGTCCTCAAGCTGCAGTCTTGTAGAAAACATTTACCTGAAGCCAATGTGGCTCTGCACATGGAGACCTAGCTCTTTTCTGCAACTCCCTAGCTCTTTTCTGCAACTCCCTAGCTCTTTTCCGGTCAGTTATCTCTCTCTCCACCTGCTTTTGTATTTTGGTATTCCTATTCTTCTTTTTTCAGGTTTGTGAAGTCAGTTACTCCAAGGTACCAAGATGGAGAGCAGGCTGCTGAAATGAACTCCAGAATCACTGCTACATCCCTCTCTAGAAATGGGCTACATTTTTGATAACAGGTCATTGAAGATGGCCTTATCTGTAAGTATTCTAAACAAGAAGAATTTGCAACAGTCTTGGGTATTGCAGAACAGGACATGTCCAGATGGGACATAGTATATCAAGTCCTTAAGTTGAAATACTGGAATCCCATTTAAAATGTGGCATTTGCCAACAGCATGTACACCATTTGGGCTGAGAAAGCAGTGCTCTCCTCCACACTTAGGTAGAGAACAGGTGCTCTTAAACATTTCTTTAAACCTACGGTGGTGTACCAAATGATTTTCAATGGGAAGATGCATGTACGCCCTGTCTTCCTAAAAGACAGCTGAGTCACATACAGTCAATCCACAGAACACCAAAAATGCAACGCTCTTTGAGCAAGTAAAACTTTCACCCTGTCCTAGGTTACAATGTAAGATATGCCCAAGGTATGTATTCTATCACCATCTTCATGAGCTGTTGAAACCAGGTGGAGCAGTGTTTCCCCTGTCCCCACCCTCCGCACTGTGTTCTGTTAATGGGCCCATTCATGCTGTGCTGTATGGCTCATGGGTAACTCCCTCTGGGAGTTATCTCTGTTTAATGGGCAATCAAGGACCCATTGCATGACTCATAAAATTACATCATTCCATTGTGAGATGCTCAGCTGATGGGAAGGAGCCAAGCATTCCCACCTGGATATAACCCGGGATAGCACAGGGGGCCCTTAACCCGCTGGATTCCCAGAGGACAGGAGCTACTGGAGTTTTCTATGGGATCACTGCTTCAACGAGACCACTTCATCCGGACTGCTACCACTGCCCTAACTAACAGGTTGTATTATTTAACTTATGTTACCGTTTTCTCCCCCTCCTATTAAATTGTATTTCTGACTTGGAGCCTTCACTGGTTTTGCTTTCAAACCAGTACACATCCCTCCTCCAATTGCTTCCTGTGGATGCAGGCAACCTGAGGAGAAACACAACTTACCTTTCCCGGGGCAAAGGCTTGGGCTCTGGCCGAATAGCTGCCATGGAAGAGAGGGGTGGCCTGGCAGGTGAAGGAATGGAAAAATTCAAATCCAAGGAGCCTGTTTTCCTGTGCAGAGGCTCCAGCCCCATGGCTCCTTGCATTTCACTCTCGATAGGGCATGAGCCGGCTCTGCCATGAGTGGAGAGGGAGGACAGCTCAGGCCCCACAGCCCCCTGCAGAACTCCTTCAATGGCTGTCTGGGGGTCGTGCGTGGGGGACACAGATGGTGGGGAGCGTGACTTCTTTTTTGTTGATGCTCCTGCTAGAAGTTTCAACAGCCCACTCTTCTTCTCCTTCTGCAAAGGAACCAAACAAAACATGGGCAGTGAGCAGACATACCAACTCCCTTTGCTTTCGTTTTGGAAAACCTGAATGCGTGAGGCAGAAAACCTCTCAAAACTGCCATAGGGGTGGATCCAGGCAGAACATGATCCTATGAAAATCCCTGCCTATTGCAAAGGGCTTCAACTAATGAGTAGAGTAAGGACCAAACATACTGCAAAGATTATGCCCATTTTCAAATCTACCCAGGCAGTGATCATGTGCCTTTTGAACGAAAGACTGCAGCTACACTGGTACAGCAAAGATACAAACTTCCCATGCAGAGAAGACAGCAAGCAGAGTGCTGTCCTCTCTCTTCAAGAAGAATCCTGTCCCTCAATAGAGATACCTCCCACAAGTAAGAAAGCAGGACCCATGGCTAAAAACCTCTGCTGGGAAGCACAACGGGTTGAGGAGAGATTTCAGATCCCAGCCCACTGCAAGAGAAGCATTCATCATTACTGTCTCTTTTACCAATGGATGCAGATTTACAGTAGGGAGAATGGAGGTATGAGAATCTGGTTTAACAGCTCTTTCTAGAACACGCTCCCCTTCACATCCTGCATCCCATAGTAATAACTATTCATGTCTCCCTCCAAGAAGTGAGTCACCACCCCTCATGTTTTAAGGTAAAGGTATCACCTTGATGTTTGAAGATAGACCACAAAATTCACAATTGGCAAGTGCAGTGGCAGTGCATGGGAGGTTTCAAAGTTCTACAAGGGTTTCTGACACAGAGAAATGAAAAGATGGTAACAGCACCCTTTCAATTAATGGAGAAAAAAAAAAGTTTAGCCTGCGTTCCTGAGGAAACACATCTGACCTTTTGAATTTTATAACAGTGTGAGAAATCCTGCTGCACATTTACCTCAAGCACACAAATACCAAATACTATGTCCTTCATCTTGAAAGTTTCTTCGCCAGAGGTTTGTCTGTAGAAACTGGCCATCATCCGGTACATGCTCCACAACGCTAGGTTAGAGTTGCAACCAGCAATGCTGTGCAGTAAACATTTCCATTTTTTAAAAACGATACTAGAAGTTTTGCAAAGGTCTATTAGATTTCTTCCTCTTTTGTCAGAAGTGCAAGCCATTACCCAAACTATCTTCAGAGGCTCAGGGATGTGAAGTTTAGCTGTATTTGATAATTTGTTCAATAATAGGATCCCAGGGGATAAAATCAAACCCAGAAACGGCAAGACTTACGGAACAGAAGCTCTCTCTATATATTCAAGTAGGAACACTAGTTGGAAATACAAGCCAGTAATTTATTTATTCTCTGTAGACAAAATGTCCCATGCAAGGTTTAAAATTATGCTCTTTTATGTTCTGACTGCTGAAGTAATTTCTCAAAGCAGCTTTAAAGAATAGAAAGGCTACAATAAAATAAATATAAGCTTTTATAAGATGCTTGGATTTACTACAGTAAATGTACTTGGTACATTTACATCTGGTATCTCTGCTTTCAGAGTTCTTGTCTGCACTTTTTAACTGTCATGGACTGGTAAGAAAACAGAAACACCTTAGATGTCAAGACACAGAAGAAATAAAACGAAGCAGAGTTGTTGTCACAGAGCCAAAGTCCACTGATTTTTGAAGTGCAGAGGCTGAACTGTGCATCCAGATCCTGGTCTCTTGCATACCACTGGGTTATGTTTTAAAAGAGTGTTTTTGGAATTACAGGATGAAAGGATCCATCCTGTCAGGATGTTCACCCAGGTAGAATCCATGGAAGGTAAGGGAGGCTGGCCATATGGCACCACCAGGTTAAAAAAATTAAATCAATTCTCCTGGAAACAATAGAAAAGCAGACAAAATGCCCCTTATAAATATCTTCTTTCCCTGATGGGAAGGACTATATGAAAAGTGTGCCTTCTGGAATTCACCTGAAACACCAGATAAAATGCTTCAGTTTTTCTCTCACTGTCTAATTAAGAAATATTGTTGCTGTCATCTTTATGTAAAATTTTAAAGCTCTTCATTGCAAAATTCTTCTTTCCCTGTGGCACACTGAAACAATAGCTCTAATGATCCCACCATCCTGTGTCAATATGCATTTGAAGGTGTCCAAAGGTCAGTGACAGAATACAATAGCCATTGTGGGGCTCTGGAGAAATGGCTCTTGTGCAGCAGTGAGCACTTTGAGCCTCTCTAATTGGCAGTCTTGCAAATGCAAAGTAACTATGTGAACTACAGCCCTGTATAACAAACAATTAATATTCCCGTCATAGCAGCTTTTCTGATTTTTGCTTCTAATTTAAATACTTTGGCAAATTTTCATTAGAAAAACCTTCTGCAACTTAGACCATTGAAGGCACAGTAGCAAAAATATTTAGAATGAAGGAGGTGCTCACACCCATCTACATTAAAAAGCAGATGAGTCTCACAGTCATTCAGTTTTGTTTACAAGAACAGCTTCCACGCTACAGGGATAAATTTCTACTCTTAAGCTACTATCCCTTAGAAAACAGATAGCTACAATGAACTTGCTGATCTATCCTTTGTCCTACTTTAATAAAAAGAAAAATAAAGAATTGATTTTTAGCCCCCGCTGAGCATTTTACTAAACTTTTGAAACTAAGATCTGTGGTCTTGGAAGAGAGAAGATGACTTAGTACAACTGCTAAGCTTAGTCAAATCCTGAGCAGTACCATCCTTCAAGTCGTGGCCTTGGGCAAGATATCTAGAGGTGACCTGATACTAACCACTTTGTGTGCGCGGAGATTAGACGATCCAGCTCTTTCTCCCTTTGAGTCTGGCTCTCACCCTTCTGGTATTACACGGCCAGATCCTCTGCTGACATTGCTCAGAGCATTTCAAGCAAAAGAAGGACTGTCAGGAACTGATAATTTACTGAGATGTCTCTCATGAGAAAGACTGGGTTTGAACCTTCTTTAATCAGCAGTTCAACCTAAACCACTGCATGCCTCCCCCCGTCTGTAAAATGGGACTAAGTTGAAACTCCTCTTTTGCTGTGGGAATTTGTTAATGATTCTAGTGTTACAAAGATCTACATTTCTTTGGGAGCAACCAGCTCTTTTCCATACTTTAATATTAAAAAAAGGGGAATGGGATGTTAGTATGCAGTCCCAGTAGTGATTTATTGCAAATGTCCAAGTATTATGAATTCATTTAATATTTAGTGTAATAGCAGCCATCCTTCACAAGAAATTAATATTTATATGTCTATTCAAGACAGTCCTTCAGCAGTTTCACTGTAAATCAATGAAGCATTAATGGGCATAAATGCGGTAGAGAAATCTACACTGACTGGTTACAAACTCTGTCGCTTTTGAAAAGAGATAAGAAGTTTACGGGGGACATCTGATGACTTTCAGAAATGTTTTTAAATTAAAAAAGGGGATAGTTTACTCTTTTTTCCCATTCACAGATGGTAGTTTTATTGTTTTCTAGGAAATCTGTAATCTACTTGAAACAGCTGTGTAATTATTGAGTTTTCTTTGTCTAGTAGCTACATTTCCAATTGACTGCAAACTGTGTTTGACATCCCTACCCCCTGAATCTGCCAAGGTCAGACCTTCACATCTGTGTTGATGGATGGATTCACAGAGTGGACAGCACTTCTCCCATCTCCTGGTTACTGCCCACATGTTTATATGAATTTAAATCATCACCTTTGTGTTGCCCAGATTTTGTTCTAGGATGTTCAGAGTCAAAACTTCCAAACCATTAATTTCAAAAGGATTCAAAGAAAAGCAAAAAAACAGAATTAGCCCTTAGAAATAAAGTCCAGGCTGTTTCCAGTTAAGAAAAAAAAGTGATCTGTGAACACAGATAGTATAGACAACTCAGAATTTTTTTCTCTGGCACAGCTGACAGTGGAGGCTCTGTTCCTATGGTGCAGCATGAAGGAATCTCAGAGGAAATCAGTCTCTAGCAGCAGAAGGACGGGATGGGCAGCACTTCTGTGACCCTGCAATATACCCTTAGGGAAGTCGGCACTTGGACCGGTGTTCCTCTCAATATGCCAAGGTGAGAATGTTTGGAAAAGTGAAAACTGTCTGAGCTTAGGGACTCACAAAGGATTAGATCAAAATTAAAGTCTGAGATACGTAAATGTTGAAATATTTTGCTTCACAGTAATTGGGGATGATTTTTCCCCGCATTAATAACTCACTTGAAGATAATAACTAGCTCTTCTTTCAGCTTCAGAGATGAGATGAGCACAGAATGCAGCTACTTCATTGATGACTGAGTGATAACGGAGTCCCCTGTCTGCAAAGCAATAATCATGCCATAATCTAAATACCAATTACCTGTACTGGTTATATTAATCAGTTATATTTTTTAAACCACCCAAATACACAGAACATTCTGGCTTAGTTTTTTTCCTCTGCAGCTCCTAATACTTAATTTTCTACCTATCCAGGTTCATTAAACAAATGAGGAAACGTTACTGCAGCTGATAGAAAAGCTGTCTCCAGTCATTGAAATGAGGTAATTTCTCATGCAACACCAGTTACATCAATAGATAAGAGAGCCAGAGGGAGAAGAAGAGGTTTCATTTAAAAATGAAGAAAAAAGAAACAAAATTGCTTAAATGCTGCCCTGATCCTATGAGGGCTCAAATGCCCTTACAAATCAGGAACTCATCTATCAGTCAGTACCCCCCAGAACACCACTTTTATTGCTTGTCTAACTTGGACAGTGCCTGTTTGAGTAAATATAAGTTAGTGGCTGGAGAACAATGCATCTTTATTCTGATTCCAACATGGCTTCTAGTGATTGATGCTTGGATTGAAACAGTAGGTCATATTTTGGATTATGTCTCTGAGGAAAAAAGCTATCTGGGTTTTTAAAATCTGTGAAATTATTTGACTTGAGATTTTGATAATCATTTAAAAAGCCCTGCCAAACCCCTCAAATCACTATCATCTCAAAGGGAAGCTTCAGATCCAGAATATCTTTGGATATGTATTTATCATGTGCAATTTGCCACTATTTCTCATGAGACATTGATGACATACTGAACAAGACAACAGCAATTACTTACTACACATTTTCTTCTGATTTTAGGAAAAGACCAGTCTGGTATCATATACCGTACGGAAATACTTGCTGAAGATTTAGTTTTTAATGGAGACAGATGCTCCTGGCCACAAGTCTGTTATTATAATCTCAGTATACTTTTTATATGCCAAGAAACAAAAAGGATTTTAGGATCATAGTATCTTTAGCTTTTAAATTCCAGTGACAGTTACATTCATTCAGATGTGCACAAAATATCATATTTATTTATTATTAATTTGAAGATAGATACTATTAAAAACAGGGGAGAATAAGTAAAATGTATTGCTAGACCTGATGGGGAATTTTATATGTTTTGAAAACAAAACTGAGAATAAGAAATTAGTGTTCAGGTCCCAATACAGCAAAGCACATAGGCACTTCATCATGTGCTTTTGTTGAACTGAGGCAGAGGCAAGGCTCCAGAGACTACAAAAAGAGATAAAGAGGGAATCTAGAAAATATATTTCAATATTCAATTTAGATAGAATATTAGATCTTTCAAACACTGGAGCAAAGTCAAAGACCAGTTCAAAGGAAAAAAAATTAAAAAAACCAAACAGAAGAGGAAGCAGAGAGTCTCAGCTATTGTTAAGCTTCCTGGAGGCTGCTGAATTCAGTAGAGGTAGAAGGTAAAAGAGACTCTAACATGGTGAATGAGGGACAGATGACCTGCTCCACTGATACTGCAGCAGTTTTAGTGCTACTTTATCACAGGAACAGCTGAAACACAGCACAGTGAGTTGAAAACTACTGCTGTGATGAAGTAACTCAAAATTGTGTGCAGATAAACTGAAATGCAAGAACACCACCAAAGTAGTGATGAAACCATGGTTCTCTAGAAGACTGTATGACATTTCCACTTACTTCCAAGCAGCCACCCTCGCTAGAACTAAGGTCAGATGGATGCGTTTTAGACCAAATTTTAGTCCATCTCTTCCTTTGAAGTGTGAGCAACCTCTTCGGTACACAAAAGAAAGGGGTAGGCCTGATATCCTTGTACATTTGACATTCAGCTTCTCTCTTTGCTCAGCAATCCACTGGATTTCAATTATCCTACAACAAGTAAGGGAAGTTCAGCTCAAAGCACTGAGATCTGCCCTTTTTGCTCCCATCTCCTGCCCACCACTCTGCCTACACAGAGAGGCATAAAGTATATACTTTGGGCATGCCTGGAAAACAGAAAACTGACAGCAAATACCCACCTACAAAATCTCTTCATGTGGAGACAGTACTTGGGAAATGGACTGTTTTTTTCCCACAGTACAGGAATTAGGGGGAACCTAAATGAGATTATCAGGCAAATGGTTGAAACTAAAAAATAGGAAGCACTTTTTCACACAACACATAATTAAATGGAGACTTCATACACATAGTATTGTGGAAGCCAAAAGTATGAAGAGGTTCAATGGGGATTAGACAAATTAATGGAGAACAGACCTAGCAAGGGCTATTAAAACAGTGGTATGAATCCAAACTCTGCTTCAGTAAATCCCAACAGGTAAATTAAACTGTGCTTAAGAGCATACACAGGCTAACTCCACCTCGCTATAAAGAGACCATAAAAACAGTAACATTCTCAGAATTATTGCTATGGTAAAAAATTTAGGTATTTTGGCAAAAGCTTAGGAAACAGGACAAAGCCAGGAATGAGCCCTCTCATGTGCCCCCTCAGCTTTGGGAAATCAGCTGTTCAGAGACTTCCTCAGCTGCAAGGGTCTGAGAGAGGGGAAAAGGCAGCCATCAGGATGCAGTGTCAGCCAAGGAAGAGACACCAAGGGCTGGGAACTGCAACCCCAGAGCACTTTCACAGCCCTGCAACTGCTATTTGGATTCCTCAGCTCCACAGATCAAGGGTTGCTGCACTCACACTGCATCAAGGAGCCACAACAGCGCCAGCGACAGGGTTGACAAGGCCCTATTTCCTTCCTGGATACCAATCTGCTTCCTAACCTGACATTGCACTGCCTTTGTACAAGCCAAGGGCTTCCTTGCAGCTACCACGAGGGTCTCCTACACTATGATACACTGTGTCTCGAGGACCTAACCTAGAAATGTTACACCTTTGTTTTAATACAAATCAAGGTGCCTAAATGATTTAGGCAACTGTGGTAGACTAAGTGTACTTTCTAGAGAATTGAACCAAAACAGCTGGATAGACCATGAGCGTTCTTGTGAAACTTTAAGTTCATTTATTCAAACTAGAGGATAATCTATCACAGCTTGACTGACAGAACATTCTGAAATGAGAAAAGGATGTACAAATAAATGAATTACTAGATAAACTACTTAAAATTAAAGTTTCTAAATAAGATGATCTAGACTGACTGGTTAGCTTGCTGCTTCTTATCTCTCATAAGGAAGTGAAAACAATTTATTGGTCCTGGGAAGCACTGGGAATAACACTCATATTTTGCAGAAGGCCAGAGCAACCTCACTCACTGAACACCTGAATGAAAGAGAATCAATGACAGAAGTCACAATGTGCTTCGACAAACTTTAGTCTTACATGTAATTGGCTCTGGCTCTACCCATTCATGAGGGATAGATTTTGTTTCAGAAGCAAACAGTTAAAATTGCTTGGCCTTCCTTTGTAATCTTGTCAAATGACAGGCAAGTGACACTTGTACTTTTATGGAAAGCAGATACCTGAGGGTAAATGGTTTGGATTAGTGGAGGCCATCTTGTGCTTTATCGCTGATGTATTTATTCCCGCTTGGTTGATCTTGTTCCAGCAGCTGTGCCACCTCAGGCTGTAATTTCAGCACTTCCAACAAACTACATGGTATTGGGCTGGCCTGCACTCAGAGGGAAGATTGCTTGTGGAAAAATCAGGTATCAGAGGAGGTATAGTCTCCTCACAAAATCCATTTCCCATTGGAAGAAAAAAGGTCTGTCAGTGTACAGTGTAAAATTGCCAGAATTTGTGTGTATACTCATTATAGTGAAATAATTCCTTCCAAGGATTAAACAGCTCCTAAAAGACATGTTTAGCTGGAGACTGAGGAGCCAGCTGAGACTGACAGAATATATCACACTTATATGGACAGTGGCCTAGAGGGGACCAAAGCAGAAGCTCCTCTTGCCCGTATTTCTGAAAATTATCTGGGCTTTGCACTGCTGCTGGGGCAGCCTGGACTGAGTGAGGGACAGGAATGAGAGGGGCCATGATGGTCCTCAGATGGTCTGACATTTTAGAAGGAGGTCCCTGACACCATCAAAGCCATAAGCATGAAAATTTTGCTCTCTGAAGGCTGACCTCCAGTTTTGGCAGCTATCACAGCATCAAATCTGAGCATTCCCCAAAAATTTCTGATTTATTTCATGCATTAAAAACATTAGGCTTCGTCCCTACTCCCTCCTACCATCATGACAGTGTATCTCAAACAAAGGAAGTGATACTACTAACATGCTCAAGCTGATGGCTTCTTTTCTGGGTGTAAGAGAAGCTCAGCCTCTGAGCACAAAGTGGTGTGCAGGGAGTCACAGGTGCTATTTTTCCATGGGCATCACAGGCCTCGCTGGGATGTCTCTTGCACAGTGACAGAACTGTTGTCCTGCACACTGAGGAGTGACCAATTACAGAAGTGCATAAGCTTTGCAGGCAAAGCAGATAAGTTTAATGTAACCTCCCCTGTTAGCTTTGCTACAGGCATTTTCACTCATACTTCCAAGCAGCCCTGTGAATTACTCCTAGGACACCCTAAGATGGCTGAAGTAGCTTTCTCTCATGAAGATCAATTGATCAAGTATACTCTTAAAAAAAAATGAAGAAAGAAACCCAGAGGATCAGCAATGAGAAACAGGTAACCAAAGGGCATAAGTAGGGCATAAGAAGGGAAGGGGAACCAACAGCACCATGGCATTTTTTTTCACTTTTGTACCAACCTTGGTTTTACTTTGCTATCCTGTCCCTCCATTCCACCTTCCCTGCATTTGTCTGTTTAGCCCTCTTCTTTTTCCCTGCCACATGACCTGCAGATATGACCATGTAATGAAATGTAACTGAGTTACACTGATTTAACTAATTGCTGCTTGTCATGTGTGCTACCCAAGCCCATGTTCTCCATTGTCTCATTCTATCCCAACTGTGAGACACAACACGTTAGCTCAGATGTCAGGCTTAAAATGATTTGCGTAACCTGAGATGTGTGAGGGATATGCTTTATGCCAGCGCTGACAGTAGGGTAATATCAGTGATGCAGCCAGTGAGAAGCATCTCACATAGGCTACACACAGACTCACATCTGTAACCTCAAGTGCTCGCTGAACACAAATTTGTTGCATGTCTGGATTGTGCTATGCAATAAGGCAGTGACATCTGGTTGGTGTTTTCCTTTGCAACTACTGCAGAAATAATTACCAATGACAGCACATATACAGCATATTCCTCTTCAGTCTGCCAGCTAGTTGGCTGATGCAGAAGAGGCCAGTGTGACCTGAAATAAATGGTCAATCCTGCTAATCAATGGAAAGAAATAGTCAATTTTAGCACATAAGTTAAAAATGCTTCTGTGAAGATGTTGGACAAATATATCTCACATCTGAAAATGATGGAAACTATATAAAGATAAAATCACTACTGCACT
The DNA here is from genome assembly GCA_013397315.1 of Donacobius atricapilla. Classification (NCBI taxonomy): domain Eukaryota; kingdom Metazoa; phylum Chordata; class Aves; order Passeriformes; family Mimidae; genus Donacobius; species Donacobius atricapilla. Next base: position 855,515 of record WBMY01008916.1, read on the forward strand.
GGAGCAGAAATGACAGCTTTGTCATTCCATCTCTGAGCCTGCCTACCACAGACGAAGATGAAAAACCCTTTACACATGTCAGATAACAGTGCAAAACTGCAGGGGTTGATTGACAGACTGGCAGGCTTTCTTATTTTCATTTTAGCAAAACAGAGTGGGCAAACATTAACTTAGAATTGTCCCATCCTCAATTTGATCCTGGTTGATTGGAATGTCTCTGCCTATAAAGATAACAGAATTAGTAGCCCATTAGTTAAGCAATCACAACTTCTATTCAAGGTCCTGTACTATGATTACTTTGCCGAATCTGACAATCTTCCCAGAGCAAAGTAGGCAGTACAATTAATATCTTGCACAGGTTTGTTCTTTCAACTTCTTCCTGCCAGAACAGCAATGTGTGTGTTTGAGGAGCACCTTCCAGTCTCCCTCTTTTTAACTCAGCAGTATTCATGCAAGAATTCTAACTATAGATAACCAGATGCTACCTGTTGCTTTGCAATGTTTTCCAGTTAATGATTTTCTGTCAAACCATGAGGACATTTCAAGTATGTACAATCAGGGCTTGTCTCGGTCCCAGTGCTAGTCAATCTTTCCATTAATTACTTGCTGTGTGAGCTACTGAGTGTACTTCTAAAACTAGCAGTGGGTACTGAGGTGATTGAGTCCACAAGATGTGTCCTGGTTTTACCTGGGACAGAGTTAATTTTCTTCAGAGTAGCTTGTATGGTGCTGTATTTTTGATTTGTGACCACACAACGTTAATAACACACCCTGTTTTAGTTAGCAAGCAGCCCTTGCACATTGTAAGGCTTTTTCCTGCCTCTCACCCACCCCATGAACAAGGGGGCTAGGGGTGCACAAGGAGTTGGGAAGGGACGTAGCTGAGACAGCTGACTCCAAGAAACCAAAGGGATATACCAGAAATATGATGTCATGCTCAGCAATTGAAAGCCTGGGAAAGAGGTAGGAAGTGGGACACATTCAGGGCGATGGTGTTTGTCATCCCAAGTCACTATTACTGTAATAGAGCTGAAGATCTGCCTGTCAGTGGGAAATGGTGAGTGAATTCCTTGTTTTGCTTTGCTTGTGTGCACAGTTTTTGCTTTCTTTTACTGATTTTTTTCCCCCTTCCCACTGTGGCAGGGAGCAAGTGAGTGGCTGTGTATGTCTAAGCTGCCTGCCAGGGTTAACCCACAACAGTAGTATTAACAGGGTAAGAATTCAAAACAGTTTTCCTAAAATGGAGAAATTATCCCAAATCGCCATCATGAAATCTGCAAAAACGAGCATGATATACAACTGTTAGGAATGAGAAAACAAATGCTGCAATATGAGGAGTGACTGGCCAGCCAAGTGCTGCAAAGGCACATAGAAGTTACACTGGGTCACAAACTGGGAGTGAGTCAAGATGCTGCTGTGAAAAAGACAAGCTTTATCTGTAAATAACTTAAATAAAAGTAATGGAAAATGCTTTTTCCACCCTAATTTGCACTAACAAGATCTCAGCACAACTCCACTTTCAGATACTGCTCTTTAAGACTCCAGTAAGCTGAAGACTGCCCAGAGGAGAGATGAAAGTGTAATTGGAGGTCTAGAAAACATTACTGTGAAGAAAGGCTAGGAACTGGGCTCACTGAGGTTGAAAGAAGAGAATTCTCAAGGACCAAACACATTATTAGTTCTCTAACATGTGAAAGGCTGTCAAGAGAAAGCTGATCAGCAGTTCCATCTGGAGCAAGACATGAAGAAGCAAGACTGAGTTCTAACCATGAAAGATTTGTGAGGGATAGTAGGGAATTTTCTGACCCAAGGAATATGAAAGGAGGGAATGGAGTGTTCAGGGAAGTTGCAGAACTGTCTTAATGGAACGATTTCAAGAAAAGTTAGGCATCTCTGTTAGGTAATTGGCATCCACCTGACTTTCTCACAGCGGATGAATGGAAATCCATTCCAGGCTTTGGGGCCACCATCCTTACTACCTTCCCTATGCCACTGTCTCTGCTGGCCAGTTCTATCTCTCAGTCAGGCTCACTCTAAGTCTGCCAGCATCTGGCTTAGATCTAAAACCTGTCCAGAAAAATTTTAAAAGTTGGAAAATCAGTTCCCTCTTTTATGCTCTGGTCAAAGCCTAGCTTGTGCATTTCCCTTGCCACAGCAGACAACGTTGTGTTGATAGGATCTGCCTGCCTGACCTCCTCCCTTGACGCAGTTCGTCACACACACACAAACACACACTCACACTTTGATCAGAAGGCATGAACTAAAACTCCCCTTTATTTGAAAGTCTGACTCCAATATATAGTATCTCTAAAAAGGCCAGGGATTGGGGGAGAAGATTGACACCTCTCCCCATCCCATTGGTTAGGACAACTGTCCACCAGCTGTCCATATCTCTAAGACAAAGAATGTAAACTATCTTGAAACTACAATAACATTGGCTGTGTTTACAGACCAGAGCATGAGAAAGAACCCAAAACATGAAACTGTGAAACAGAAGAGAAGGCTGAAAAAATCAGGGCGACACTCCTTTTTCTGTCTCAAAACTAAAGATATAAAAAATAACATGATGTTGTACAGGAGGGAATAGAGATCTCTGAGGTGGTAAGAAAAGCCACCTAGTTCCATTTAAAAATATACTAGTTCTGGATGGATCATGAATTGGGACAAAAAACTACAGCACAGGAAATCTACTTTAGTGCAAAATAAGCTGGCCATGGACTTGCATTAAATTACTTCTTCTCTCCCTGAGGCATGTGGTGATGAAGCTGAATGCCAGTCTGCTTCTAGTGTACTGAATACAGTGATGTGGGACTGAAGGTTAGTGTTACAGCTTCTGTAGTCTTAACTTACATGTCAGTGAATATGAACCAAAAAAAATGTATGCACAAAAAGGCAAAGCAAGAGGTTGAGTTCTGCCTTTATAATAAATTGCTTCTTAGAAAGTTGACTGCTTAACACACTATATTAATTGACTACAGGCAGCCTGCAGATGTAGTGTCAGAAAAGTGACTTTTGCATGGTGTACTTTTTGAATTCCTGAGACTAATCTTTTCTCCAGAGGGCAAAATAGCAACATTTTTTTTCAGTTCTTCAGAGATGAGCACTGACTCCATGTCTTCACTTGGTCCAAAGAGAATTACTAGATGCTTGAGACATTCAGTCTAAAAAAATAACAACCCAGACTGACTCTAAAGTGGCTTTACCATTTGGCAAAAGAAAGGTGGAGGGATTGTAAATTTTTATGCTGCTTCTGCAATATGAATAATAAACAAAAGTGTACAAAATAAGATAAATATCCCTTCGCTATAACTTCGTTATGCCCTTGAGTAACATAACAAAAATAGAAACATACTACAGATATTTGTTGACTGTTTTAACATGCTATTCCTACAGTATGGATATTTTGTCAGAAACTGCAATTTCTCTCAGTTTAAGTAATTCTTCTAGCAGAGCTTGCTGAAAGATTTCTGCATTGATTGTAGATATTTTAACCCACCTAGGAAAAAGAAGCATGGGCAGTGAAAAGTTGATTAGAGACAATTTTCACAGGAAAATTCAGGCTTTGTCTCCATAAAAAAACTGCATTGGCACTTCAAATTCTTGTAGCTCAGTGTGTAATCTCTGTTGCCTTTTGGTCGTTTAATGCTTACTGGCTTGTGAATTCACAGTTGGAAAACCAATGAAGAAAACAAGTGAGTCCTGAATGTGTGAGATGCTAAGATGCCACCAACTCTGACACACTGCAAGTTGTTTCATTGTTTTCAAGGCATCCAGCTTCCTACTCTGTTTTTCCGCTGGAATGTTTCAGCCTGCATGTCTTCCTTCCTGCAAATGGTGGGGTAGTGTCAGCTCATGCCAGCTCTGTGTGTTACTGCTTCAGGCAGAAAGGAGAACTACAGAGACAAGAAGAGCATTCACACTCTGGGTTTTTTAACCCATGTATAAGGGCTGGGAGCTTGATGTCATGAGGGAATGAGAGATCAAGACATGTTCTTCAGGAACAGGGCAGGGAGAGGGCAGAAGCCATGAGGGGATGCTCAGCTGCAGAGCTGTGTGGCCTGGGGTGGGGGTTGGCCTCTATGATCCCGCAACAGGCGGAATGTGTCAGTGTCTCCCATTGATAGCACAAGAGCGCTTACGTTTCACCCGACTAATCCAAGGACGTACTTGCCATCCCCACCCACAGCCTGGCCCCATCCAGCCATCTGGTCCTGCATGATTTCTTCTGCAGGCAGGGGAATGCCATGGGAACGCCAGTGCTGGGATGCTCACACGCAGACACACACTCGCGCACACATACGCCTCCAGCCTTCTGCTTCCAGTGCTCCCTTGCATGCTCTTTCTTTTGTCAGCTCTACTTTCTTCCTCAAGCTGTGCTAAGGATTTAGCAGAAGCTCGTGGGTCCTCTGTGCTATAAAATTAGGTTTCTACAGGTGCCAGGAGAATTCTGTGCCTTGGCATCCGAACAGCTTCATCTCCAGTTAACAGATAAACTGAATTTCCTCTTGAAGTTAAAGTGCTCTCTATCTTCTCTTCCCCAGGATCTGCTTCCCCTTAAGGCCCTAGAATGCAGCACAGAACCACTCAAAAGAGTGTTAGAGAAATCCACTGTGGACACTGGAGAAATCCTGTGACAGCACTGCGAGGCAGATAAGCAGGGGTGGGGGGAGAGGGAAGAAAAAAGGAATAGCTTTCGGAGACTGTTTGGCAGCAAAGTCAGCGCTTGAAATATCTGTGGGGAGTTTGAAAGCATTTCCTAACATCAAAAATGTGAAGAAGAAAAAGAAATTTTGATCAATGACTTATTGCCCTTGATCTAAGCAAAAGAATCCTAGCCAGTCAGAAATAACAGAAATCTGTTTTATTGTAAAGCTTAAGTTTTCTGTGTTTTGACAGCTGAGGCTCATGCTTTCGGCTGGGTAATTTGCCAGCCTTAAAATATTCATCACTGAGTTGCCAGATTTTTGTCCTTTCAAACTGAGCTCTAACGATGAAGGAGAAGGTGCTGGAGAGATTTTAAGCATGAATTTTCTGCCCTAAAACAGAACTTTGTGGCCTGAGTTCACATGACCAGAAAAAGAGGTTTCCACTCCCTGGCCAAGTTTCTGGTGAATCACTTGCTGGTTGCTGAGCCAAGATTCACTTTCTGGAGCATGGGAAGCAGCGGCTCATTTGTGATGAAGACAACCCCCTTGCCTTTGTTGAGAGGAAATGGATTAACAGTATGTATTCTGTGTACAAATTTTGAAAGAAGTGAACTAAAATATTCCAGACTAAAGCATCCTTACCAAGAAACAAACTGGAACATGTTACACTGAAAAGTCATAGCTGATTCTGAAAATGATCAGTGAAATGCTGGTGTTGGTGGCTCCTGGATCAACTCAGATATCTTACAGAGTACTCAGGAAAATGGGTGTCACAGAATTTATTCTTTTTGATGCAAACATTTAGATTACTATTCCAATGGTCCTCCCTCTTAATGCATCCTACACTTATTCTAAGAATTCAAGTCAGGCTCTTCTGGTCTTGTGCAATATTTTTATTTTTATGTCTTGCACTGTTTTCATTTAATCACTTGGTTGATACCGTTCCATTTCACACCTGTGCAACTTAGTGGGCTTTCTTAGTTGAACATAAGGGAAATATTTTTCCCAAATTGAAAAATGTTAAATAATTTCATATCTGCTAGGAAGACTGAATTCTTCTTCCAGAAACTCAGGGTCAGCCTTATTGACTTGGTATCTGAAAAACCTGCTTGCACCAACTCTGTCCTTAGCTTTCTCTACTTGTCACAGATGACCACTATTTTTGTCACATGATTTTATACCTACAAAGTCCTTGCAAGTGCTCAACGCTTCATTTTTGAGACTGATCTTTCATTTTCTGGATAAGGAATTAAAATTTCTTTGGGGATATGAAGTGATAACAAATCCCTTTCACTCAGGGACAAGTTAATATGAGATGAAGTTGCAATGCAGAAATTAACAGTAAGTAAAAACTGAAAGTGCAGAACCATGTAGGATCTGGTTCTTCAGGCACTTTCAGGTTGATCACCTGACAGCTTAATTGGACAGCTGTAATAACTAAGGTCAAAGAGCATCTCAAGAGTTTATGAAGCGAAATTTCTAAAGGATCTCTTATCTAGTCTCCAGCTCTACACAGCCAGAGTGGGTGACTAAGTGTGCAGGCAGGAGGCCTGCACTGAGGGATGCTGCCAGGTAGGACTGGGAACTGGGCTGCAATTTAGGAGAAGGAAGAGAAAGGCACTTACAGGAAGGGGGAGTGGTGGAGAGGGAAGTCTCTCTGGTCATATGTGTTTTGGCATAAAAGACAAAGTCAGGATTTGGCAACAAACTCATGTCTGCATCCATTATCTTTGTGGGTTTGGCTTTTATCAACTTCCTGCTCCACTCTACACTTGGTGCAACCTCACCTCAAGTCCTGTGCGAAGCTTTGGGCCCACAATATAAAAAACATATAAAGCTATTAGAGAGTATCCGAAGAAGGGCTATGAAGATGGTGAAGAGCCTTGAGGGGAAGTCAGGTGAAGAGCTTCTGAGGTAACATCTCATCCTGGAGAATGAGAGGAGACCTCACAGCAATCTACATCTTCCTCATGAGGCGTAGTGCAGGGGCAGGCACTGATCTCTTCTCTCTGGTGCCCTGTGACAGGACCCAAGGCAATGGCCTGAAGTTGTGCCAGGGGAGGTCTAGGTTGGATATCAGGAAAAGTTTCTTCACCCAGAGAGTGGCTGGGCACTGGAAGGCTCCCCAGGGAAGTGGTCACAGCACCAGCCCGACAGAGTTCAAGAAGCATTTGGACAAAGCTCCCGAGTACAAGGTGAGCTTCTTGGAATTGTCCCGTGCAGGGCCAGGAGTTGAACTTGATGATCCTTGTGGGTCCCTTCCAACTTAGGATATTTTATGATTCTATGAACTAGCACCCTCCCAGGACAACACAGGAGCATGGTTTGTGTCACACTACTTACCAGGACTGTTCTTGATGAGCAGTCTAGATGTAGCCATGCTATTTTAGGCAGAAAAAAAAGCTTAGAAGTGTGGATACAAGTCATGCAGGGACATTTGCAGGGCCAGAAAACAGGCCTTGGCTTGTTCTGTTTTGCAATGTAGTTCTCACACCAGCATCATGCCAAATATACTGTATCATTTGAAGAAAGCCTTTATTTTGAGCAGGACTGATACTTGAGCAGGTGAATGACACTGGTGAAAACAGACAGATGTTTACTGATTCAGTGTTCACATGCAAAACTGTTGGTGTGTGTTCAAAGTAATTTGCTGAAGATGTTTCTTTTCTTATCTTAACATCAGGAAACAGCAGCCTAGTATATTTGCCCATTTTTTGTGACTTGTTAATCTAGATCCTCTATATATTCCAGCGACACAGTTCTTAAATTTAAAACTGCAAACAGACTTGTTCTCTCAGCATACTTCTAAGAAATGTTTAATTTTACATTGCCAATTTTCAAATATTTTAATACACTCTGGCTAGGTAAAATGGTAAGAAATTGCTGTAACACAGTGATGAATTAATGACTTGCTTGATAGTGCAACCTCTTATTTTCCTCTCTGTCAGCTCTTGGGCCAGACATTTTGGAAGAGTTTAATCAAAATCTTCATCAAAAGCCAAATGAGTGGATTTTAAAGAAAGTTTAATTACAGTGGTCAAACCACCCAGCATGATTTGCTTGATTTGATTAACATAATGAGGAGCTCATTTAATGAGAAATGCATTAATTCATTCAAACAAGTGGTTTTATCAGTGGTATTAAGCATCAGCCCAGATTATGTACAGCAGAAACTATTATAGCAAAAATTGAGCAAGGTCAAAGCAGTAGTCATACCATAATTACAAGCTCTCAGCTGTAATCTACCAGTTGAACTTAGGTAACATTCACCCTGCCCAAAACAGCAGGATCCCCATTTAAAAAGCCCCCAAACCATACAGTTTTGCTCCAATTCCATGGCTGAGCTCTCCATCTCTTTCTTTCAGATGTCCAGAAGATTTGGGAATTGGGACTGAATTTTTTGACTTTCAGATGGCTACACATGCAGACATTAGTAACAAATCAGAAAGAGCTCAAAGGAACCCTGCTACCACTTCACACCCTTAAAGGAAATGGATGTTGTCCATTAGCTCTTTGTTTTATCTCTCTCCTGACCCTTTGATGTCTTAGGGATGCTCCCATCCCTAACCTGGCATAGAGTGACTCTGGGGAAAAGTCAGTATTTTACTTCTGGGGAGAAGAACCTCCTTTTTGGAAAAAGGAAAAAATAATAAAAAAAAAACCTCAAGTGTGAAGTATTTGAGAAAAAGAAGAGTCTCCTTCACACTTTCCTCTCTTCCACTGCCTTCTTTAGATATATTTCACACCCTATATTTCAACTTCCCTGTTTCAAGACCCCTTCTTGTGGGCTTTGCACAGCACCCTTCACCTGGACCCCCCGCTTGCACCCCTTCTCTGGTGCTCCCTGCTCTATCTCCCAGCAGCTGCCAATGCTCTTTTCTCTCCTCTGCTGCCCTGACCACTGTTACCTCTTCGACTTGTGCCGAGCTCCCTCACCTTTGCTCAGGCCACTTGTTATTCCTGCAGTGTCTGCGCTGCCCCTGCGGGAGCTGCCTCTCCTGCTGCTTCCTACTGTGCCCGTACAGCACTGAAACTTCTTTGATTTTCAAGTGCTCTACTCCTCAGGCTGCTTGGCTGCCAGAGTACTTTCCAAGCACTGCTGCACAGTGGACTTATGCACTGTCTATGGCACAGTTTTTCATCAGCTACCATCACCAGCTGGTAAAGGAGACCATGCTCAAAACTGTTCCCTAAGCAGACAGGAGGCTGGTCAAGGAGCTGAGATATGGTGGACAAGCCCAGTTACAGATGGGATCCTCCAGGATTAGATGCATACCAACAAGTGACGACTGGCATGGAGGCAGAATTTTACCTCCTGATTAAATCAGCAGGAATATGACAGTAAGACACTATTATTAAGGTACCTAAAGGAATGTAAATACCAAGGTTCACCTGCAGCTTTGGAAATTTGGATCAAGATCTTCAAGAAATAAGCTGAAGCAGAGAACTAGAGATGTCAAAAAATAGACCTAAGGATTTATTTGCTATATTAATAGAAAATGAGCAAGAAAATAATTCATGCTGATTTGAAAACCATAATCTTTAGGATTATTTCTGCCAGTTGCCTTTAAACCACAAGGAAATGAGTAAAAGTCGGAATTGGAGTCCCTTGATTTTAGAGAAATCTTGGGATTTGCCTATATGTGACTGGTGCACACCAACAGGAACCCATGATATTGGCATAAATGTTTGCACAGAGGAAAGCATTAACAGTGATGATTGCACCATACACTCAGCAAGGCTATTCCTGAGGTGAAGTTGATTCCATCTTGGAACAAGCAACACAAACAGCATACATGGACTCACTGCAGAAGCTGCCCCTTGGTGTCACATTTAGTATCCCTGAGTGGAATCAATGCGGGAAAGCATAAAACATCAATTTTTAGAAGATCATATCTTAAAACACTTTTCCCCACTATCTCCCAGCCCAGCCTTCAAACAATCAACATTACTGAAGTTTTAATCTGAAGAAAATTCCCTAAGGACCAATATATCTCACCATACTAGAGTGATAAATGCAAAAATTGCAGCTCATCTCCACACCCCTCATAAGAATCATGAAAAACAATGGATCCTTGTCATGTCCATCCCTGAATGCAAACTACTTCTTTTTATGTACTATGTGCCATCCGTACCATAGTGAACTCACACTGACAATTCCTGCATAAAAGAAAACCATGGTTAATAACAAGAAAATGTTTCCTAAACCAGTTATTCTCTGACCACTCAGCCTTCTTCATCAATGGTATCCTACAAAAGACACTGTAAAGACTAAGCCAGGATTAAAGTTAACAATCTCATGGGACACCAGAAATTGTTGATTCTAACAACAACACTAATTTTGTGGCACATTACAATTTACATCACATATGACTTGCTAATCTCAGTTTCTCAGGAGATAATTACCTGTGCATTTCTTCCATCCTGTGTTCAACAGAGCTGAAGACCTTATTACCTCTCCTCTTACTAACTTCCCCTCTGTTCCTTTCATCTCAAAATATCTGACTGATTAATATAATGAAACTGAACTCAGAAAAATTGCTTCTGATCTTTGCTTATCTGAGAGCTTGCTAGCTATGTTCCTCCTGTTTTTTACACCTCAGTCTGGTCTGATTTTTTCTTATTACACGCACTGATAACAGATACTGCCTTTCTCCACTGATATTCCCTCTGAGTGTTATGACACCTTCCTATTTACCAAAAAACCTGCCCAATCAGCCTTCACTTTGAAAATATCAAGCCCTGTTACAGATATGGTTCCAGTTCTGACTCACAGATGCCTTTCTGAGTAGTTATATGGCTTTAATTCTGGCGTTATCCAAGCTCTCAATTGCTTCAAAGAAATATTTGGGCTTAGCAAAGAGTAATAACACAACTTATCTGGCCAAACATCAGTCATTATTTCTAAAGGAAAGGAAACATTGCTAATTCAGATCTTTCTGAAATGAAAGTGAGCTATAATATGGACAAGATTCAGGAATATGTTGTTGAGGCAGGGCCGTTATGTATTACTCAACTGAGTCAGAAATGACAATTTTTAATGTCACTTCTCTCTGATACTTCCCAGATAGCGAATTAGTCTTTGGCAACACTCATTGCAGTGGTGTTGTATATTATTTTCTTCTCCTTTTCATGCATGGAGTTCAAAAACCTCTTAACACAATGCTGCAGTTACCAAGAACGACATAGATTTCTAGCCTTCTGAAAAAGTGAGTCTAATTCTTTCTTTTGAGATGATCTCTCTTTTATACTATTTTACACAGACCAATTTGATTTGTGAAACAAAGGCAAATCACTTCTATCACATTGGTCAAATGAGAGGGAGATCAAGAAGTCCCTTCTATGAGAAAGGAATGAAACAACATAGGTACAGTTAGAAAAACACTGGTCTTGTTTACAGAAAGTCGCCTGGGAAAGGAATTTCCAAAACCCAAAACATATCAGGCATGAATTCAGGGCTACACTTTAATACTCTGCACCCAATTCAGTAACTTTAGGCTGTAACAGCTTGGGAAAGATAAACCAGTATCTTAGGACTATGCTCGATATAATTTTGCCTACAGACTTTCAGTGTGCAGTATCACATGAATTAAAATATATGGACCTATCACTTAATGCACTTTAGGAAGTGATAAATAAGCCAGTAAACAATGCTCTGAGGCAATATGCAGCTCTACCACCTCCTGCCAAATGCTATTCCCTTCCTTGGACTTGCAGAAGTAGCAGGTGTTGTTCTGCCTCCATCACATGCAGTCCTTGACGCACACCTGAGAGTTGTTCTTTGTAAGCAAGTACCTAAATGTCACATCCAGGGCAGAATTTCTACACCCTTCTTCTTTCACCAAAATGCACTCAGAGAAAATTCGAGATAGGATTAAGGAAAGCATTTTAAAACTTGTACTCCTCATTTTGTGCAACTAGGGGTTATCTGTGGCCCTGAATACACATGAGACCCATCACCTCAGCAATACCATGTACAAAGAAACTGTTTCCTCCATATGTGTCTGTCACCATAGAAAAGCTCAGGGAACATATGGAAAAGATTTTTTCAGGTTCAAAGGAAAAGTAGGATCCTACATCTCTTCCTCCTACTCAGATACAAACCAGGATCTTGCTCTGCTAGCCAGTACAGAGATAATCTTCAGCACTGATATATGGGAACTGCTAACACAATGTAAACATTTGGTAAAAGCAAAATATTTGCCAAGAACCTAAAAGGCTGGGAGCTTAAAGCAGCTCTCCTCACTGGCTTTCCTCAGCAAGGTGTGCTGGGGAACATGTACCCAGCTATTGGTCCCACTGCTGGCTCCTAAGAGATTGACCCTACAGCACACATCCCATTGAGCAGTACCTGATTACCTCCTCTTTTGGCTGTGCCACTGCAGTGAAAGCTTCTTGAAGAAACGGAGATGTTTCTGGAAGAGCAAAACAGCTCCTACCACTCATGAGCCAATGTTTTACAGCGCTTGAGGCACCTGCTGCATGGCTGGTGCCTCCATCAGCCTCTTTGATGTTGGGAGGCAGATGGAGTCTGACTTGGCCATCCTGTTCTGATGGCCAAGAGCCTGCTACAACATCTCGCTGCACCACTGCAAATTTGCACCACTCTCGGCGCTGGTCACTGGAAGGAACACGCAAATTCAGCCCATTCAACCTTGTTTCCCACCCGCGAGCAGCTAACGCCAGAGCAGTGTTGAGGATGGTGGCGGGGGGAAAGAGGATGCGTGCAAATAGTGAGAAGAGGACGCCCAAGCTATCTGGCAAAGGACACCAGTTTTCGCAGGGTGCCCCCTCAAGAGCCCAGTGGGAGGGCGATGCGGCGGCAGCAGGAGGCTCGGCAGAGGCACGGCGGCCCTTACCTTCTCGTTCTTCCTCTCCTCGGGTTTGCCGGCAGGCCCGGGCGCGGCGGGGCCGCCCAAGGGCCCGGCGCCCACGTCCCCGTTGAGGTGCGCGGCGCTGACGTTGGGCGGCGTGNGCGGGAGGGCGAGCCGGGCGTCCGCAGAGGCGAGACCGTGGCCGTGGGTCGCTCCGGGGCCGGCACTGCCGGGTGCGCTGCGGGAGGAGCACAGAGCGCGGTTAAATTCCGCTCGCCCTGCCTCGAGGGGCCCTTCAGTGGCCATAGCCCACTTGGTCAGGGGACGCTGGCAACAGCACCGTGCCTTCGATCCCCTTAGGGGCCACTCACTTAAAGAGTTGGCGTCGATGATCCGTGTGAGTTCCTTCCAGCTCAGAATGTTCTGTGATTCTGTCTGTGAAGGTGCCAAGGGCTCGATGGGACATCGGCTCTGAGCCTTTGCCCAGGATATCTCACCCTGCAAGTGTTTTTGGCTAATTCCCCTCCTGGCTGCAAAGCCCTGTCCAAAGGCACCGAAATTGGCTTGTTCCCCTCAGTGATGCCGCTGGTGAATGACATTCACCATCCCTGCCCATGCCTGGAAATAAATACTAACCTGCTGCCTTTTTAAAATACATTATCTCGTTACAGCTGAGTTGTTTTCTGCATCTCCAGGACCCCCTCCTAACCTGATTGGTTTTGGAGCAGTGCAACACCAGACCTAAGGGGTTAGCCTATATGATCCAGGCTGACCCTGCAGACAGCAATTACAAAAGAAGGTCTCTTGTTTCAGCCCTAACAAAATGATCAACATCACATCACTGTGCTGCATGGGATAAATTAAGCAGAAATACACCGGAGGATTTCTGAGCTCAGCCTCCTCTCTGCCAGTAAAGTCCCTAAGGGACTATGCAGTGCCTTTTAGTCTGGCTGCTCCTGCTGAGCAAACCCTGCCTGCAAGCAGTGGGAACCAGGAATTAGAGCTCGCCCATTTAATGGTGACTGTGACACACTGATGAGGTGACTGCGACACACTCATGAGGTCAGCTCCCCAGGGATTGCAGAGCATGTTGCATGTTTCAGGATGCAAAAAATGTGACAAAGCTCTGGGTCCATTTCCACAATGATGTTATGTATGACTTCCAGCTTGGTCAATTGCTAAGGTGGTACCTAAATACAGCTCCACTTTGAGTATGTACAGCCTAGAAGTTGAGTCCATACGCAGACATTCCCTCACAAAAATGATTTAATAATAGGACTAGCTGAAAAGTGCCCATTTCATAAATGATTTCAAGGTTTCATAATCTTGTTTAGTTCTGTCTCAGTGCAAAATTTGAACCTCTGAACATTTTTCAGAGCACAACATGCTCACTCATCCCACAGTAGCCTCTATTTTGGTCAGGTTATTCACCTGGGATGTGAAAACATAGAATGTGATCATTGCACTGTTCTCTTATGTGGAGAACAGCTCTAGAAAGCCATCAATTCCCTTGATGAGCAACATAAGCCAGTACAGCTTCATGGTTGGTCTAGCTGAACTACATCTGTTCCTGACAGAAAACTTTGAGTCCAGCAAATCAGCATTTCTTTGACTGAGATGCATTTTACTGGAAAATTTCTGATCCACTTTGATTTGTTATTTTCTGACAAATTTATCTGAAGGACAAACTTTTATGCAGCTGGAGTTCACTCAATCTGCAACTAAACAACAATGCTAGAACAATTCAAACCACAAGTTTCTATTCCTATGGTTATCAGTGGCACTCATTAGCAGGGATTAGATTGATAGAGTGCCAATAATCATGCTTATTATACCTGCTGAGCACTCCTGCTAGGAGGGAATTTCATCTGCCAGCCTTCCACCCTGTTATCTGATGTGATACTGAACACCATGGGGCAGTCATCATCAGATTAGCACCTCCAAAGTTTATATGATTCTCCCTCACAGTAGCTCCTTGACTCTATAACATCTTTTTTTACTGATGTTTATAGCGAATCAGCTACAGTAGGCAGTCTGTAACTTGATACCATGTAGCATGAGGAAGGCCCAAAAAGTTGTTATTACAGATGCATTCAAGACTATTTTTGCTATTAGTTATCATCTTCCCCTCACAGGACTACCAAGAACATGCACTGAAAGTGCAATTCACTTCCAGAAAGCCAGGTGAGGTGCCCACTAGTTATCTGGAAGTGATTCCCTCCTGATTTTCCCATTTGGAACCTGAGTGATGAGCAACATTGCTATGAGAAATCTAATTTTTTGGGATGGTTAAGCTTGTAGGATCTAGGTTTTGAACTACTGTTTGTAGGGAGCAATGGCTTTCCTAAATTTAGAGAGAAAGCATACTAATGGAATTTCTCTGCATGTAGCTGGATGCAGAACACTGATTTGATAATCATATTAGGTACATCACCTCTTTCATGTGTTTCCAGACACAAAGGAAACATAAAGCATGAGAAAAAGTAAAAGAAATGGCCTGAGAAAAATCAGCTCCGAGCAGAGCTCTCACATTTTATTCTGTACTTTCATCTACTTACTGTTACAATGTATGCCTTTGCTCTGGGATCTCTAGATCTGGGCTGTGCTGCATCAAACATGCTATATTAATTAGCAATGCTCACTGAAGGCTATTTTTGTTCCACACCACTCATATTTCATTTTGGGTGTATTCCTACATTAGTGGCCTTGTAGGAAATTGATTTGTTACTCATGTATATTGCAAGCCAACAGAAACGTGATTTGAATATTGTGCCAGCTTGCCTCTCTTGGAAAACTTTTCCAAAAGTCAGTGCATTGACCTATCCTGCAGGGGCTCTGGTCCACAGGATGCTGGTAAGGACAGCCATTATGGAGAGACAATTACTGACAATCATGAAAACTTCCTTTATTTATCCTGGCAAAGGTTTATTTAATTAAAACAACGATCTCATGAACTGGAAAGGTTGGAAAACTCTCTGCTTAGGAGGTTTTAGAACAGCTCTGTGGTTCCTGGATCACCCTGCCTGCCAACGCTTTGGCACTTTAGAGATGTCAAAGTGACCTAGAGGAGCAGTCTTAAATCAGGGAAGCTGCTGGAGGTGTGAAAAGAAGGTACGGGGCATGCCAGGCCTGTGGGGCAGAGCAATCTGTCACCTTGATTTCAGGGGAGTCACCTGCCTGTTGACATGGGCACAGGGAGCACCGGGAGCACCAGGAGCACCTGAACACTTCCTGAGTACTTCACCCAAAAGGGGACATTTTTGCCTTTGCACTGTGGGAGCAGGACACCTTTTGGAAGGGTGTGACTTGAAAGGAAAGCAGCACTTTCTGAAGTAGACAAAAAGAGGATAAATGGATTATTCCCCAGTGTGACATGGATACCATGTAAAGCCCTGCCCTGTTGGTTGAGCAGAGGAGTCTCCATTGTTCGAGACTGAGATTCTGAAGTATTTGATTATGTTTTCTTCCTTTTGTTCTGGACTGTGTAGGAGGTGAGATTAGATGGTCATAATGGTGCCTTCTGGCTTCAAAAGATACGAATTCATGACGACACTCTGCAGTGTATTTCACATTTGTGTTTGCTCTGTTTTGTATCTAAGACCTCAGTTTTCAGCAGTCACAGTCGTTATTGATCTGCCTTTGTAAACACAATGGCTCACATTGCTATAAAATATCAGAAACAGAATGTTTTAAATTTTGCTATAAAGTTCCACCACAGGATTTACTTTTACTTTATTCAACATCAGAAGCTGTTTAACATCAGGGAAAGGGGAATAAATTGTACTCTAGAAAACTGTGCTGTATGTCAGAAAGGGAACCTAGAAAGAACAGAGGCCCCCTGGTGCAAGAAGCTCTTATTCTCACTTCAAAAAGGTGGCAGCATTTTTCAGATCTTTTGCTTTACCACTAACATGGGATCCCATTCTGCCTAATAAATACCTTTCATCCCTCAAGCCAAATGAAATGCTTCTTAATTTCAAGGTGTGTATTACTTGCTCTGCAATAAGGGCAGTATTTTTTTATCAGCAAGCCAACCGGACTCAGAACTGTTAATCTCCTCAGTATACAGCGTGCTTGCTTTCACTCAGATAAATTGTATAAATATTTGTAAACACTACAGTCTATTTCAGCTGTAGCAACAGAACAATCTGATAAACACAACGTGGTTCCCAGAGATCAATAGAAACCCATAAATATTACAAGCAAAGAAAACATACTCTATCACCAATGGACAAACTCCACACTGACTGGGCTAAAACGAGATGGAAAGCTGTGGGGACGGGCACATTGTAGAGCGTTGCACTCGAGGGGTACCACCTCAATCCTGCCAGTGCAGGAGGCAAGGGCGAGCACTTACCCATCTGCATGGCGCTGCGGGGCTGGCTGGCTGGCTGCTGAGCCGAGTACCTCAGGCAGTTATTCAGCTGCGGCGAGGCCGCCTGCAGCTGGGGATGCGTCTGGGGAGCAGTGATGGGAACAACTGGTCTGACAGCCGTGGTGGCATTGCTGTGACCGGCCACAATGGGGTGGATGGCTCCCGGGGCTACTTTTGTTGGTGGAGCTCCTCCAGCTCCACTGTTCCTGGACTGCCCAACTCCCACTGGCACCCTGCATGGAGACAGGTGCACAGTGTAAGCATGCTGCAGAGACCCCAGTACCCAACCACAGTGCTGATAAGTACCCCCAGTTACTTAGGGGGTTTAACATGATGCCCTATCAGTTGTTAAAATACACTGAGATATTGATATATACATATCTTTATAGGACCCATTTATAAGCATGCTAGGGGATATTTTCACCCCTTTATTCTACAGGAAGAAGTGCAGGGTAAAAATAGAAAAGGTATTTTTTCTCATCATGTCTTTTATTACCCTACATTTCTGTCTGAATAGTTTCTAGTAAAATCACAAATCTTAATTCAGAGGAAATGGGTATCTCCCAGATGTCATTTTGTGTGCCAGAGGCTATTTCACATGGAGTGATAATTAAAACAGACTCAGAGATATTTTCTTTGGACCAAACCTGCATAAAGCCCTACAGGGAGCAACAAAGATGGATAACACTGAATCTGTGTGTGGCTATGGAAGCAGACTGAGAAGCTGCAGACTTGACTGGGCTTGGCTTGGCTGAACACTCACCCTATTGATGTAACCACCCATAGCTTAGACTTGCTAAGGGAATGCAGCAGGGACAGGGACGCAGCTGACCTGGATGAAAAAGAAGTCCAAACAGTCGTTGACACTTCTTTCACTCCTCACTTTTAACTGCGTGCATAATTTGTATTTCACCTGAGTGGCCAAGTAGACTTCAGAGGGAAGAAACAAGCCTTTTTCTCCTATGAATTGAGTTCAGACTGTAGCATGCCTTGATCCTCTTACCACTGAGCTAAAAACTCTGACTAGGACAGAAGGACACTTAGGAAGACAAAGACATCAATGGACAAACTCAGTTGCTGCTGAACAGCTCTTTCTCTATGTTTCTTACTCAAGTTACTGAATAATTTCCTTCCCCAGCTGTAGATGCCGTGAAACAGATGGATCATTTTGTGCTCTTTCCTTCTCCTGGGCTGCTTCTTGTGCCAAGGTCCTCTTCCAGGAAAGGACAGCACAGGGGATATGAGGCAGAACAAAGTAAGGTGGAGGAAATGGAAATGAAACAGTGCAAAAGTTTAGCAAGAGAGGAGAGAATAACAGAAAAAGCGAAAGAGTCTACTATGGGGTATGGAACTGGAAGAAACCCTGGGCCCTCAAGATTGCATGGGAAGACAGAGAGGAGACAGCAGAAAGGAGTATATTGAACAGTCTGGTCTGGTTCAGAGGACATGGGTGATAGAAGAAATAACCCTAAGAAAAGGGTGGAAAGCCGAAAGAGTAAAATTCTGATGGAAACAGGACAAAGCACAGGCTGGAGGATATGGTCCAAAAGGGCAAAAGATAGCTATGCCTTCTGCCCAATCCTCCCTCCCCATAAAGTCACAAGAGGAAAGACAACACTGTGGTGGCATTGACTTGACTCATCTCATGAAAGGTTTGCCTGGATTACGTTTTTCTAAATAAATCTGATTTTTTATTTTCTTCAATTTTTTGATAAGTGCCCAGGTTGGGAAAAGCTGGGAATCCCACCAGATGGAAATCTTGACTGTCTGTCATCTGCTGTGAAGAGCTGGCAGGGTGGCAGGAAGGTTCAGCTGGAGCTGGCTTGGCCATCTGCACTAGATTGAGTTTGCCAGAAAAGCACATCTAAAAGTCCACTGAGAGCTGTGTTCAGGCAAACATGCACACCAACAAGTACAGAAACTATCTGTGACTCCAGCAGAGATGGATAGATGTTGGATGTGGCAAATTGTCTCTGCTGCCCTGTGCCTGTCTGTCCATCTAAAGAGTTTTGTTCTTTTTCCATAATGCTCCACTCACACCTGTTTTGGCAGCCTATAAATCTAGTTCAGTGCTATTAAATTCACAACTTCTTTTCCTTGGGTTTTGTAGGGAGTGGCAGAAAAACATGTATGAATCTAATCCTCTGCTTTTCTGTCAAAGGGGAACAAAGTATGTTGAAAGTAGTGCAAATAGGAGATTTTGTTGCTATCAGATTTTTATTGCTGTTCTCACTGAGGGTGATTTATACAGGAACTTAATTAGCCCATAGGATCATAAATATAATTCTAATGCTGCTTTCAGTTTTGTGGAAAGCACTTTTGCCCTTTAGCACTTCTCTGTCTTGTTCTAGCTGTGACATGCTGTAGTCTTGCTGATTCAGATAACCAACCCTTCAGCACAAACTTCCTTACTAATTAAGAGCTGAAGAGGCAAGGCGTGAAGGCAGCCAAGGGGCTCTATAAAATAAGGTAGATACATTTAGGTTGATGAACACTGAAGAACCAGTGAGTTAATATTTGGGGTTTCTTTACTGAAATGCAATATTAGGACTGTCAGCAGGCTTAGTATAGCCTTCTGATCTGTTCTTAACTTTTGGTGTTACTCAGAAAACACTCCACAGACTTGACATAAACTTAAGATGCAACAAAGCTGGATCAATTTTTCAACATCAACAGTGTCTGAGTTGTGAGGTGCCCTTCTCTGGAGAAGAGCCAAAGACGGTGGAGACAGTGTGCATGTGGGAGGAGAGACTGAAAGCACATGAGAAGGGATAAGTTCAGTTTGCAAATCCACAGTTGTTCTAAAAGAGATATGGGCATACATATGCCAGCATTCATCTGCAAGAAAGACGTAGGGCAAACAGTCTGGGACGCAGAGATGGACTTTCTTCTCAGCTTCTCAGCTTTGATTTGGTATTGTCCAATTCTGAGCTCTGACAAATGGCATTCCTCCCCAAAAATGCCATTCTTTCCTTTCCTCATCTGCTGCAACTGAGGCGGGGGGAGGTAAAATCAGACAATTTACTTAACTCTCTTACCACTTTGGAATTTCAACTGTTCAAACATTAGTCCAGATTCAAACTATCCCAGATTTTTGCTTTAAGAAGAACAAAATGGACATGAAGAGCTACTGAAAAGCAAGACACAAGCATTTCTTATTTTGTTACATGCCCAGTAGTTCTTTAACAACAAAATCATTAGCCAACAGATTCTTTACAATAGTAAAACCTGAGCCTATCAGAGGTTATAAATGCCATCATCTAATACAAGTAGTGTAATCTCCCGAGGACATGGATAACTCAAATGCTACAACCAGCAGGTCTCATTACTGAAGTCCACAGTGCCACCAGAGAATTTCTGGAAGGAGAATGTGATTTAAAAGCAGAGCTACATTGTTTTCAGTGTCATCCAGAATCCCTCTCAGCCCCAGTACAGGCCGGCGTTCCTCACCTTGAAACTGGTGTCACGTAGTTGCCTGGGAAGACACCGGACATCCCACTCCTCAGAGATGTGCCCTTGAACCAGCCATCCTGGCACTTCTCAATGACCCGGTACATCTCCCCTTTGCGCAGCTCCAGCTCGTCGTTCTTCTGAGGCTTGTAGGCATACAGGGCTAGGTAGCTGTGGGGAGAGGTCACACGGGAGAAAGCACACAGATGACATCAACCATCACCTATCCTGCTCCAACTCCAGCACCGCAGAGCAGAAAGTGACCAGAAGCACTGTTCGGAAGCTGTAGTTAAAAAGGGACATCACTACAGGCTGCTTCACAAACAAGAAAGGGCAGAGACTGGATTCTAAGACAATAAGGGAATAACTAATCAGAGTAAAAGGTAATTTAGAAGTTGATGAGACATGCTTCTCACTCAGGGCACAACCAAAGCAAAACAGTGCCACAAAGCAGCACTGAAGTTAAGGACTTAACAACAGTTTCAGAAAAACTCAACAATTATAGTGACAGCCTGAGTAACAAGGACTTTGCAAATCCTGACATCTGGAAGAACTAAGTCTACATTCATAAGCTCCAGGGTGGGATCCACCTCTGTGGCAGAGTTCAAGAAGAAAGTTTTCTTATGAGTAGGCTATTTCAAAAGCTCTTCTTGTGGCTTTCTCAATGCTATTTATGCTGGTCAAGTTTAGAAACAACACACCAAACTGTTCTGATCTGGTAGCGTAATTCTTGTACTATGTTGGTAAAACAAATAGTGAGAAAGGGCCACATTCTGCCAGTGTTTTTTTACTTAAGCAAGTGAAGTGGTAGAATTTGGTTTTGGATGTTTTCCATGCAAGTATTCTAATAAATCTTTAATATAGTATCCAATACGTAGAACTTGTTATTTATTTAATTACAGCTTTTATTTCTTCCCTTTGTTTAGAATCTTTCTATTTATCTCTCTTTTGTTCTTCTGTTACTACTTCAGGGATGTGTCTAGTGTTGTGAAATGACTACTGCTTAAAATCCCTACAGATACTCTCTCTGTTTAGAGAAATTCTTGTTGAAAATTAAGAATGATTGCTTGCACTTTGGGAAATAATGGAAAGTCAGGATAGAATAACAAGAGTGCACACACAGAACACTGTCTTTGTAAATACCAGATTTTTTTGTACTGTCTCTTATCTACAGATGCAAAAAGGTATTTCTGGTAATTCTTGATCGAGGTTGTGCCTTCTTGAGTTTTTTTACTTTATTTGTGATTTACAGGCAGTGAAGATAGATTAAGAGAAAGGGGAAAACAGAGAAAGTCAATTTACACTTCAAAGTGCAGCAGAATGCTCTTAGGCTCAGGGGTGGGTGAGAAGAGGTTTATGGCCCACCTTATAGCAGTGAACGAGAGAAAAAATAAAAACAATAGCAGTTGTGATTGTAGATTTTCAGCCAATAAAAATGATACATGACTTTTTAATTCTTCTCTCCAGGAAATATAATTGAGGAATAAATACTGTTATTTTTCTTGATTCTACTTCTTTATTGTACCGTAGATTTCCTCATTTTTATTCTGAAGGTAGTAAATAAACAGCAGTAATGAGTAGAATATGAAATATTTGGTAATAGCTCCTTGGGGAATCTTAGGCTGATGTGCCTGGTTCTGTTTACCACGTGCATGGGGTACAAAAACCTAATCAGAAACCGTATGTCATTAGTCAACAGATGAGAGAAACCACCCTGCACATCCTTTTTTAGCCTATATAATCAGGTGGTCTTAAGCAGGTTTGTAGCTGTTCACCTGACAGGAAACATGAGGCTACATATGATCTGAAGAACATTAAAATGCATCACCCTGACAAGAAATAAATTGAATGTTTCAGTGCTAATCCTTCAGCACTATGCTCTGCAAGGACATAACAGAAAGTGCCAGACTGCACTCACTCGAGGGAGCAGAAAGTGTGGCTCTGACTGTCCCTTTTGAAATTGCTGCTTACACAGGGCTCATTCAGAAGTGATGGGTAAAGCAGGGGGTCAGGGATAGGGCATTTTAGAAAGACTCACTTAGACTTTTCTCCCAAGGGGCTACATGTAATAATGTCATTTACAGGTGGAGATTCTGGAAGAAGGTGCAAGGAAAATTACCCTAAGTGGATCATAGGCTGTTGTGCCTTGCAGCCATCTCCAGATCTCCAAGTCAATTTCTTGTTCTCTCCTACTAGTTTCACCCAGCAAATTCCCCCAGATGAGTAAGTCTGAATATCCAATATCACAATGAGCCTAAACATCCTCTGGAGAGAGTATTGAAATCCTTGCAGAGACTAAATGAAGGTGTACAACAGCCCAGCACAGACACCACACCAAAACAGACCAATCTATGTATGGCTAAAGTGATGAAAGCTTGTGTGTGGCAACCATATAGGGTGATCAGCACTTTCTTTGTGGACCAGCAATCCCACCTCCTGTGTGGGGGTAGCGAGGATGCCCATCCCTGGGGGTATCCTCTTTACCTGCAGAGGCACAGGGTTCTTCAAACCCAGTGATGAGCCCAGCTTGGGTCTGCATCCCACCCTGTGGGCAGGCATAAACTCCATTCCTGGCTGGGAAGCAGCTGTAGGAGAGCTGGGGGAATGCCTGCTCTCATTCATCGCTAAAAACAATGTGATTGCAGGCAGCTTCCCTTCCCAGAATTTGTTTCTGGGTTTTTCCTCTGGCAGGAAATCAGGTCTAGTGGTCCCATTTGCTTAAGATGATTTTGCCTTAAGCCAGAGTCTTTGGATTTGGACACATTTCACTGTTCTCTAGATTCTAAGTGTGAAACTTCACCAGCTAACTCTGTACAGCCTAGAAGAAAGTGTTAAAACAACAATCTGAAAGCTTGCAAAATGTAGTATCAGATTATTCTGGGCTATGTGAAACAGTGAGGCTAAGGGTTGAGAGTGGGATCTAGAAGAACACAACATGTTTATTAGAAATTCCCTGAAAAAAGGTCTAAGTGTGAAGTGTTCTTGGCCTTGGGTAGCTGCCTGTGACTCTGCTTATAACGCAGAAGCCCCAGGGCTTTGTCTAGAGTTGCACCTCCCCACTACTGCTACAGCTTTCAAATAATGCATCCTCTTTGACTGGAACTTGGCTCGCAAATGCAGAATGACAGACCAGATTACAGGGCTGCTTCACAAGGGAGATGACAGGAGAAGCATGGGAGGGAGAAGGGGAGGCTTGTTGAGGCATGGAGTTAGGGGCGTTGCCAGAGAGCTGGAAAATGTCCTGATTCAGCAACTAGTTACTTCAAATATTGCCAGCTACCACTTCCTAGTCAGGGCAAAGCTTGAAATAAACATATGCCCCACTATGCGCCACACAGGCCATGCAGTGTGACCACAGGGTGATGATGAGACCTCTCTGTCGGGCATTCAGTGACGTGAACATTCCTCAGGTACAAAGATCTCAAACAAGTAGCTAAGAAGAAATTTGTTTGATTGTGATCCAATACCCTATTGTTCTTAGAGAAGACCTCCTCTATTATAATTATTTTTAGAATTTTGTGGCTTCACACCTTGTTTTAGCCATATCATAAACCCCAAAAATATGGATATGCATATATGTGTGTGTGTGTGTGTGTGTAATTGTCCTGCTTTTATGGGGTATATCTTGGAGAGGAAAGGATTCAGTAGTTAATTAGACAAGTATCAGATCAACCAACCAGGCTACAAGACACTTGCTTTAATGACATCTACTCTTTTTGTTCTGTGAACCTTCTGTTATTCTACGCACTATTCAACAAGACCATATGCCAAAGATGTGAAGTTCATTCATTGCCTTTGTTCATTCATTGTTGATGGCACCAAAAAAGTGCAACTAGGCCATTTTTTATGGTTAATCATGAATATATCAGGTGTTTGATTGCATGGGACTGAACCTTTTTAAGAGGTTTAAATGAAAGAAGATTTTCTCTAGCTCAGAGGTACTCAGTTTGCTACACAGTGATCCATACAGCTATAATAAATAAAGTATAAAAGGGCTCTCAAACAGAAGGGGGGAAGTCTTGCCCTTCTCTATTAATTTTTCAATTTCAGCAGGGGCTGCCTCATGTTTGAAATTGCAATCCCTCTCTTCTCAGAATGCACCTGAGCTGAGATTTGGGCATTCAGGTTTCAAGCACACAGATGCACGCACACACACAACTGGAAACAAAGAGTACACAGTGACTGAGATGAGCTGCTTACATATTGAGGGGGAGCTGGACCTTCGGTGGTGTTCCCTGATCTCCAATTATTGCACTTGTCCTGGGACCAGCCACTGTGGCTGTTCCAATCAAAGAGGAATCCTGAAAATACACAAAGAAGAACACACATGGATTTAAGATGAAGCTCATCATTTCCTAAATTGCTATGGGGTGAAGGCACAGAAGAATAAACCACATATTTTATAAATTCCTAGATTTTCTAACTAAATGATACTGCATTAAAAAGGCATATTCTAGCCTTAGACATTCTAAAATACATTTCTGACCCAAAGGATTAGCAGAATTTCCATGTACCTGTCAGAGAAATTTTCGTTGTATGTAGTATGCACATCCTAAAAGTTTTACAATGTAAAACTACTCAACTGCTTTGTAAAGTCAGCTCAGAATGTTCATGTCTGCAATAGTACCTTCTCTGATGAAAGTAACCTTTTCCCCTCAAAAACTTGTTTTTACATTGGTACTCTTTTGGTTAATGGTTATGAACCTCTGGAGAAGAAGATACTATTCAATTTCCAAAATGCAGTCTCATTTCTATATACTCTTTTAATCATCAGGAATATTCTTCTCCTTCAAAAAAAGGTGACTACCCAACCCAAAACTTTCTCTGAATGGAGAAAGTAGTTCACTCCACTTTTACCCCAGAAGATAAATCTCCACTCTCATATAGACAGCTGGACAGATCTTCTCCAGCTATTAATGTGAAAAGCAATTCTAAATGTAATCATTCATTTCTCAAAGCCTAATGCTCAGCCAAATTATGTAGGGCGATCTCTTTTTGAGTTGTCTCACCAAAGTCCTCAATTCATCTATGTCAAAAATGAATCCTGACTGGAAACATCTCCTGAACTAATGCCAAGGCCTGTAGCAACAGATCTTCATCGCAGACAGAGTAGAGCTGGGCTGATGGGACTTGTAGTGGTTTACTTGAGCAAAATGTTTTTTAGGTAAGTCTAACCATATGCTGTATGCACGTCCATATGCAGAATGGCTCTACAAAGTAGGAACCAATACCCACAAATTGCAGGTTTGGGCAGAGTGTGTTATACACAGCAAAGATTCTGAGCAGTTCACAGGCCTCCACCACAGCTTTTCTCTTTCAAAATTCTATCTAACACACAGTAAATATTGATTTTTGGAACAGAAATACAGGGACAATTTTTGCACTTAAAAGTGACACTGAATTAAACCAAGACACTGAGTTAAACCAAGACACACATTGCTACTTAATTACTGGATTTCAAGGTTACCTCATTCCAAAGAAGCCACATAATTATTAGTGTTCTGTCTTGACAGTGCATTGCTGAGCTATATTGCTTTGCTGTGTATGAACACAGTATCATCAGGAAATCATGCAGCAAAACATGGAAACACTGTACTGTGATTCCATAGCTTTTGGCAAAAAGCAGCAAGATGTCTCATCTCTCACCGACATCTACATTCAATCATGAAATTGTATTGACAAGTACATCTCCTTTTTCTCATTATTTCATCTAACTTTCTGGCTGCTTGCTCAAACAAAGAAAGATCCAGGCAGCTCTTGGTCCTCTGTATAAAAAGCATTTTTTCCAGCTCTGTGACTTAGGCTTTATTAATACTGCCTATCATGTCAGTGAGCCAGTATCAACTTACGGAAAAAACACACCAGCCCACTAAGAAATTTAGGGATAGCTGGAGAATGATCTATCATTTGTTATGTTGAGCTGGTTAATGGGGTTAGGGATTGGAGAAGATGTTGGGCTGAGACACCTGGCAGCTGCCTCGTCCAAGAGGTGAGTGAGAAATCAACTAGTTCAAACTTCTTTATGTTGCTCTACCACTGTATGCCTGCTCTGGACTAGACAAACTGTCTCTAAGAAAACAGAAAATGCATTGGTCCCCACCCTTCCTTGCTAGGAAAAAAAAAAATTTAGATTTTACCTCATGAAGAAAACAGACCAGAATGAACAGCCTTAGGGTGCAACTGTAAAGGCAGAGAAGATCACAGAAGGAAAGGATAGAATAGGACAGAATGGAATAGAGTAGAATAGAATATTTATATTGAAAGTGACCTGCAAAGAGTATCTTCTCTAACTGCCTGACCACTTTAAGGTTGACCAATTAAGGACATTGTCCAAATGCCTCTTAAACACTGACAGGTTTGGGGCATCAACCACTTTTCTAAGAAGTTTGTTTCAGAATTTGACCACCCTCTCAGTAAAGAAATGCTTCCTAATGTCCAGTCTGAATGTCCTGTGGGGCATTCCCCACAGGACCACTCCCATGAATGCTGTCAGTGGACACCAGGGAGAAGAGCTCAGCACCTCCCTCTCAGTTTCCCCTTCTCAGGATGCTGTAGAGAGCAATAAGGTCACCCCTCAGCCTCCTCTCCAAACTAGACAAGCAAAGTGTCCTCAGCTGCTCCTCTTAGGACATTTCTTGCAGTCCTTTCATAAGATTTGTTGTCCTCCTCGGGATGTATTAAGGACCTTCACATCCTCCTTCCATGTTGGGGCCTAGAACTGCACACAGTGCTCCAGGTGAGGGCACACCAATACTGAATACAGCAGGACAATTCTGAGTGACTGCTGATGCTCTGTTGGATGCACCCCAGGACGGGGTTTGCCCTCTGCGCTATCAGAGCTCTCTGCTGACTCACACTGAGCCTGCTGTACACCAGCACCCCCAGATCCCTTTCTGCAGGGCTCCTCTTCAGCCACTCCTCTCCTAATCCATACTTGTGCCTGGCATTACCCCATCCTAGGGGGATCAGAATCCAGCATTTTGAATTGCTACACTTCCTCCCACTAATTATTGGCCAATGTTCCAGTGTATCTACGTCCCTCTGCATCTTGTCCCTCCAGAGAGTCAACAGCACCTCCCACTTTGGTATCATCAGCAAACTTGCTAGTGGTGCATTCAACTCCTGCATCCTGATCATTGATACATATGTATATGTGTGTGTATACAAATAGAGAGAGATGACCCTAAAACTGAACCCCAAAGAACACCACTGGTGACCTGTTAACAGCCAGCTGCAGCCCCATTCACTGTAATCCTTTGAGATCTGACCTTTGGCCAGTTCTTCATGCAGTGCATCACAAGTTCACTCATTCCACGGCTGAACAACCTGTTCAGAAAGATGCTGAGGTAAAGAATCAAAACCCTACTAAAATCCTGAAAAACTGTGTCCACTGCTTTTCCTTCATCCACTAGGCAGATGACCCTATTATAGAAGGATATCAAATCAGTTAAATGGGACTTGCCTTTTGTAAACCCATACTGACTGTTCCTTATGACTGTATCATTCTTTAAATGCCTTTTAGTAGTACCCAGTATAATTAGCTCCATAATTTTTCCAGCAACTGAGGCTAAATTAACAGGTCTGTAATTTCCTGGGTCTTCCCTCATGCCTTTTTTGTAGACTAGAGTAGAATTGTCAAGCTTCCAGTCAGCAGGACCTCTCTAAACCTCCAAGATCTTTGACAGATGATTGAGAGGGGTCCTGCCATAATATTTACTGGCTCCTTCAGAACACTTGGATGAATCCCATGGACTTGTGAACATTCAGCTGATACAGCTGGTTCCTGACAATTCCAGTGTCCACAGATAGAAAGTCACTGTTCCCACATTTGTGGTCCTCCAACTCGGGGGACTGGAAGCTGAAGGTCTACTAAAGACTGAGACAAAAAGTGCATAGAATGCATCTGCTTTTTCTTCATTCCTGTTAGTCAGATTGACCAAGTATTATCAAGTATTCACCACCTTCACCATGTATCAACCCAATATTTTCTTTAGACCTCGTCTGAAAAAAGAGCCCTTCTTGTTATTTGAAATAACACTGGCTAGTTTCAACTCTAATTCAGCTTTGGCCTTTCATGCCTTCTCTCTGTATAAATGAACCACAGCTCTTGTACTCAGGTTCCTGAGAAGCCTAACCTTCCTTTAAGAGGTCATACAGTTTCTTTTTCCTCCCGACCTACACGAGGAGTTCCCTGTTCAAACATGCTGGTCTTCTGCTCTGCTTGCTTGACTCACAGCATGGTGAAGTTGTCTGCTCCTGTGCTTCTAAAAGGTGAGTCTTAAAGACTGACCAGCGCATGTGGACTCTGAAGTCCTTAAAGGCAGATTCCCAGGGCACTCTGCTAACTAATGCCCTGATAGCAGAAAGTTTGTTCTCATGAAGTCAGGGAAGCAACTCTGCTGTCCTTTTTTGTCTTTATAGTGAAAATTCTAAACTCAGCCATTTCATGTAGCCAAGCCAGCCACCTACTGTCCCATCCCTCATGAGTCCTTCTCTATTCACAAATAGCAAGTCCAGGAGGGTCTCTTTCCTAGCTGGCTCACTAAATATGACAAGCAGTTTTCTCCTATAAGCCTCAAGAATTTCTAAGACTTGTCATAGAAGTATGATATTTCCAGTTGATGTCTGGGAAGTTGAAATCGCCCATAAAGACAAGGGCTACTGATCCAGAGAGTTCTCCTAATTGCCTATAGAATAACTCACTGGTGCTTACATCCTGACTGGGCAATCAGTAGTAAACACCCTCTACAATAACTGCTTTGTTTGCCTTCCCCCAGTCTTTACCCAGAGGCTCTTCACCACATCATCCATCACTAAGGGCTGTACAAATCTCTCCCTTATTTACAGAGGCACCCACCCCCCACTCACCTGTCCTGCCTACTCCTGAAGCATGTAGCCCTCCATGCCAGCACTCCAATCACAGGAGTCATTCCACTAGTAGCAATGATATCCAGCTCTGGGAGCTGACCAATGCTTCATCTTTCTTGTAAGACACATGCAAACCCTTCTTTAGCTCCTATGATCCTCCCTCTGCACACTGCAGTAAAGTCAGTTTGCAGAGGTGCAGCTACCCCAGCCTGGAGTGGCCACTGTAGGCACCCTCAGCTGAGCCTGCCTGATTCTGCAGAGTGATGAGTTCTAGCCAAGAGAGCAGATCAGCAGTCAAAGCATCATCTGTTTGCCTGTTTGCACTGACAATGGGGCCTTCTGTGTTTTCTATATTACTGAAAGCATAATCCCAAGTGCTTTCTATTATGCTTGTACTAACATACAGTCCAAGGGATTAAGAAATCATGTTACCGCCATTTACTGTTGCTGGATGACAATTTTGCTTTCTTTTCTTGAATAATCCCAAAGATGCCTCCACAGTTCTGCATTTATCTATCTACCTGACAGTTCCTTGCCTATATCAGGTTACTCCAATATTACTGCATCTGGTGCTAGCTTGGCACCTACAAACCATTCATTTTTGCCACTTTGTACAGCCTAGTATCCTATACATCCAAACTCTAAATCGGTGTCTGCTTCCTGATTGTGCTCTGGTTTTTCTTTAGCGGCTTTCCCTACAGGCTTTGACATAAATGTGTACTTTCCAGTTTGTCCATGACCCTGCTTTTCATCATCAGGTCCTGCTGGCCTTCCACACATTGAATTCAGCTCCTCTGTTCACATTTTGATGTTCACTGTCAGAGAAGTATTCTGCTCTGCAGTGTCAAGTGTCTCTGTGCTCCTTGGTGTACTCTCTTGGTGGCTGCTTAATTGCCACTATGCATCCGAATGTTCATCAGCTTTGCATTTAAACTACCATCCCTGACACAGTTGGTGAAGGTTTTCTAATCTGACTCTTTCAAGGTCCTGTTGTCTCCTGTATGTATCACTAATTAGCTCATATTATAAAATAGAATATTGCTAGATTATTTTACAAGATAGTATTTGCAATAAGATTTTGAAGAGATTTGTTTTTGCAAAAGAATAATCTCCTATTTCTTTATACTTCTGATTACCTGTGTTGGAAGTGTGGGCTCGACATTTCCGAGTCTGAATCTTTAGCTTGCTAACTATTGCTAGCTCTTTTCCCAAGGGAAAGTTGTCAACAGTTTTCTCTCTTCAAAACATCTCAAAACAGGTTAAGTAAACAGTGTTCCCTTTCCCATAACAACTGTCCCCAGGTGTTGTTTCCTATTACTTAACCAATGGAGAGAAGTGCTGGACCACTAATATAACCTTTTAGCACAGCATGTTATAAAAGAAACTGTCAGAATTATAAATAAAGCCTTCTTTCTTTTCTGACAACTATATGGAGTCAATCTATTTTCGTGTCCTACTGTGACACTGGAAGTTTACCTTTCTGCTCTTCACACAGTTTTATTTGCAGCTCTCCAGTTACCAATAATACCAATAATCCTCCTGGAGAACACAGCAGGCCTTTCTGCACCACAGCTGGTAGCAGAACTTAGTTCATTTTCCTTCTTTATTTAGCCCTGGAGCCAAATTGTACTTTTGCTGCTGTGATCTAAGGAACAAGGTACTAAACATGTCCTCCTTTCCTCTTCATCTGCTCAGGGGAATGGGAATCCAAGACAATGCTCTGATTTTCTTGCTCTCTGCTTTGATACCTTTTAGGAAGTCTGTGTGCCACATACTTGCTCTCTGATGGCATGTCCCTATGTGATCCATCTTCCTTGCGTGGCATGAGACACACAAATAGAACCATGCACAGACATTGCACAAGGAGGGCTCAAACACTGCAGCATTTGTGTCTTAATCGTTCTTCAATCTCTGCTACTCAGTACTGCTAAAGCCTTATGGGTAGGAGATGTCTCTGACAGCCAGGATTTTAGGAGGCACGTAGGCACTTACTGATAATAACAGGCACCTTGCAGAGTTTTCTCAAAGTGGCATTAAGTACTTCACTGCCTGATTCCTACAGATTTTATTGCAGTTTAAGTAATAGAAGTCACTTCTGAAAATACCATTTGGTGCTCCTCGCTATCCTTATGAGCCTCTAATGCCTTTAAATATTTGGCCATTGAATTTCCAGACATGACCTCCTGGGTGATCATATGTGCACACCTCTTGATTAGGAGGCTGTTTACTCTAATGGTGGCATGCAGTTTTCTGAACCAGACACTGCCAATTCTGATCCCATTTACTTAGGCCAGTGAACAGCCAAATCCAACTTCTTCATGCTCCCACTTTAATCTGGTATCCTCCAAGCACCACTTACCACTGTTTCAGCTCAACAGCACCAGCTCTTTTCCTCTGGCCACTGCAGACCCAGGTGCCATCCAGCAGGGAAAAGCAACTGCACAAAGGCATGCTGAGAGTGCCTCCAGATCCTTCTGCACTAATCGCTGCTTCTTTGTGACCATTGGTAGCACAGCAGCACCACCTTCACTGTGCAAGGCTAAATCTTGAGTAAAACTCCTGGACTATACATACAGGCATGACAGTGCTGCATGACAGCTGTTTCACTCCCAGCCCATGCTGTGCCCATTGTTTTTATCACCAGCTACTCTGGTGCAGTAGGTGATTATGTACACATGGACTGGAGAGTAATATTAAAACTTTTTGCTTTTTTTTCCCCATAAATACAACAGCTTCCTTATGACCACTGAAACACAAGTCCCCTTCAATTATTACTGACAAGTGCAGAGACATCAGGAAATTAAAGGCAATAACCACTCATCTGGGCTGAAACATCTTCTCAAATTCATTCCTTTTCTCTTTTCCCATCCACATCTTTAGGGAAGCATAAGAATTACTACTTTGGACTTCCAGCATAAATTAGGGTTTTTTCCCCTTGCAGATTTACTTTAGATTTCCACCAGTAGATTAAGGCCACATTTGTGGTTTAATTTTAAAAGACATGGTGCCTGTAGGGATTAGTGAAGCGCCTTGCAAAAGCAAGGGACTCAGTTTTTGAGCGGAATAGAAGTCAAGAAGACAGTGATAAAACTAGGAACAGAGTACAATGATATTGCAGGTTGCAGTAGCCTTCACTGAAAAATAATTGTTGCTATCAGATGAATGTTCTTATCATCTAGAAAATCACCAACCAGAATTCTCAGTTTTGACTTCAAAGAAAATACCGCACTCTCTCACCACAGGGCACTTATCACATTCATTAATTCTCAGGAAAAATTCTTTTAATGTCTTGAATGCATATTTACAGCTTACTTTAAATTTCTCTTTAATATTACTGTAAAATAAGAGAAAAACACCCATTCAACTCACATAAGTTGACATACCATCCTCTAGAAATATCATAAAAACGGGCTAATGGTCTTTAAGATTCCTGTGAATCGTTTCTCTAATTTGCTGACTCCATAAAACAATGACTGTGGCAATCATTCTGAACCTTAATGTTCCTAGAAATAATGTATTAGCACTTAATGCATGGTAGTGACACCAAGTATTGATGAAAAGTGTTACATACAAGATCAAGTAGCCTCATCAAATGCTAATTATCGAAGGGGGGGCTGAGATGGACTTATCAATTCTAGAGGAAGAATTTTTTTTTTCCATAACGGTGTGAGTGAAAAACAAACAAATGTGCAGGATAACAGCTGCAGCTGCATAAATAGCTGCATAAATACCCAGTTCCTTCCTGCAAAAACTGGAGCTAAATTTATATGATTTACTGAGGGATTCTTACAACCTGCAAGTATCTGTGGCTGTGGATGAAAGTGAGGGGGAGTATTATACCAGCTTTTTTTAGGACCAGGTTGGCCCGGCTTATTTTTGGTTTGTAATAGACCAAAAACTCTAGACCATGTCTTCTCTCAGTAGCTCATAGAGCTATGCAGAGAGCTGGAGCAGTCAAGTAAATTAATTTCCTGAGCTCCCATTTCCCCTATCCTGCAATCTAACAATGCCAGAACGTTAGAAGAAAAAAAACTCCAAATATTTTTTGTCATTTTCTTCTGAAGATTCATCTGACATTATCATCCATAAAAGCACTGATTATTCTGGCTCGCAGCTTCTTAACTTCCCCAAATGAGGACTAATTAAGCATCATGTGGATGAACATCATGAGAATTATATTTTATTCAACCTTGCTTCTCTCAGACTATATTCAGGCTATAGCTCTCCACCACAAGGTTTTAAATAGGTTTGTAGTAAATATTTCTTCCAATTCTGGGATCAAAGAACATGAAAAATCAAACACAGAGGCACAGGAAGGCTTCAAGTGAAAACTTGACCTGTAAAAGATGTTAATTTAATCCCACACTCATAACTGTCCTTTTGATAACTGTACAACAAACTCATAAGGATCCTGTGCAATGCCTCCTGGAGGAAGTCCCCTCCAGAGAGCAAATAGCAGTAAACAAATAAACAAACCCTCATTAAAAAAAAAAAAAAGAGGAAAATATACACTTTAGTAATTTCTGCTCTAATATCATACATGTACACATAGTGTGTGCTGGATGAATAGGATTTTACAATATGGGGTAAATACCAAGACAGTGTCTCACATGCTCTTGAGGCTTCCAAACCAGTAATTGACTGGCAGGTACTGTAAAGCGTCAAGATTAGCTGTGTGCAAAAATTAAGCGTCAAGATTAGCTGCGTGCAAAAATTATTTCAGTAGCAAAATGTTTTCAGGTTACTGCCCTGAGGAGCATCTAGAAAAAAATATATTGTTTTTCTTTTACAGGCAATGGGATTTCATGCACAGTTGAATAACCCTTCTAAAGCACAACTTTCTCTTCCTAGTTCCTGTAAAAAATTAGGTTTTGTGTAGTTCTTGCAAAATCTTTCAAAATATATTTGTGATAAGGCATATTATAGGAAAAAGACAAGACACTGTCTCTAACCTGGTAGTTCCCTAAAGACAATTTTGCTTTGACCTGGATTCCTGTTATCTTATGTAATCAGTCCATATACTGAGTCAGCTCATGAGCCTCATTTGCAACAGTTTTAACAAATAATGTAATATAGCCCAATATGCACAGAGTATATTCAGAGACTTATTGGTAGCAAAACCAAACAAATAAACAAAAAAAATCAACCCAAAAACAAAACAAAAAACCACCCCACCAAAAACAAACCTGCTTACATTCCTGCCTAAAACTTTCTCTTTAAAAGAAGTTAACTCCTTCCCACGTACAACTGCGCAACTCGCCCCCGAACCCCCAAGATAAAGTTATTTAGAATAGGCAATGTCTGGAATCAATTACAAATAACTATGAATAGAACTGGAAATGTACAAAGACAAATAATTAATGTTAGACCTTAGCAAAAGCTCTTATGCATTTTTTTTGTGACATATTTTGATCTAAATTACAGAAAGACAGGTTGGACCAATATTTCTTCTCTTTTGTCATTTTGACTGGTGCCACCTCTTGAAATAGCTGCCCTTGGTTTCACCTGTGTCACTTGTA
Organism: Donacobius atricapilla; assembly: GCA_013397315.1. NCBI lineage: Eukaryota > Metazoa > Chordata > Aves > Passeriformes > Mimidae > Donacobius > Donacobius atricapilla. The sequence goes on from WBMY01008916.1 coordinate 890,187, forward strand.
TCCGGTCAATTGTCATTCACAGTCAGCAACAGAGCAGGTTGGTTTGCACTCCCAGCCAAAGCTGAAAAACGCCTGAATTTGACTTGTTTTCTCAGAGCTTGTTGTGCACTTGAAAATTCAAGGTTCATTTTTAGTCTCTGGATTTTAGTTATAATCTATATGCCTCTCATGGTCAGTACATTTTGGTTATCTGCCAAGGCTCAACCAGAGTTCTGCTATTACATTTTCTCAGCTAAAATTCAGCCCTTATAAATAACTGATAAGGACACACTTCCAAATGATTTATATAGCAAGACACTTCACGGAACATTTTTCATTTCAAATACTGTCACTCTTTGGGATTGGGAGCATGCAAGACATTGTTCTCAGCTTTTCCGGAACATGTGTCCTCTGGTTAGGAGCTTGTACTAGTACTTGCAGATACAAATTGACTTCTTGTGTATGGTTATGAGTTGTTCAAGACACACACAGAAGTTCGTTCTGTGGGGAGGATCCTTTCTTCCTCACTCAGCTGTTACCCTGGTGTGCACAAAGCCATGCTTCATTATTCATGAGATGCTTTTTCTGTCAAAATCCATGGGATTTGGAGCAGCACTGACCCATGACCTTTTCAACTACCAGGGACGAATAATTCATAAGGGGCGAAAATGGAAGCAAGACAAGCCATCTGAGGCCTAGGCATGATTACTTTCCAGGGGGACCTTCCCCACTCCCCAGGGAGTCTCAGTTACTAACTGGCCCTCTGCACCTGTAACCTAATTCAGCTTCAGCTCCATCACAGGCCTGCAGCACTACTTACATCTTCAATAAAAATCCATTTTGCCATTATGATAGGACATTCTGCATGATGAACAGACACTATTACCTTTCAGATGGAGATCTTACATTTAATGAGTGATGCTCAGCATGCAGCAGAAAGCATACAAGCAAATTTAGTTGCAGGCAAAATTAGGATTCCAGCATTGCCTCTTTTAAATTAAATGCTTTATATCCTGGCTGTTGTGGAATTCCAGTCACCATTTTATCCAGCTGAGGTGACTTCATGTTGATTCTTCTACCTTTCAAGCATCCCAAAGTTTGTAGTCATTGAAGATGTTTTTTAAGACCATCATTCATTTCAAAATACATGTTGGCTTTTGGAAAACAGCTGAGTTGGTTCTGCTTAAAGAACAATGAACACATTATGGAAGGCTAGCAGTCTTCGATTATTAAATTAATGATATGCAGAACTGCTTTCAAAACATGTGATTTCATAGTCTGGTCTGCATGTCAGTGCACAATGTGTAGAAATCTGTGCCCTCCTGGAGGCTTATAACAGTCTAACGACTCATAAAAACAAAAAAACATGTCAGCTTAGTGTGTAAGTCTGGTTTCAATTCACAAGAATTGACAAAAGACACAAGAATAAAGCACTGCTTCTAAGGGGTGGAACATATGCTACATTTACTGAAACATGTAAAATTTGCACCTAAAATTTAAGTTCCTGCAGTAACTTAGGCAATAAGCCCTAGATGTTTCTGTTTCTTCTCATGTCAGCAGAGAGAAAGCAGGTGCTCCAGATGTAGGTGCCTCAGGTCTACAGGGAAAACTGATGCTTGTTTTGAGGAGACTGTTCTGCCGGGCACCAGCTGGTTGCCTTGAGGTAGGGGACTGGATGCCATTCAAGAACTCCTGTAATTGAATTCTGCTTGTTCAAAGGACAGGCTATAAGAAAACTGTGTTGAACTTTTTCAAAGTGTAGAATCCCCTGCAAGCTAAATACCAATCCTGATACATTCCAAAGAAATTCATACCTACTAAACTGAAAAAAATCCTTTATTTGTTTTTATGAAGAGATCTACTAAATAAGGAATGAAAAAGTGCCTGGAAATTTCAAGGACAGGATATAATGACACAAAAAAAACCAAGTTTGCATTCTAGTTTTAAAAAAAGGCATAAATTTGCTAGATACTTAAACTGTAAATTTGTTGTTTCCCTTATAAGAAATAAGCTTTGGCTGAATTTGCTGTTGCAAACCAGCAAGAGCTTGAGATGGTAACGGAGAGAACCACTCAAGGGCTGTGACAATGACATGCAGGACAGAGAGGTTCCTCTTCAAGTGAGGAAAGAAAAGGTGAGACATCTTCCTGCAGCAGAGCTCACAGGTGAGTTTGGCAGCTACATGCACAGCCTTCCTACAACATACCTGTGCTCTCTGCAATGCCCCTGAGCACTTCTGAAGCAGCAGTAGAATCAGTTTGCAGATTTGTCAAGATGTCAAACCCTGAACAAGACATACAGGGCGTTTACCGTAGAAAGCCAAATGCATTTTAGAGCAAAAAATCTGAAGACAAGATTCCCACTGCCTTGAATGCCTTGATGTAAGAGCTCATGGGGCCCATTGTTTATGCTACTCTGGCTGGCATTCAGCCATGTGAATAAAAGAAAAGTGCTGAACTGATAGTCTGTCTAAGGCTGAAGCATCATTAATTGCTTCAGAGCCATGTCAGGTCTTAGCAGATGGCAGAGAAGAGACTGAATTTCTGACATTTTTAATTAAAATGTAACCCCTATTATTATGGGATTAATAGTGATATAAATATAATTGCACAATTTTAATGTACATTTGGTAAGAGCTAAATTCTGTATTTTTTGTAGACCTAAGATAGCTTAAAAGCAGATTAATTCATGTTTGTAGCTCTTGAGATTTTATTGCTAATCTTACAAGCATTTTTCTGAAGGCTGTTCCTACAATCAAGAAAACATAGTGAAAACTTCAGCCCCACTTTCTTCCCCCTATAGATCCACATTCATTGCAAAGTTTCCACAGGAAAATGTTTAAATCCCCTAAATTAGAAAGCATGGTTGCCAAAAGCAGAGATATGTATAATATATGTAAATGCCACACTTGGGGTGACAGGGTGCAGTGACACTTTTTGACAGAGGGAAGCCTCTTTTCACTAAGGTTGATCTGAGGTGCCAAGACTCTTTTTCCCCTCCTGGATTTTGGCCAAGACAGTTTTGACCAGCAGTTTTGACCAGTGATGGAGGCATGTGCTCAGCTGCCTTGTCTGCAAGCTGGCTCTATGCCCGGAGGCAGAATCACTCCCCAAACTTGTTCCCACCATGGACTTCATTACACTCCAGCCTTAGATGAGCTTTTGACCATGGTGCTGATTACATGTCTTCCCATCCACTGCAAAGGACTCAGCCAAGCTTCCTGTGGGTTGAATTTCAATAATCATAACTTGTGACCGGGAACTTCAGGCCCTTCATGTCCTCTTCCACTTGTGTGCAAATGCCAAAAACGTTTGAGAAATGAGTGGGGTTTTGCATACTAGTTGTTCTGTAAAAACGCTAGAAAAATCAAGGCACTTTTTGTTTCATGGTATAACTTTTGTGGTTTACTAGCTCAGAATGAGTCTTCAACATGACTCTAACAAAAAAGGGTGTGTGTTGTGTTTCTCTTGACTAGTACAGGAACAGAAAAGCCACTGTCTATCACGTCTCTGTAAAGTCCAAATGTGTCACTCTCAGTGCCAAAAACCTGTGTGTCATTTACTTGACAAGTTTGGGATCCTCCCTCATGTATAGTGCTTGTGCTGCTTCACAGATGTCCCAGTACATCTTGGCACTCATGCTGCTTTGTCTGAGGGCCATATCCTCACCTTCACCCTCCTGCTGGGGGCCGAGACGGGGGTAAGACCTTACACCACAGAAACCCTTCCTGGAAAAGGCATGTGGAAGAAAAAAAGTACTATTACAGTTGGACTGAGCTGCCTCTCTGGCTCCTACATGTGGATGGGCAGTGGAGGGAATGAGCAGCTGAGGCAGAAGCAGAGAGTACTTCTCCATTGTGGCAGTGTCCTCTCAGTACAGTTTTGGCTGGCCCTGCATCACATCACACATGGTGTGCATGCAGGCAACCTGCCTTCCCCAGTGCCCTTGCAAACCTGTGCTGCGGGGGCCTGGGGCTCATGTCATGGGTCACAGCAGGACACAGCTATCAGGAGGTGACCCCATGGTCTGGTGCACCACACTGGCCTCACAGGGGAGACCCATAAGCACTACAGATAGACATAAACAGGTATTTCTGCCCAAAGCAGCCCCTACAGTTTGCTGCTTCTCCCTCTCCCGGCTATCTATATGCATACCAGCATGGGCAGTGGCTGTAACATGGATTGCTTCCTGCTCCGGGCCAGCACGGGATTGGCAAGTGGCCCATGTTTGTCCCTGTATGGGGACATGGATGTGAGAGGCCAGAAGGCATATCCAGGGAGAGGCAAAGGGCAAGGATGGCTTTTTTCAGCAGAGTCAAGATGTGTGGGAAGACCCTGTCATGCTGAGGTTATCTTGGCACTAACAAGCAGCACAGACTATGAGGAACTGGTCTATAAACCACCTGTGGGTGCTAATCTGCACATACACTGTGTAGATGACTGGGCAGGAAGGCTGAGGCAGAAGAGCTTTGGGACTGTGACTATACTCCCTTCTCTCTACAACTTCAAGCTGCAAATTGCCAGTTGGATTTCCTTATCCATAGAAACAGCAGGCAATTGCAAAGGGTTTCAGTGCATTCCTGGTGAGTTTGGTTCCTCTTTCTGCCTGGCCTCAGAAGCAGCCTCTTGGAAGCTCCTTTTGGGACCCATGGGGGTGTTCGGGAGGATGCTTTTCTACATCCTCCTTTGAAAGGGGGAAGGATGGAGAGAGCTGCACTCTCAGCATGAGTTATGATTTAAAAACTCCTTGAGTTTTTCTGAATGGCAGCTATGTGCTGGGTACAACACTTGTCGAAGTACAGCACAGATTTGATGATCCTCCAGTGATCTGTACAGAAATAATTATTCCAAAAATCTTTTTTTATCCACAGTGTGTGAATTTCATGTTGACATTGCTACCCTGCAGAGTAACAGATACATTCAGGGTAATGGGATCACTCAAAATTACTCCTTTTCTACAGCAGAAACTGGTGCAACAGTTGCATGACTTCTAACAAATTGTAGGATTACTTTTTGTTTTTTAAAGTGTTGCAGTATTGTGAATCCAATTTGGCCTTATCCTCTGGCTTCTCACGCCTGCCCACTGATAAATGCAGGGATAGGAATGGGAGATGCCAAGTACTGATACACCAGGATGACAGCACCATGCGACTGCTTCATGCAAGGGTGAGCCATTTTGGAAGAGGTGACGCAAGGGCGTGCCACCTGCAAAGGAGGCCCAAACCCCCCTTGCACCCCGCCTTACCTGGGCTGGGGCACTGGAGGAGAGGTGGCTCAGGTCCCCGATCCTGGCGGCTGCCCGTGGGTCGCTGGAGCTGATGAGGACAGGGGCACTGATCTCCATGGAGTGCCGGTTGCTGGCGGCCTGGGAGGACTTGTGTGTCATGCTGAGGGCGGTGAAGGAGTGGCGCTTCTTGGCGTTCTTCTTGCCTTCCACCTGCCGCTGGGCTGCTCCGGCAGCCCCCGCGCCGGCCAGCGTGGAGCACGGTGCCAGACCCACCGCCGCTGCCGCTGCCACCGCCACGTCTCCGTCGCCAGCGGCACGTCGCAGCCAGAGGCGGCAGCCGAGCACGTCTTGTCCATCTCCATGAGCTGCTTGGCAGATTCATTCAGCTGTGTGGGGACGAAAAGGGAAAGATAACAAAGGAGCTGTAGAGAGTGATAAAGTTCCCTTCACCGCAGAAAAGGAGGCTCAGAGGGACCCCATCTCTCTCTACAGCCACCTGAAAGGAGGTTGTAGCATGGTGGGGATTGGCCTCTTCTCCCAGGTAACAGCCGACAGGACGAAAGGAAATGGCTTCCTGTTGTGCCAGGGGAGGTTTAGAATAGGATATTAGGAAAATTTTTTCACTGAAAGGGTTGTCAAGCACTGTAACAGGCTGCCCGGGAAAGTGGTGGAATCACTGTCCTTGGATGGATTTCAAAGACTTAAAAGACATGGCACTTCAAGGCCACAGTTTAGGGGTAGGCTTGGCAGTGCTGAATTAACAGTTGGACTGGATGGCCTAAGAGGTCTTTTCCAACCTAAATGATTCTATGATTCTATGAATTTATTTGATTTATGAGGCCAGGTGAATTATTTCCATCCACTTGTTAATGCCAGGAAGACCAAAAGAGGCAAAGCAAGCATCCAGAAGTGTCAAGCTAGAACAAGGCATCATAAATTGGTCCACATAAAGCTACAAGATATAAAAACACAGCATTCCCCAAAACACCCTGTCCCAGACTGCTGAGTCAGAGCCTGGGGAAGAAGGCAGGAACCTCTTCATCTATGTTTTGCTATTTTCAGTTCCATCCCAGGCCTGTGCTTGACATTTGCCACACATGTTTTTGACCAAGGGTACAGCTTCCAAATCTTCCCAGTTTCATCTCCCTGCCTCCCACCTAACACAGGTTATCCAAATGCAGATGCAAACTGAAGGCATTTTCCCTAGCTGTATCACCTAAACTTTGGAAGAGCTTGATGGCCACTGGAAGACTTGCTCAGGGTTCAGCTTGAAAAATTGGTCTCATCACTTCTCTTGAAGGGTTTAACACTTGACCTACATCCCATGAACCCCACACTAGTTGGCTCAGGCCAGCTTTCAGTCTGCTGTTCCTCATCCAATCCACACTCACAGATAACCTGGTGTCTATGCAGGCCAGAGGCATGCTGGGTGGCACAACCCTGTCACTGAAGGCTCTTACCTCCCAGCCTTCATAACTCATCCAGGCAAGCTACACTGTACACAGCTGGAGAGATTTTAGGCGCACAGGGATGCTACCATCACTAATGACACACGAATTGCACTTTGAAGTCAGCAGCGCTTTCTGCACAGCACTCATTGCCAATATATCTTCCCTCGAGGGGTGTTAACAGCTGATGGAAAATGCCACATTTTGCCAACAGACCTTTATATTAAACTAGGATGCACCGCAATATGTTTGCATTTAATGAATAAAAACAACATATGAAAAAGGGAGCCACAGCTAATGCACACATGCTTTTGCATTCACTGCTATTCTGAGACCCATATAAACCAGAGGTGTATGTAATACTATTCTGGACCAAAACCAGGCCATTTTTTTTCTATAACTACTTTTATGAATTATGGCAGCATCCAAGAAACAGTTGAGGACAAGATTTTCCAAGGCTCTAAAAAAAAAAAAAAAAGAATAATTTCTGCTCCAATTTTGAAACCTAACACAACTGAAAATAAAAGTGAAAAAGAGAGGGAAGGGAAAGATAACAAGAGAAACGTGCAGTTAAACAAATGTGTAATTGTGTAGCTTTTATAACTCCCAACCGCTGTCACCATGCTGTAAACAAAAGAATAGATGTTGCTAGCCTTAGGCCAGTCCTCCTGAGTTTGAAAGCACTTCTGACTCCACAAGGACTCATTCAGTGTAACAGGCAAAACCCACACTAACATCTAAAAAGTAAACCTCAACTTGCAGGATCCTTCTTTCTGTGACAGCTTCCACTAAGTCAACCAAGAGCCTCCAATTAATGATGCTCCACTACTTTCAGAGCTGCTGGGAGTCCTGCAACCATTCAATTAGCAAGTCGTTTTCCCAGCTGCACTCTCCAAGTTGAGACCATTCTTACAGCCAGTGTAGTACACCACACCTGCCAATTTTTGCTGATAACAGCTGATCCTATTTCAGATTCTTCAGAAATGTCCATTATTTCCCACTTCATCATGCTTAAAATTGGTACAACCTAATATTTGCCAGCAAGCTCCAAGTTGCAAGGAAACCAGATGGCTCCCCTCCCTTAAGTAGGTGTTACAGCTCCGCTTACCCTATTGATGAAGGTAGTAGAGCTGAATTACTTGAAATATTAAGGAGAAAAGGATAAAGCTATCAAATATGTATGACTCTGACAGCAGAGGGTGAGGAAATTTTTGCTAATCAACAGCAAGAAGGAGAATATATTTTAACTCTTTGAGATAGGAAAAATTTGAATAAAAAAAAAAATTAGAACTTCTGATTTTACAATGTGCTACATGTGGACAATGAAATGCTCCTGCTCTTGATATCAAGCTCTGAATCTCTTGTAAGAATTAGATTATAAATCCCAGTGTCTGGAATCCAATTTAACACTGAAGCTGTTCTTTTTAAAACAACAAAATTCCTTACTTTTTTGTTCAAAGAAGAAACCTAGTTGAAATGTCAATAAGAGAGCAAGCATCTAACCATGAAAAATTCATCTCATCAGTTGATATGAAGTGATGAAAAAATATCCCTGTATTGATATAAACAAAAGTAAACCTCAATATCAGTAGAAGATTAAAGACAAAAAGAAAACTTCTCCCCAAACAGTCAAGCTAATGAACTTTCGGGAATGTCAGAGGCTTCCTGAAATACTGGGAAAAAATTATTTTAGTCTGCCAAGATAAAAAATGCTTTATAACCTTATGACTTTATTATTGTAGAGAACTGTTTTTAAACAGCTTTGCCCACAGATGCTGGAAAGTACTTCTCAAATAGGCTATGAATACCAGAGAAAAGTCTGCTTCCTACTTTGTAAAAGCTAACAGTTCTTCCTCTTCACAAAAAAAACTTAGAAACCTTTTTTTAAACATAAACATGATTGCAAATTTCTTATTTTAAACTCTAGATATGTAAACAAGCGTTGCTTTCTGGTGTCTGTCATCTGATCTTCAGGCAGATTTGCTTCCAGATGAGGAGCTAAATGGAAAGTTCTGACCCACAGTCAGTGTCAGGAATTTGACATTTCTGGAAGCCTGGAGCTCTTATGACAATCTCTAATACCAGAACTCAACTTTCTCACTCAGTTATGATCCCTTCTCTAGAAAGATCCTATATTTGAATTTATGGTCCTGCTAAGCCCAAAGTGACTTGAGACTTATGCCCTTGAGACTGCAGCAAGACTGATTTTACCCCAAATCCATTCTTTATAAAGGGAATGTCCTAGAAAAGTTGACATCGGGTTTAGAGCAATAAGGCTTGGATTTGAATGCCAAACCAGTCAAACATTCCCAGCAGCCCTGCAATCCTGTCTAGAAATGCAAAATCTTGCAACAGCAACCTTATATTATCTACAAACTTTATCATGCAAGAGATGTGATGAGACGGTGCAGTAAAACTCTTCACAGAGTCTCAGTGACTATCGGCTGTGAGTCCTTCATGTTGAGATAAGGACACACCAGTCTCAGTTCTTGGAGCTACTATGTGCCTGTTTCTTAGGAAGACCTTCCCCAGCTGTGAGTAATCGTACTGGACACAGATCCAGCTCATCTGGTTTTGGGAGTGAAAAAAGGTGGGAGTGGAATACTTCTGTGCACAGAGCCTTGTTCACCTCCAAACAACCTTTTCCTGCAATGGGAGCAATCAAGTAAGCAAGTGCTGTTCTTTAAAAATTTGGTGGCCTTGATCAGGAAGCCATACTCTCCACCCTGCCACAATGCAAGCTGTCATGACTTAGCATCCAGGCAGAGAGTCCATGTGGTATGAACTAATGGAGAGGTTTGTTTCCTTCTTCTGGCTTTTAGATATGACTGTCTCAGATACTCTACTTGTGACTTTACCACATAGGTGACAAATATTAAGCTACCTCACTCAGGATTTGTCCACTGCCAACATTTTTTTATTGGTCTCTACATAAATCTCTTTTTTTTTTCTGCAGAATGTGTCATGGTGAGTCTCTGTTGCACGTGCTTGCATGCACAGATATACACGCACACTTCTAATTTCTAATACATATGGGTTTAAAAGGGACCACCTGTAAATGGTTTCAACATATTTCTCTGTTAAGGATGAGCGGATACAGGAGAGAAACTGTCATCTGCACTGATAGTCCCATGTGGGACCAAATATTTTCTTTATATCTTGATATGACTTAATGAACTACAGTTTCAATGGGCAACATTATGCACCTACTTACATACCCCAGATGGAATGAAGAGCAAGGAAAATCTACTTCTTGTCCGGTGTCAATGACAATTAACTCTAGGTTTACTTCAAATAGCAAATTATTACTTTGGAATTTATTGTTGTTATCATTATGGAACAAGAGAGAAACATAGAAAATTTAGGTCAGATTAAAAAAAAATAATCCTTACTAACCTCTCTTGACAAACATGCCAGCACATTTTCTAATCCATGTTAGTGGCAAAATTATTCTATCCCAGTTTAGACTTCCAAGGGACACTTTGATACACCATGGTCACAACAGCAGCTCCTGGGTTGTGGTGTTTCACTGATACTGCTGTCTCTCTAAGGAGGAGGACAATTCTGCTATTGAACGCTCTTACTTTCTAGTCATTTAGGTCTGGGTAAGGGATTAATTTCTGACTGACATCTGCCTTATCAAAGACAGGACCTCAGTGTGTGGCTTACAAATATACTTCAGCATGTACTTGACACTGTGCAGACCGAAGTGTTACTAATGTGTGATTAAAATGTCCTTCTTTTCTAAATAAGAAAAGATTGCTTAAATTCTCAGTTTTACATGTGCGGTTCAGTATTTGGACAAACTGGAGCCAATCTGGACCAGAAAGTATTACTTTATTAAGACTTTCATTTGCTGCAAAATCTGGTTTTTTCTGTCTTTATGGAAACTATTTGCTAAAGAATGATGCTGTTCAAATACAGGTCTAAGATCAGAACATATAGAAAAGAAATGCAGGTATAAGACTCAAACCAGTTTTAAAAGTAAAAAGGTACAAGTCCCCTCAAATCACTACAAACCTAATACAAAAGAACAAATTGGAAAGAAAAAATATCCTGCTCAAGTTTTTAGAAAGGAACCACTGAGCAGAGCAGAAAACAAAATTAAAATTATTAATAAAACATCTTCCCAATGTCCCCCTGAAAGACTGAAAATATTTTTACCTAGGGACTGCTGCTTTTTATACTTTACAGTTCATAAATATTAAGAAGATCATGCATATCCCTATTTTATGCCTTGAGGAGACTTTGGCAACTTTCAGTTCCATATCTGATTTTGTGATTAAAATAAATAGTCTGAATTTATTACTGCCTTTTCACTTCAGAGTAGATACTTTCAGGAAATATTAAATTCATGTTCCCTCATTAAACTAGTTTGCTAGTATTATAATTTATATTCTGAAGCACAGTGACATTATTATTAAGCAACTAAGGGCACAACTATACAAGATTCTTCTGTCTCTGCTGGGTTCCTGAGAGGGCTGCATCTGTAAAAGCATTTTCAGACCCAAAAAGTAGCCTTTCAGAAAGCCAAACCAGCTTTTCACTATTATCACTACTGGCAAAGGTAGGATACAATCTTTCTTCTGCTGTAGCCAAGTAACAAAACAGCCTTTGACTCAAATGGACATTAGGAGGAAGTACATAGTACTTTCTTTACCTATTACTTTACATCTTCTTTGGTAGGTTAGTACGGAGGACACACAGCAATTCCAAGAGCTTACTAGTGGTATAGCAGACAAATTTGTGCCGAAGGCTCCTCGACCAAGTCATACTGAATGTATCAATAATTTTAATCTTTTATATGTTTTGTTAATTCAGATTTAAAAGTGTTTAGAGAAGGCCTCTAAAGTTTTCCATGGACAATTTAAATTTGTTCGGCAAAACCTACAAAATCCTACCTCAGTTATTCATTTAGGCACCATCTTATGAAGAGTAATTAGTAAGCACAGTTTAAGAGAAAATATTATAACTAAACCAAAGCACTATTTAATGGGTTTGTGTTAATCTCTAACAATCCACTATTGCCTTTTCTAATTTATTGCCTGGGAGGAACAAGCAAATGTGCAACAGATTTTCTGCAACTAGTTTATCCATCATGGAAGATAGATTTCTGAAACCCACACTGTGATTGAGAGCAGAGTTATTCCATGCACCCAGAAAAATATAAGAAGCACAGTATATGTGCTTGCTTGAACCGATCCAACCTAAATGATGGTTGCAGAAATACCTTCCTAGGACGCATCTCATACTTCAAATGCTCTGTTCCTCCAGTCATAGGTTGAGGCATATGTCTGATTCTCTTTTCCAAAAGCCTGCTAAATATGCCTGCTAGATATGTTCTCAAGGAAGAAAGTCCCTAAAACCCTACAGCAGATAGCCTTCTTAACCAGGGTCATTCACATATACAACAATGTATAGTCCGGGAAAAGAGGGCCAATAATTTTTTGTCTACAACATAGGTCTTTGAGAGGCAACAGTACTTAGCAACCTATTTGCCTGTAATACACGATCTTTCTCATTTAGCAGCAATGTCACTTCTAACACACTGAGGAGCTGAAGGAATGTAGCATATTAGAACAGCATGTGCTTGGACGAGCGTGTCATCATGGTCTTGCAGAATGAAAATAAATGATGCGTGCAGCAGAAGTAAACACTAAGCCCTGGGTGGTGAACTGGGATTTTTTTTTTCTTTCCCCTTTTTTTCCAAATAGTTTTAAGAAGGAAAATGGTTTGCAGTGGTGGAGAACAAGTTTGGTGTACCCAGAAAAATGCGAAGTCTGCTGCAGAGTCTGTTCAGGAGTTAAGCACAGCAAGAAATGTTATGGAAACTAATGTCTAAAGAACTGAGAAGAAAGAAAATAAAACTAAATGCAATATCATTAAAAATAGATGAACTCACTGAAAAAGAAGTATGCTTTCTAGATTGCCCTCCACTTCCTGAAACAATGCTAGCTATTTAGCCTTCAGCTCCAAGTATGAGGACTCTCTTGCTCTGATCTGTCATCTCTGAATCTCTGATATGCTGTGTGCCTTCAATATGCCTAAGGATTTCCTTTTTCTTTCTATCTGTCCCCTATGGACACCCTTTCCCATAATGAGACACTCCTGACTGCACCAAAGCTCCTTTGAAAGCAAGAAATGTAACCAAATACAGCTTTTTTTTTTTCAACATCAGAAAGAGTGGGAGAATACAGCCTATTTTTACTTATAAATTATTCAGAAAGCTAAATAAAAAGTGCAGTCATAAATTCATGGGCTTGATCCTAATTCCTTTGAAGTCAGTGGCAAAACTCCATCTGCCTTCAACAGTGGAAGGACTGGTACCCATCTGGCTCCAATTTCAGTACCAGAAGAGTCCCTGAAGAAGCTTGTGTAGATTTTACTGACAAACTATTTGTTCATCAAAACATGAAACTCATTGGAACTTAAGTACTTCCCAGGAACTTCCTTGTTTTGACAAGGTGTCCATCAGGAAATTGTTTTGCAGATGATGTTTCTCAGCTAAGACAGGAAATTATCAAAGCCACAGTGGTTTAGGAGTTCAACAGGCTACTTGGACTCCTGGCTGAAAGTCCCTGTGTGGGGGAATAGCCATGAGAGACCTGACACTAACACTTTCCGAATAGAAAGCCATCAGTTTTCTGGCTATGCTGAGTATCCCTCACTCTTGTTCTTGTAAATTGGAAAACCTTTGTGACTCCCCTCCTGAGTCCAGGTGTCCATCTGCGCCATGAGAAATGGTGCTAGCAGAAGTGTGAGCAGCCTTATGCTGAGCAGCAACCTTGGCCGGGCACCTGGATGCATCAGGAGGCTTTCAGAACCAGTTCAGTATGGTCCTCATGCCTCAACAAAACCTGGCAGGTGTATGAGCCCTGTATCTTTACAGCCAGTTACTGCAAGGATGGGAAGCCCTCTGAAGCAGCTTTGTGCTGAATCTAGAAAGCTCTTCACTTGTGAAAACTTTCACTGTGAGCCAGCTGTACCTAAAAACTTCAGCACAGGCTAGGAAAGCTTGTTTAGATCCTAGAGCACGGCGGTATGAATCACATGTAAATGTTATGCAATATCTTTAAAAAGAGCCAAGTTTTGTGTTTTGAGAGTTTTCAGGCAACTTTCTATTTCCTTCCTTCCTTCCTAGGTGTTTCACAAGGTCCCTGGTGTTATTGCTTCCTCAAGTGACCAACAATATCCATAAAATGATGAATTAACTGAAAATTGACAAATTAAATACCACCAGCTAAGGGCAGAGGAGGTCTTTAGAGTTAATGCATACATCAAGCTGGGGAGTCTTAAAGCAAATGACTTCCAAATTATGCTGTGAGACCCCAAGTAATTATAAATGGGATTGTGAACCAGGAACATCATGCTCATGTCGCAGAGATCCTTCTCTTCCTGATAGCTCCACTGTGCACACATGCTGCCAGATGTGACATTTGTGCCCTTTTGCTCATGCTCTCAGATTTGTTCCTGGAGATATAGTTCTTGAAAATGCTGGTTTTGGAATGATCAAGGTGGAGTGAAAGAAGCAACAATACCACATCATTTTTTTAAGGAAAACACTTGCTTCCAACTTAATGAGTCAAAAGATAAGGATGAAAGAAAAACATATATTTGCTGAAGTCCTTTATAAATTTGATAAGGGAAGTGTCCTGGTGGGTAATGAGAAAAAGACTTACACCATCAATGTTACCTGCAGAAAGCATGGAGCTGGATAAATCTTTGGAAGCTCTTGGAAGCTCTAAGAATTGCAGCACAAGGAGCATATGGGAAAGCCAAAGTAATTTTTCAAGTAATGCAAGGCTTTGCCTACACTGAGCAAGCAAGGGGTCTTTGTTGCAGTGATTTACAACTTTGTGTAGAATAAGAAATCTTGTGCAATCAGGGAAAATTAAGTTTTATATGCTGCAACTGAAGATTACCTGTGGGGAATTGCATACAAATAAATGTACCGTACTCTATCTCTGATAAAGCAGAAATGAAGAATGAAAGCAAATGCCAAGAAAATGTTTTGGTTGAATTGCTTGTAAAAGGAACCAAGGTATACACAATTCAAGCAGATACTAGCACTAAAAGGTTGTGATAAACAGTCTTTGCCCTGTGTGTACCGTATTTAGAGACATTTTTTACTACATAGTGTTCTGGCTTCTGCTTCCCAAGGAGAAGACAGAAAAGGATTGCTGGATGTGGTACAGGGCATTTGCAATAGTGTGATGTCCCATGGGGCTGTATATTCTGTGTGCACGGAGCTCCTGCTAGCTCTGGCTATAAAGCTGGCTTGCTGGTTGTGGTGGAGGGTTCCTGCACCAGCTCCAGGGTCACACTACATGTTTGTCTGGAAGCAGCCAACACTAATGGATGTCAGCCATCTGTCACAAAACTGCTGTGTCTTTGGAGAGATGCATCTAGCCTTTGGGTTTGCTATCTGCCAGTTGGGGTTGAAAGTATGAGTTAGGACATATTGTGCTGCTGTTTCACCAAACCATTGGATGACTCCCTAGAGGGAGAGCTCTGAGATGTTTCTGTGATATGGGAGATGATCTGTGTGTGCTTGAAATGGGCAGCTGCACCAGGATACATGAATCATTTGTGTGACAGGGAGACTAGTCTTAACTATGCGCACAGATGAAAAAAAAAGGAATTGTGCTGGGAGAGACATGACTTGACAGCCTGAGTTTGTGTCTCCTGTGTTATTACAGTGCAAACTCTGCTTTGAATTGCCTGCACATTTAAAGCACCTTCTTCCCACATAGATGTGCTGATGCCTGGTACAGCAGTATGGCTCTTTTTCCTCACTGGGAGCATTAATTTGCATTTTTGTTTCTTTGTTTGTTTGTTTGTTTTCTCTATGTAGTGACCAGTTATTTTAAAATGAGTTTTACATAACCCTGTCTTACCCTGGAGACCTCTATACTTCTGTCCTACTGCTAAAAGGCGGACAATGGGTTGGGATGGCATTATGGGGCAGGGGCTGTGGCACATGGCATACTGCACACTGCACAACAGGCACATCTCAGTTTTTTTGGAAGCCTGACCAGTAACTGAAAGCCAGTCTGTAAGATATGAAAATAAGTTTTCTGTGGTATATGATGATGTAATTGGGTTCACAACCCTTACCCCTCACCAAGTGGAAGAAAAATCTGACAAGGGTGAACTGTGATAAACTCCCTAAACTCTGAAAATCCTTGACTGAAAATGGCAGCACCCAACCTCACATTCATGGCGTGACTCACTGCCCCTCACCTTGAAGAACCATTTATAGATCTCTTTGGAGAATCACAGATATTAAAATATGATCGGGGGCAAGGTTGAGTTCAGAGTGAGAGGTCTCTTCATTGACTTGTTAACAGCTGCAGTCAAAAGTACACTGAACTCTCTGGCTATCAAACTGGAAATGTTATTTGTTCAACTTTTTGAGTTTAATTTCTGGTTTAGGGTAAAGGATGCATACCCAGCGCAGTGGAATCATGCAGTGAAGCAGCTAGTACCTTTGCCTCTTGTGCACTCATCTGGAGCTGGATCAATGCTCTGGTTTCTGTCCAAGCCTGCTCTGCCACAGATGTCACTGCTAGATAAGAGGTGTGCCATTTCTTCAGCCCCAATGGGCTTGGAGCAGATCGTTTAGGATGCTCAGGCACATGTGTCACATTACTGCAATAAAATATGATGATTGCCAGCATTAGTCACTTTTATGACATCCATATGCAAATGCTGTTTATGCTAGTATGCTACAAGTGGAAGGAATTTGGAAAACCACTGCTCTAGGCCATGCTGTTTGAGCTCTGAAATGGCAAAAGGAATGGGCTAGCAAAAAATCTGCACAGTAGGAAATCTTTCTGAAACTGCAGAACACTGAGGCTTTTTTCCTGTTTGTGGAATTACTTAAGTTCAAATATTTTCCTAATGCATTCCTTTCTGAAAACAGTGACCTGCATTGCACCTACATTCTGTAGGCAGAGAGACAAGTTGTCACAAGGAAACTGAAATTTTGCAGACTGTGACCACATCGTGTGATGCAGCCACACAGAGACATTTATTCATACTTTTATTATTTTTGCCATTAAATGCTGAAAAGCTCTCACCACACATCAGAATTCCATTGTGAGAAGCATTATGTAAACATAAAGCAACAAGACAGCTCTTGGCCCAAAGAAAGTACAATTTAGATAGGGACAAGAGACAGTGTACCATCATAGACAAAATATACAATGCAACAATCTTATCAGCAAGATGGACAGATTGCACAACATACGTCTTCTCTAGTCATCACAGCCAAGAACAATTTTAGAGAAGAATCTGGAGGAGCAATGCTGATGCAGATGTTTGAAGCATTCAGCACAACAGTGAAGAACAGAGCACTACGGAAGAAATTTGGGATTTAAAAAAACTGACAAAAGTTATTGTCATAGCTGGTATTCGGTAATAAATAAAAGACAAGAGGGAGAAAGAATAATCAGTAAGCAAAGGCTTGCAAGTAAGGGTGAGTTGTATGGGCTCTAGAGGACAGAAAAAGGCTCCACAGAGAAAGAAAGGAGCAGCAACAGATGACTGCATCAGACTGTCAAGAGTGAGGCACGTCTGCATTTGCTAAGGATGCAAAAAGGATGTAGCCATAATCAGGGTATAACCTGATGACAGTTTGATCTTTGCAAATGCTCAGTAATCAGGTTGAACTGCCAGCCAAATGAATGAATGAAACCACTCATGAGGATGTGATTCCCACTGGCAATGTCTTTATTACTTGCCATGAAAATACTTTGTTCCCTTTTTAACCAGTGGCCAAAGAGAAAGTCACAGGCTTAACTGTGTACTGTGTACTGCACTGAATACTCAGGTATGCGTGTAGTGAGAGTTCCTCCATGCAAAGGCAGACCTGTGTATCACTGGGATGGTGTGGAGCTGCCTTTACTTTGAACCTAAACTCAGCCCTCAGGAGTGCTTTTGTGCCTTCAAGGACCCCCATATGATGAAACCTTGTGCTTGAGACAGAGCATAACCTTAAGCAGTAACCAGACAGAGTTAAATCATGACAGCCCCTCAGGTGTTGGAGGGCAGAGAAGCTCAGTGCCAGTACCAAGAGCTCCCAGAGCTCATCTAGCCTGGGAGATTTCCAGGAATTCAGCATTAATCATCTCTATAGCTCTTCTTCCACTCCCATAGTTCATATATTAAGGGATAGTATAACCTTGTATCCACCAAATCAATATGACCACACACATCACATCTCTTTCCTGAGCAATGCACCTATGGAAGCGAAAGGCTTTGGCTGGGAACAGGCAAGTCTAAGCACTAGACTGGAGCAAGGAGGGAAGATGCTGAGTAAATTATTTCTCAAAGGTTAGACTTATAGTCCTTCCTCCCGGTCTAGGAAAAGAAAAAGGATACAAGAAGAAGTCATGACATTCCTTATGATATTGTTGGGGCTGAAGCAGATCAGAGAAAAGAGATCAAGGAGATGACCATCAGGGAGTGCTCTCCCTCCTTCTGCATGGCTGCTTTCTTCTTGAGAAAGAACTTCCTCTTCCCTCAGTGCCATCCCTTTAGGTATGTGGTAAGAGGAAAATATCTCCAGCATGAGTCTATCACTGTCTGAATGCTCTGGCACCTCTGCTGCTTTGACCCAAGGTTTCCAGAAAAATTCTGTTACAGAAAAATTCTATTAAAGAAAGCTCTCTCATGAAACTTCCTGTCAATTTGATTCAATTGTGTCTAAACAGATCGGAAGACTTCAAAGTCAGATTTAGAGCAGGACACTCCCTCCAGCCTCACTTAAGCAAAAACTAATATTATTAACCTGGTTTACAGAGTATCTAGTATTCTTTGTCATAAAATTATAACTTAATAAAATAATTAGATAAGTCAAGGGACAACCAGGAGGTGGAAGAGGTTGCTTGCACAAAGTCCCACATTCCATCACCATTTTGTCGTGATGGCTTAGAGCACAGTGCAATAGCATCAATCACTGTATGATAACTGGGTGGGAGCTGCTGCCCTCACAGACATGTTTTTCTGAAGTGTGAGATACCACATGGCCTCCTTTCCCATATTCCCTCTTTCTGCCCTGCATCAGCATGGATGTTCATGTGACTATCCAGTAAATGGGATGATGAAACAGATATGACTGGAAACTAAAACAACAACTCCAACTTAAATGAATAGCTTTCCACAGGCAGACGTCCCTGATTCAACTCAGCACACGGATATATCTGGTAGTCCTGGAACATGGAGGGCAGAAAGAAAGAATTGCCACACGAGGTAAAAGCAGGACAACCCCTTTGGCAGCAGCCCTCGCTTTTGTCAGATTAAAATTATGCCAGTATTACATTCAAAAACAATGCAGCGGAGATAAAATAAACAATGGCTGGTCTACTTTGTAAAGGAATAAAGTAAGAAAAACCAATGCAATTTCTTCTACAGGATAGACTAAACACAAAGGGGTCAGCCTTCAAGAGTCCTGTGTGTTCTAGAGAAAATCTGGAAAAGATAGAGATTCCTAAATTAATTCCAACTATCTTCCCCTGTTTCTGATTTTGCTTTTAATTTGAAGATTCCTCTAGTCATTTGAATTTGGTTTTTTCAACGTTCAGCTCTAACACCTAACAAAATGTCAGAGGATTTCAGACTTAAACATCTGGTTTTGGCACAGCTAATGACATTCTTAGGCAAAAAACCCCAACTTCATCTGTTATTTTTATTATTTGAAGCATGCATTCAGCATACAGACACACTCCCAGATCTCTTTGTGCTTAGAATAAAAACAGTTTGACTAGTCCAGCATTTGTGGCAATAAGAAGAAAGAGGTAAAAATGATTCATTGCTACATCTTTTCAGGAAACAGTTATTCTTGAAACTAGTCTTTAAAAGTTCAAAAAGTCAAGCTCAGACACATTTGTTTACTATGGCAGAATAAGCATAATATCACGGAATGGTTTGGGTTAGAAAGGACCTCAAAGATCATTTACTTCCATCCCCTCTGTCACTGGAGAGGTGCTCCAATCCTCTGATCAACATTGTGGCCCTTCTCTGGACTCCAGTCTTCTGATCAACATTGTGGCCCTTCTCTGGACTTGTTCTGACAGGTTCCACATCTTCCTTATGCTGGGGTCCCCAGAGCTGGATGCAGCACTGCAGGTGGGGTCTCATGAGAGCAGAGTAGAGGGGAGAATCATCTTCCTTGCTTCATGGGCCATGCTGCCTTGGATGCTGCCCAGGATGTGGCTGGGTTTCTGGGCTGCAGTTGTGCACTGCTGGGTTATGTTGAGCTTCGTCTCACCCACCAGCACCTCCAAGGCTTTCTTTTAAGGGCTGCTCTTGATCCATTCTCCATGCAATCTGTACTTGTGCTTGGGATTGCCCTGACCCAGGTGCAGGACCTTGTACTTGGCCTTGTTGAACTTTGTGAGGTTCACATGGTCCCATGTCTCAGGCCTGTCCAAGTCCCTCTGGATGCCATCCCTTCCCTCCAGCATACTGGCCACACCACAGAGCTTGCTGTCACCAGCAAACTTACTGAGGGCGCACTTGGTCTCACTCTCCATGTCACCGACAAAGGTTTTAAACAGCACGGGTCCCAATACTGACACCTAAGGAATGCCACTTGGCACTGCTCTCCACTTGTACATCAAGATGTTGACTGCCACTCTTTGACCACCCAGACCATTCCTTATCCACTGAGTGCTTCATCTGTCAAATCCATGTCTCTCCATCACACTTATGCAGCAAGCTATCTTCTGAAAACAGAGATCAGAGGGGATTCTTTTTTGGTGTCACTCTCATCAGCTGCCCCTCCTGTCCCTCTGATGGAGACCATCTTACCCACCACTGGCACAGCAAAGGATAATATGTGCTTTCACCTCTGCCAGGTCCTTTCACAGTCTGGGATTTTAATATTGGACCCACTTTTCTTCATCATTCCTAGAATCAGTGCTGTGGCAGACACATGGAAACATTTTGGTATTTGCACATGGGGCTGTGGCCACCAGTAAAGGGGCAGAGAGGGCAGCCAGTTTGCCAGGAGCATCTCCCAAACCCTCCTACTGACCCTCCATGTATACATTCGGATTTAAGATCCCCACCCAGAATATTAAGGCATCAGGAAAGCTCCTCAGGAAGGAAGCTAATTAAGATGTGCAACATGCACTAACAGAGGCACTAGGATGAAGAATGCTGGTGTGAGAAATAATGAAATCCCCTAGGATTTTGTGTTTAATTAACTGCTAAACAGTGTATCTGTTGACATATACCTTCTTAATATACATTCATGCATTAGTTCTAGGTAAGTGAGACTGAAATATACTCTCTTTTCAAAGGGAAAAAGATCCCAGGAAGTCAACAGTGCTGAAACAATCTTTAGAAGCTGTCAGAGGTGATCAGTGGCTGGAAAAGAGAAAAGATCTCTTCAGTACCTTTTCTAGAGAGCATGGACTACTGACAATATGCTCTATACTCCCCCTCAGAGCCCTGGGACAGTGGGTATGCTCAATTGGGAATGCTAATTTCTAGTGCTTGGAAACCTGCACCATTGGTGGAGTTTGTCACTGCAATGGTTGTGTGCTGTGAGGCGTCTGAGCACTGCTGGCAAGTCCAAAACGTTTGTTGCACACGCAGAAGTTATCTCTCAGAGATGTGCTACCTACTTACTTGGTCCTTCTGAGAGCATCCCTAGTGCTTGTTTTGTAACCCAAGCAACTCTGCAACCATAACAGAAGAACAAAAACCTTGAGGCAGAACCCAAAACTCAGTGTAGAAATAACCGAAATGAGACAGAATTGCACCCAAAAATTGATGACCAGAAAACATATATTAAAGCACAAGCATGGTTCAGGTGATCTGGAGGAGAAGCGAAGGGTTGATGTGCTGAGAGCCCAGGGATTTGCGGCAGATGCAAAACACAGTAGTCCAGAGTCCAGTCAATTTGCACCAGGCAGAATGACAAACAGCATTTTGCATGGGAAATGCTGGAAGTCCTTCAGTGGATCGTGGCTATAGACCGAAGTTTTTTTATTTTAGATCAACTTAGATACCTAGGAACCTAATTTTTGGCATCTAGGAAGCAGAACTTCAAAAATGCCCTGTACAGATATAGAATTGTTATATATGAATTTGAAAGATTCAGGAAATGGGCTTATTTGCAAAGGTTATGTGCTTAAGCTGGTTGTGCTGGAAACCCGTTTTTGCCATAAATTGCTTCAGAGAGTTATTTTTACAAAACACAGTCTAGGAAATTCAGATGTTACTCATAATAAGGAGGGGTGAGTGGGAAAGATATTTTTGGATATGACAGCTGGCAAATTTCTGGTTTAACAGGCTCTCAAACAATAAGAAGTGATAACAACTCGGATCTGGTTTTGATGAATAGAAATATTGGTCATAACATATAAATCTGAATAATTTTGAGTTCATTCAAATGAAAGTAGGCAAGAGCAAAGTCAAGAAAAGACCTGTAACTAAAACTGTCAGTTCTCAAAAGGCAAATTTTCACAACCTACAGCTGTGTCTAAATTTACATGCTGGCTCTCACCACGGCTCACACAGTCCTCATAATTGTCTGGGCTGGAGGATGACTCAAACATGACAGTACTCCCACCTACCTCTGTATGCAGGCTTCCCCTCTGTGGCATCCACCTGAGATGAACTTCAGTGTAAACGTGGTGTTCCCTGACAAGGAAACCAGAAAGCAGCCCTGCTTTGACCTGTCCAGACACAGCCTGAGGGGAGTGAGTGACTTGAAAAGGTCTACAGGGCAGAGGTGCTCAGCTAGTCCAGGGGAAACCTGATATTTAAGTCAAAAGGTGACAGTTCGGTATCCTGAAGATGGAGGAAAGTGTTAGAGAATTTGTATGAACGATCACTTTATGAAGGGTGCTAGAAAGCAACAGAGAACTTAAAAGACACTAGTCAAATTTAAAAAACCCACATTTTCTGCCCAAAGTCATGCTAATTTACATTTTACATAGGAAATTAAATCAAAGAGCACAAGGTTCTTTATTTATAGAAGCAAAGGGTAACCTAAGAAATCAAGCTGTTATGCAGAAAAGATGGGCCACAGATTAAAAATAATGTATATATATATAAATAATATATAAAAATAGACAAATGTATATTTATATATTGTAATATGTTGTATATTTAATCTTTTTCTCACCTCTGACAGCTAATATTCTTAGTTTTTCCAACTAACATAATCTTTATTGGAAGTTCCATAGATTATTTTACTTTGTATGCATGTAAGAGTACTTTATATCAATGAGTTTTATTCATGGATTGATGTGAAAATAGAGGTCCCTCTTGCAGCCAACAAACAAATTCTGCATGTTTTAGTTTGGATGGAAACATGAGAACTGTATTTTTTACCCCATTCACATAGAATTCTGATACCAAGAAGTATCTTGGAATATTCTATAATATTCTATACAGGATAAAAACAAGTGGGACCAACTTTTTCTGAAGCTATGAAGGTGCAGGAATGAAATTCTTAATATATGTACAAAAGTTGAAAAGGCATATCAATAAATCTTTTCAACAGAAATTGGCTGAACATCTCTTAGAGCTTACATTATTGTCAGCTTTACAAGGTTCTTATTCCATTTTTATCTGACATGCAAAAGGAGAGAACAGAAAAAATCAATTGTGATGTTAATGGGTATAATTCTTAACTAAGTAGTGCTACACCTACTTACTACTGGGATGAATTTGCTCCTCTGAGATTTAGTAAGTCAGCTTTTCTAAAATCATCTACATTAGTTTCCATCTACCCACCTTCCCAAATCTTCCATTTTTGTTCACATTAAATGATATTTTCAAGGCTAAAATGAACCATTTTACAGTCCTTAAAAACAGAGGTTGCATGTTCTTTTTGAAAAAAGCACCAAACAAACGTTACTATTTAATGAACATCTAATGCTTCAGATTTTTGGAAGAGTTTCATAAAAGATTCTTGGAAAGATTCAGAGTGTGCTGCCATCAAGACCACACAAAAATAAATGATGGGTCAGACATCAAGGTTGAATTAATTATGAGTGGCCATAGGGACCCAGCTGTCCTGCAGCTGAAAGGAGACCAACAGACTGAGGAGAGAAAAAACATAGACAAGAAGGGGACAGGGCAACAATTATTTGTTGAAAATGGTCAAAATAGCTATTAGAGCTAGAAATACACAGGGGGACACATCTGAGTTTGCAATAATATGACTGTGATGAGTGCCACTGGGGACACCAGCATAGAGGGAAATGGCTGATGGGGATCTGCATATAGAGAAAAAAAGGACAAAATCTGCCATCCAGAATGAAAGTGTAAACCATCTGCATTCATTTGCAAGCTAACTAAAGGCTACCCCTCAGCAAAGTACATAGTTATACAGCTAAGGCCCTTCTGCTGGGAAGATGACTCTCTGTGACACTACTCAATAACCTCAGCTGGGATCCCAGTAAATGTGCTGGGGCTCCCCTGTATGGGTTAAACTGCTTTAGGATGACTGCTAGATTCTGTAGTACAGTACAAAACTTAAATGGATGGTCTGCTCTGCAAAGATAATTTTGTGATGAAAAATCACTGTTTTCTTTAAGAAATGCATTTGCCTTTGGATTTTGTTTTATTTTCACTTCTGGTTGAGCTCTTTTTAAACACTGACTTTCAAGAATTATTTTCCCTGGGGAGTCTTCTGGACCTATGCTGCAGGGCACTGAAACCATCAGCTCTGCTCATTCTCCTCCTCCCTCTTTTTCCTAGACCTCCTTTCTATTTTTTTTTTTTTTTTTTTGTGACTGTGAAGAACAGGAGAAGTTCCTCATTACCCTGCTTCGGTGCTCTGTAAAAAGAATTTTAAAGCTCCTAATATTACTTAATCACAGCTTTCAATGCTCCTGCTGCCATAAAACATTATAACAATGGGTTGGCACTTCATCAATTGTAATTTGCTGATATTACAGTCACAGTAGTGCCCAACATAATTGCCTTTCTCTACTACTGACTCATAAGGCTTCTTGATCTTGGTCAATCTTCTTCTTTGCTCTGGGAATTGCAGGCAGAAATTTTGCTCAGATTTTTCAATTTCCAGTTCCTGCCCATCTAAGCAGGATGTGTCCCTCCAAATACTCAGTGCACTACTGCCCTCAAATTTCACTCCCAGATACTTAAATCTATCAGGACACACTTTATTCTTCATTATTCTCAATTTAACACATAGAAATAAAACACAACTTTCAAACAGAGATAATATAACAGCAGTTATTAACAATGAAGGAGCTAGCTTGAGGACAGTAAAATAAAAGAAATTTTGTCAGGGCTTTGAATTCCTTGCAGGTCAAAAACTCCTCCAAGCAAGAATATGACTTCAAATCATTCAGATTATTAACAAAATGTTTATTTCAGGACAGAAGGCACATTGAGGATCAATTTCATTATGCTGTGGGGTTTTTTCTGTAGATAAAATTAGAACATATATTATCAGCCCAAATGACTTCTATTGAAGATGAAGGACAGTAACAAGGTAAAAAGAAACAATAGCCCCAACTCTCCTTGGCAGAACATATTGTTCGTGATTCATGCTGTAAAAGTAATCACTGTGAGCTGTGAATATTTATTCCTTATCCGCTTGTAGCTTCTCTGAGGCTGGGACAGAGATGATACTACAGAGGCAGGAAAAAGCCTCTCTGCAGACATGCAAGCACCTTTGCTAAACACTTGTAAGGAATAATGAATAAGATCCATGCCATGTTACACTCATATGGCTGTACAGACAACCAAACATAATGCTGAGGTGGAGACTTTCTAAGACACTGTATGGGCAAGGTATATTTTGATGTCTGCTGGGGTTTTGTGCCTCTTTCTGCCACCACGGTCTGGCTCTAAAAGCTGTCTTTCTGGGCTTCCTTTACAGAAGTGGTGATCCTGGTAAGGAATTTGCTAACCACCCTGCCTCACCACCCATTGCAAAAGCTTTGTAAGCACCTGCAAAAGCCTTTTGTGCAAGCACCTGTGTGAAGGGTATGGCAGCACAGTGCCAGGACAGTGTTACCACAGGGGGCCACAACAAGGATTATATCCACTGTTTGTAGCCCTGGCGTGCTAAACCCTGAGATCCTCAAAGTGACCAGCTTGTTTTCTCATGTTCTGGCTTGCATAGCAAGGGTAAGAGCTCTTGTCTGGGCCGTGGGAGCAGCTGGGGACATCAGAGCCTGCCAAGCTGGAATTCACTCTATCCGGAGAGCAGGGCTTAGGATGCCATGTGAAATCCCACACACTTCGGCCAATCAACTGACACAAATGGAAGGCTACTGTGAGAATTAAACTTTGCTTATTCTACACATTTTGCCAAGATTTTGAAAACCACTTAATGGACTTGGAGAGACTTGAGGAGTGTTTTCAGATTCAAGTACTACTTGTTTAATGGATTTATTTTACAAATATCAGCACTGAGATTTTCAAAACTTCTTTGGAACTTGACCTGCTGGTTCCTTTTAATTTTTAATGCGAAGTAACATCTGAAGCTGGCAACAGTAACATAATTGTATAACTTGAATACTTGCATAAGCTTATCTCATATTCAGAACAAAGCCTTCAGCCTTTCATCACTATGTGGATGAAATAGGTGGATGATATTGTAGTCTGGAGGATCACTTTCCTTTGGTTTTACAAACCACTGCACAAATATTATGGCCATAGCACCCAAGAATCTCATTTGAATAGGCCTTTCAAGTCTCCAGATTTCAATTATATATGTATACAATTGTACTTA
This sequence comes from Donacobius atricapilla, assembly GCA_013397315.1. NCBI lineage: Eukaryota > Metazoa > Chordata > Aves > Passeriformes > Mimidae > Donacobius > Donacobius atricapilla. Next base: position 916,575 of record WBMY01008916.1, read on the forward strand.
CTTTACCTATTCTGTGTGTGTGTCTGGTATGAATACATATGCATGCAGACATTCCTACATGTGTTCTTGGCCCTTGGTGCTGGCTACTTGGCTGCTTGCGTCTCTTTAGAATCTGCAAGCATCACTGTTCTGACTCTGCATAGTGCTACCTCCTGGTCCTCCATGGCCACCCAGGATGTGCTAGTGCTTGCAGAACTTCGGCAAGACATTTCCACATGTTCCCTACAGGCTGTTCTTCTGAGGTTATGAGCCCTTCGCCCTTCAAGAGCAGTAATTATGGAGAACAGATACCTAGGAGTGGGAGAAGGATCAGGATGCTGCACAGTGTGTGGGCAGTGCCAGCCCACAGATGAAACTAGAGCTGGGGAAAGGTGGTGAGGTGCAATGGTGGCTGGCTGTGCAGAGGTCCCCAGTTGACTCCTCCTGCAGCAAAATTCAGGACAGTAACATTGCACTTTCCCGGGACAAGAAAAAGAAGGGGAAAAGGATGAAATATGGGAGAAACCCAGCTTTCTCATTTAGTTACAACAAACTGAACATGTCTTACACATTCAGAATAGAAGAAAACTAGTCATTAACTTATGTGAGGCAGCTGGTTTCCCAATAACAGTTCCTACACATTCTGCTTTTAATATTATTGTTCTTCTCAACTGTGGGAATGCAATGTATATTAATGATGGTTTATTCCAAATTGGTCATTGTCGGAGTTAATAATTAGGTAGGCAGGCAGTAATTATCTCTATTTTGTCTCCAATCACTAACTAAGAAATCTGGAGAAGTAATTTTGGAGGCAGGCACCAGATCCACACAGTAAAGCAGGCGCTGCTGTGGGTGCAACAGAGATTCTTCATTACAGAGAGGCACCAGACAATGTCAGAGGCAGACTCAGGGTAATACTGCTCTGAGTACTGGGTGCAGAGTGGCAGCACCTTGGAAAAATACACATGCATGTGGTGTCCATCTGCTCTTTGCACCCCTGGTTCACTCATAAGGGAGAAAAACTCCTCAAAGACACTGCTTGGCATCTGGACAACAGAGCTGTACCACTGCTGGCTGCAGCTCTGGTCCCAAGCAACATCTGTCTGGAAGGACACCACCAGCAGGAAGACAGGCAGCAGTGGAAGAGGTAGAACCACAGGTCAGCACAGAGGAAGTGATGTCTCAGCATTTACTCTGAAACAAGAATCCTGTGGAAATTACAGCAGAAAGGAGCTCAGGATAAATATGGGTCTGGCACACATGGAATGAGAGCCCTTGGGCACAGGGGTTGAGGTGCCTGAGATCCTGCTGAGGCAGAGGGCACCTTCAGCAACCCTCTGAACATCTGTGCATTCAGACCACGGCTGAACCTGTACTGTTGCTCTCTACCAGCCCAAAACTCAGATCTCTTTTCAGATGTGTGCAAGGTATCCCAACTACAATCATCCTCCCCTATTTTCCCTATGCACTGTGGAGATTACACCAAAGGGGAAGCCTTTAGAAGGAGTTCATGGAACATATTTTGTTGACCACTTTAAATTGAATTGGGTGTACCCCCATAATGCCTTAGAAGACAGCAACCAAAAAATTCCCTTTGCAGTAATTCTGTTCTAGTTTATCCTTCTCATATAAAAATATTTGAGGTTATCCTGCCCTTGTAAGCACAAAACCGGCATCCACCACCATGTGTTATAAACTCACCTCAACATAGAGGATAGGGAAAATGCCAATCTTGTCACCCAGCATTCCTTCTGCCCAGTTGTCATCCACCCTCCTGATGACTGTCAAAATTTCATCCTAAAATCAGAGATACACAAAATACATAATCAGATATTTTCAGTAGAGAGATGCCAAATTTTAGTTACCCAAATGATAGCTTAGAGAATGAGTACACAGAGGAGGTCATAAGCCAGGTAAAAGTGTTTCCTGAATCCTGGGCTAGCAGCATCCCTGGCCCAGCATCTTATCCCAGGCATCCCAAAGTGCACTGAAGCATCCTGCAGACTAGTGAAGCTCACGTTGGCTGTCAGCAGCTCCTAGGGTCTGGGCACAGCAGGTGGGAATAGGTAACTCCTGGCTTCACAAGGGGGAAAGAAGAATGTCTGACCCAAGAGGTCACCTATAAATCATAGGTGAAAACTCCTCAGCCTGAAGTTGCCCCTGTGCATCCAAGGGTCTGTTGTGATGCTTGTTTGCTCTGGAACACAATTCAAAGGGAAGCAACAGTTCAGCACAGGTAGTCCTAGAAACACTTCCAACAAGGAATAGTACAGAGTGCTCAGCAACAAGCCTACACTGCTGACACACTGAATGTCAAATTTTCTTTAAAAAAATATAAAGTAAAATTGCAAAGCAGATAAAAACCCAAAGCTAACACAGCAAAAAAAAAAAAAAACAACCCCAAATTGTATTCACTTTTTGGATCAGCTTCAGTTTAGATACAAGTTTATTTCCTAAAACCAATGGTATTTTAATATTATATTTATTCTAGGGGACCTTATAAGAATTTCAGTAGCTGATGTACTTCTTCGTGATTGTAAAACAAGAGATAAAGCAAAGTACAAACCAAATAGTTCAAACTCAGAACGTACAAGTCATTAGGAAAGCTCAAGTAACTAGAACAAAACCCTGACTTTTCTCAGCTTGAACTACTCAGTTTGTCAAGAGATTTCTGCTACCATCCATGTCTTCTGGGGTCATCATACTAAATCCAGGCTTAAACCAGCACCTCTTTCTACAACAGCTGCGGAAGGTGGCCCTCTCAACAGGGCTATGCCTGGATGTTCAGAACTCCGACAAGAAGAGGAAGGAGTGGCCTGAGAGAAGTTTGGAAGTCAGCTGTGTTCCCCCATGGCATCCAAATCTTCTCTGCTCCTCTGCAGAAATTTACAAAAAAGAAGAAAATCTCTTCCTCCAGAAAGCTGAGACAGAGTTCCCTGCCAATCTCACTTTATTTTCACTACTCACTCTGTGAAAATAAGAGCTACATATGGTCTACCATGCTCCATGTAACAAGATACTGATGTCAAATGGCCAGGCAAGGACAGCTGCTGATTTTTTATGCAGATACTTCTCACACAGAAGAAACTCCCCTCAAATTCCTGATCCAGGATGTTCAGACCACGAAGTTGCATTGATAAAAAAATGACCAGAACAGAGATGTGATGTGATGTACTTCATAGTTTTTGAACATGTGCATTTTGAACACATGCACTCTGAAATAGTTTAAATGTTTCCTTTGAATTATTCATCTGAATGATCCATTAGGGGAAAGCTCATAGAAACGGCTACAAACTCAGTCCTTCAGCTATTTATTACAGCTGGAGGGATGCAAAAAGAATTTGTGCTTTAATTTCCTGAAGAAACAGATAGCATTCCCTTCCAAAGCCCTGTCTGAACAGACCATTTTTGATCTGTTTAAAGAACTGACAGTAATGCATCTCTGCAAAGCTTCTACACGCTCTTACAAAAGACCAATTAGCATAAATTTAGAATCTAGGTAAAGGGTGTAAATGAGGAAAATAAAAGACTGCATCACTTCAGGGACTTGCTATGAGTGTTCCTACTTTTTATATTTGCTCAGCTATTCCTCAAGAAGAGTTTTTTTAAAAAGATAAAATGTGATGTAGTCTATACAACATACGCACATACATGATCTTACACTATATGCACATATATAATCTTACAGTGTGCAAGTGCATATATATGGGTATGAATAGAATCATAGATTGTTCAGGTTACAAAGGAACTCTAAGATCATTGAGTCCAAGATACGTTAACTCAGCACTGCATATAAATGTATATATATTTGCATCTATTCACACACGTTAGAAATTAAGAAAAGGAATGTTTAACTGCAAAACCCCAGAAGCTTTCAACCAGATTTTGCTAGAGGCACTGTGCAATCCCATCTCTGGAGCAGGCTGTACAGACACCTGGCAAGAAAGGTTTATCCTGTGTTGACTTTGCTTAAGGATGGGGTGGGGAATGGCTGACCTTTGAAGATCCCTTTCAACTTTACCTAGCGTGAATGTATGAAATCTGGAAGCATTTCCATACACTGAACTTCGTTTGGCTCAGCCAAATCTGGCTGCAGAATATGGTCATATATGAGAAATGCATCCTGAGATATGCTGACATTCAAAATGAGTATCTTTGAGGAAGAGCAAAATGCAGATTCTTGAGAATTCCACTACATAATAAGTTTTAAGAAGGGTGTTGAAAATCTCCAGAATTGAAGCAAATCCTAAAAAATATTTTGAATTTTTTTTATTACTAGAAAGTTTCTTTGAATTCACAGCCAGCAACATCATTCTATACAGTGAGCTGGTGAAAGCTTCAGCATGAACTATTTTAGAACCTTATATTAGTTGGATAGTGGTGCTACTTATAAATTCCTAGAAAGGTTCCCAAAAGGATCATGAATAGCAAAACGCCACAGATCTCTTGGCATACCACTTCAGCTTTCTGAACTTCACTATTTCACATTGACTAAATTGATTTCCAGGCAGCATAAAGGAATCCAAGCCTCAAATCTCATTTCAAAAGCCAATGGTATCCACTGTAGTTTGGACAAAGATATGTCATTCTCCTTTTATGCCTGTTGTTAAAGCCTTTAATTATTTGCTCTCTCCTTCTTGCTCAAGTTTCTCTCTATTCATCAGGGCTGGATCAGCCTTGTGACAGGCATGTGGGACCTGCAGTTCCAGTTTATAATCATTATCAGAAAAGAAGTCAAAGATAAATCACTTAAAAAGCAATCTGATTGACAGAGAAATGAATCCTTTTGCTGAGAAAACAGCACAAAATTGTGTCCAATAACAGTCATGATTCACAGCCTGATTTTTATTCTAGTCATTAATGGCCATTAACAAAGCAATACTGAGCAGCTGTGCCTGCTATTCTGCAGAGATAACTACTCCATCTAGAGCACTGGGGAGATCTCAGCCATAGCAGGATGGCACCACGTGGTGCTTGGTGAGTCCAGTGACAGTGCTTGCCAGCTGACACAAGAATCCCTGTCACCAGCTATTGCTGGGATGGTCCCTCTGTGAACAGCAAATGCTGCTGGAACTGAATGCTAAGGGGTTGCTCCACAGCCAGGAAAAAGTATGGGATGTGATGGCTCCAAGACTGGCATGACTCTTGTTAGACACCAATGTGGCCTGGGAACAAAAGTGTTGGAAAATGAGGGAAACAGTAGATGCTATTAAAAATGTGATGAGCAGTGAAGCATGGCTAACAGTTGATGCTACCTTGACAGGTTTGAGACTCATCTACCAGCATCGCTCAGTCTTCTGATGGCCATGTGAGGACGCATGCAAAGGGTGGTCAAACACCAAAACAAACATGTGGGCTGAAACTGGACTCGGTATAAGGCTGGAGCAACTACTTCTGATTTGCACTGCAATACCTGAGAGCAGAATCCTCTTGCACTTGGTTTGTACCAGCATTCACAGCCCAGAGGGGGATAGATTATTTTTTAAAACAGAGAGAGCAGGATCCCATGTCCATACTGTGGTACCATGTTAGGAGAGATTAGAAAGCTGAGCCAATAAGTATATTGCAAGAGTAAGTAATTAGGCTCTGTAGGACACAGCATGATAGCAACTGCACTAGGGAACATCAGGAGTAAAACTTCTGAAACTACTGGCATTAAATTGGTGCAAAGTTGACACAAGGCTGGAACCAGTTGTTACCGAGGAAAAAAACCTGCCTGGTTTGGCTAATCACTGCCAAACACTGAGGGAAAACATATTACATAGGAAATCTGGGATGTTCTATCATCTTACAGACAGCACAGAGGAGAGAACAGAGGTGAGACCCTATGCCTGTATGTATGGCTTCTCTGGGAAGAGGACTTGAGGGAGAAGTCCAAATGGTGTGAAAGAATGACATGTGGGAGCTTTGTTTTTTGCACTAGATACTCAAGACAGATTTTTCTCTGCCTCTCCTGATTTTATTCTTATACATAAAAATCATTACATTTACATCTTTGGCCTTTTATTTGGAGAATGTTGTATCTATGCAACATGAAAGGAGATGAAAATACGTAAATGGCAGAAGCACCCTGCAGCACTCCTCACAAAGATCTGCATAAAGTAGACTTCATTTCCTTGCAATATACTTCTGGAGCAATGGAACATTTTAATTTTGAAAAATGTAGCAAAACAAATTAGTAAGAGGAAACACCAAATATCCTTCCTTTGTTTTCTTTTACTGTACTAGTAGATATTCTGAATGCATAGTAACAAGGGAGAAGGGAAAAAGCAAAGCCCAGTGAAAGAACAACAAAGCAAAATGATACAGAAGATCTCTATGTTTGAGTTTCCATCTTATAGCTTCTCTTTAGACGAAAACTCCTCTTTATTACATGTTAATAAGTAAAATCCAATCACAAGTGTCTGGTAGCCTTAAATGACTTGCAGTACATAAATAAGTTATATTAATTTGTATAGACGTTATGCCAATGTAACCCCTCCACCAGAGGAAGGAACAAATAATGTAAATAGAAACTGAGACATGGTCCAGCATCTTCAGATGCAAACTGAGACATTCAAGTGATGCATATTTCTCAGAGTGACAAATCACATCTACGGCCCTGCAGTGCTCAGGATTCTGAGCACTCTGTGCAAAGGACTCTGTGCAAAGGAACTGACTGAATCAGCAGATGATCTATAATCTGGGCTAAACAGGAACCTTCATCAGCACAGGTGACAGCCAAAATTAGCATGGAGAAAGCTGGTGAAAACACGATGGTGAAGTCCCAAGATGAAAAATAGATTATTCACAGTCAGGGAGAACAATAGGCAGGACATAAAAACTGTTACAGGGTGACTGTGTGTAGTGGAAGGAGCTAAAGAAGAAAATAGCAGTAGAAGAGAAACCAAGTCCCCTTGGGGAAAACACAGTTATCAGGGATAAAAAGATGCTGACAGTAACACGAGGGGTGAAAACAAGGAGAATTGAGAGATTGAGAGTAGAGCTGTACAGCAGGAAGAAATGCTCCACATGAGAATGACATTGGACAGCCAAGAAAATGAGAAGTATCACTATACAAAGGCAGTTATTGTAAAGGAGGTTTTCTAATATATGGCACCAAATATATCAAATACAGAAGTGTCTAGGAAAGGACCAGCTCTAACAAAAAAGACCACAACTGCCTGGCATACCTATTAAATTTCTTAAGACTGAGCAGGCAAGGAATACTTTAAGCAGACAAGGAAGACTGCATCTCAGAGAAGTCAGAAGTGTACGTCTGGGCAGGCAGTGAGAAAACCAATGCACCAGAAAATATATATTTGCTGCTAAGGTCTCAGAGGTAACTTCTGGCTAACTTTCTGTTAGTGCACGGCTGTTACTTCTCACTAAGCAGCCCGCATTCTCGCAGAGATTCACAGCTCCAGGGAGGCTGGCTAGTCGCAGGGTTTGCAGTGTTTGCAATCAAACACTTCACTTGCTGTGGAACAAAAGTGCTTACAAATCCTTTGTTAAATAAATATGAGAAAGTATACAGTCTAGGAAATTGCATTCTGCTGAGAAACACTGTATGAGTGAAAAAGATGTTACATTCGGTGAGAAAATTATACGCTGCAAATAATTCATTCAGCTATAATAAGTAGCTTCAAAAGAGGAGGTCAGTAAAATCCTGGTGAAGGATATTTTTATAATCTATTTCATATTCATTTTCAGCATAACTGTTATTACTTATGTGATACTATAACAGCCACAGACAGCTGAAATAAAACAGAAAATGACAATGAACAGGTTTTCCAAGGCATTCACTGCCATAAATTAACAATAGGGGATATGATTTATTTTACTGTGTGTTCCCTGATATCCATGAAACCCATCTAAGGTCAACACAAATTGCTAGGGAGGGGAGTGGGAGGCAAAAAGCAGGTGGGGAGGTGGGGGTGAAAGGGGAAACGTGACATTTTAAATCCAAAGGAAATGACAAAATCTCAGTTTTCTCTCATTCCAACAGGAATTTATTAAACATTTTGATTAAAAAAAACCCCAAAGACTGTTTTTTAAATGTCTGCTTTTTACTGTCTTTATGTTCTTAAAATAGGAAATACTATTATGATGATAGAGTATTTCAACTGCTAATTGGTATATGGTATGATGCAATAAACATTTTGAAGCTGAATGTAATTTTACAACACTGGAACATCTGATTCAATAAGGAACATTAAAAGACACATTTCCATTAAATTTTTTTTCTGAAATTTGAGTCATTCTTGGGGAACATTTCAATGCAGTTGAAATGCATGCTTTTTAGAGGGAAAAAAAATGTTCTTAGAAAGCATGCAGCCAGTTCTACTTGTTAAGCTTCACTAGCTTTTTATCAGCCTTGCTATTCATGGCACAAGCTATCTCACAGAGTGCAGGGTAGGCCAGGGAGGCCAGGAAGACCACAAAGGTGTCCCACCAGTCCTAGCACCCCTGTGCTCCTGACTCAGCTGCCAGCGCCAGATGTGCCCCATCACTCCCTATCAAAGTGGATTTCTGAACATTTTTAAAAAACCTATTCCCCTACCTTAGTGAAGGTCAGGCAATCCTTGTCTTGATCTTTATCCTTTATTTCAAAGTCGTAAAGTGCTTTGCCCTGAGGTGGAGCCTGTGGGAGGGGCTTGATGCACTGGATGTAGCTGGCAGGGAAGAAGCCGTGGTTCCCATTGAGTTCTCCATGGTACCAATTCTCATCCACCTTCCGCCGCAGGATGATGATGTCCCCCTTGTTAAACCTCAGGTCACCGGGCTCTTTTCCCTCGTACGTGTAAAGGGCTTTGCCATAGGGAAGCTGGGAAACACTCTGGGGAAACAAAACAAACACCTTTAAGCAATCTCCAGCCAGCGCCAATATCTTTCTTAGAGTCATTATTTAGCTAGAAGCAAACTGATCAGCCATGGTCATTCACCAAATTACCCCCAGGACTGCAGCAGGCTGCCACATAGTGCTGTGTGCTGGATCTCAGGAAAACTAGGATGTATGTGATGGTAAGCCTGAGAAGGTAGGTGTGTGACATCAGAGCAGGCACGGTCCATCTCATGCAGCTCAGCCGAAACCTGCAGTACCTCTTAGACCACCAAGCAGCATCACTTAATTTGCAAAATATCCTACATAAGCAGAACTGTATGTTTTAACAACTAAACTTGGACATGTCTAAAGGTAAAATATTAGACATTTTGACCTTCATGGTTGCTTTCATTTCTGAAGCTTAGGAGAGAGACAAAACAATACAAGCTTGATGATTCACAGGGTTATAAAAGCTGGCAAATTGGTAATTTTTCATTGCATTTGTTTGAGCAACTCCAAACATTTTTGAGTTTGAAGCTTTTTGTTCAGCTTTTGATTCTGTAACCAAATACTCTTCCTTCTTTCAAAATCCCCAAATCTCATGCTACTTGCTGAGGGCTACTGTAAACAGTTATAATATTCTTTGTTGCTTACGAATTAATGTCCTTGTGGAAAAGTGGAATAGGCAGAATGCCTCAAATCTTTCTTTTAGAACTAAAAAGAGCTCTGAAGCTTTCACTCTTGTTAAAAGAATTAAACAAACTTACTAAAAAGTCATGGCCCATGAGAAAAAAAAAGCCTAAGAAGTTCATTGCTTGGTACGATAAAAGAGTGAAACCCATTTGATGGAAACCACTTGAGTGTGAAGAATTCTTCCCAGAATTCATTTTGTCCCAGTGAAAGATAGATTATCTCACCCAGGCTGTGACTGCATGGACAACGTTTTGGTGCAAGCACCAGTTTATGCAGCCCTTGTCTTCCCTGTCCACTTGCTCCTCTTCTTGCTGAGTCCCAGAGAGCAAGGGGTAACTGTGTTGGACACAGCTTCCTGCTGCTTTGGTCCCGTAACAGTTCTTTAACCCATACTGGAGTAGAAAAGATGTATTGCTGTATTATCCTGTACCATTTTTCATTTTATGTAATTCAAACTAAGAGTCAGCTTGCAAATATATAGCAGCACATAACACAAGAGATGTTAGAGGGGTCCTGTAAAGCCAACCTTCTGTAAGAGTCTATTTTTCAGAGTTGTATTTACAAAAATGACATAATTTTCTTTGCATACACATGCCTTTGAGTAGTCTGTTCTCTGCTGTGCACCATGCTTGTCAATGGGGTGTCTTGTAGGAACAATGAAAAAGTAAAGCTATATTTAATAAAACACCCTGGTATTCCCCCAGGTGTTTCTTATGCCTGTACTTCTGGATGACATTCCTGTGCCTAAAATAACACTCAGATGATTTCCCCAGGGGGAAGTTGGAGTGGCCCGACAGAAACACTGCATTTCCAGAAAATGAGATACTGGGATGACTTTTCACAGTATTTGTCAAAACTACAAGAAGAGGCATTTTTCAATTCCAACGGGTGCATTAAATGGACCTGCTCTGGTGGGGTGGGTTTTAAGCTCTTACACCAGCATCTTTCAGCAAGAGGAGAAGCACAGCCCGCTGCCCGCACTGCCTGCCAGCACCTCCACTTGCTTCTGGGCGCCAGATGGTCATGGCAGCAGGCAGACAGCACACTGATCAAAGAGTAACTTTCTTCAATGCACCTTCACACACAGGCGTTAACTTACTCATTTTTATTAGGAAAGGCTTTAGTAGGTGTGCAGGTCTTGGAAAGCTGTGCAACAGATCTTTCTGCCGGCAGCCCACAGTGAAGGAGACAGATAAACAGGCACAGCTCTTCAGAGCATTATGCATGTTGTCTGGAAGGGGAGGTAATTTCATTCAGATGTGTCCCCAGTTCTAACTTTTCTCATTAGCAATTTGCAGTTCCTCTGTTGGCTCTGTATTCTTCTGGATTTTGCTGTATCTGAATGGAGCTACCCACTTAAAGACCAGTGATTTTGGAAGCTCCATCAAACATAACTAAAAAAGCATAAAATCAACAGCCACCTAACAAAGCATCAAACAGTCTCTGCCAAAGGAGTGGCAGCATCCTACTGATATTTTTCTCTCGGCCAGGATAGTTATTTCCCTTGAAACCAAAGCTTTGCCCCCATGCACAGCATTTTAAAGATTAAGCATACAATACCATCAAACTCCTTAGGTAAGGCATAGATTGCATTACTCATTTGAAACTAGAGAAAACCCCACACACTAAGCTGAAAGACTGCAGAGCCTTGTAGTAATTTAGAACTAAAAAAATTATTACTTAATTCATGCTGGGAGAAGACAATTTATCAAAGTAAAAGTAAGACTTCTGCCAGGTGCACACTGCTGATCCAGACACACACCTGCCAAATACGCTCTGTATCACTTACCCTAGACAGGACCTTCCTATTACCAACATCTTTGTAGAAATTCAAGGTCAGATCACTTTCTTTCTTTACCTTTTAGCAACTTTCTCTTCCACAGACTCATTTTCCTGTGTAAAAAGGCAACACCCCCAGTGCTACAGAAGAAGAAAGTGGATTTTACTCCATTGCACACTTCATTAATGAAATTCTTAGGCAACACATGCTGGGTTTTTATTGGTAATTAATTGATCTGGCTAGAAGATGATTCAGGTCCCTGTTTTTACCTTCACTTGATGCAAATGAAGGCTTTTTAGAAAAACAAACTGACTGCCAGACACAAATTTGAAATCTGGCATTGTTTTTATCTGGAGATCTTAATGTGGGAATTTACAGTTTAGGTGCTTGTGTTCCTCTTCTCTTTCTCGGGCTTATCTATGGACCATGTCATCTAGGAACTGTCCTACGCAGATAAAGGCAACTGACAGTGGGAAGGACTTCCAAAACAAACTGTTCCAATTACCAGCTACAGCTTTTCTACTTCTGAATCACAGCTTTTCAACTAAAAACTCTGTAGAGGAACCTTTTAAGGTGAACATCTTATTTAGTGGAAAAAAATACCCTCCTACTGAAAAACTGAGACATTTCCTAGCCTTTCTGTAAGGCTCTATGTATCCATTTTGATTTGAGCATCCCACGTAAACCTTGCATTTACTGTGGCCCAGGTACCAGTGTCCTCTAATCCTTTTCAAATAAAGCTACTTGTTCTCTTCTAAAGTTTTAAGTGTCTGCTCAAATCAACTAAAGAGAGAAAATTAATATCACAGTTAAAAAAAAAAACAACTCAAAAAATCCACAAAAAACCCCAAAATATCCCCAACCAACCAACCAACCCCAAACACCCAAGTTAAACTTTTGAAGCATCTTTGATTGTTTATTCTGGCCAAAAGATCTAGCTTCCAGTGGACTTTTCATGGTCACATTATATTAATAGTTCCTAAGAAGCATATTTTTGGAAGTTTCCCTTTATTATTCCTATTTTTGGTTAATTCATAAGTGAGAAGCAGATCAGACTCAGAAAGTTCCTCTGAACTACATCTGAAAGGAGGGAGCATTAAGCATCTTTCAGAACTAGAATAAAAACAATCTCTGCTGCTGTTTACTAGTTGTAATGTGGTTCTTGGAAATCTTCCTCTGATCCTGATTATCTTCCTCATTGACAAACTTCGTGCAGGCAACACTGGCCTATTCACGCCCCTCTTCTTCACTTGACTTTCCCAACTCAAAGGAAAAGTGTTCAGCAGGACTGATATTTGACTGACATGCAAATTCCCCAAGCCCTGCTGCTGAGCATGTCCTTCCCATTTTATGTTCAAAATCTCGGCTCATGCCCTGTCCTATTTCCTCTCAGGTCTTTGTTCCATGCAACAGCGTTTCAGTCAGAAATCATCACCTTCAGAATGCCCAGGTGGTCCTTCCTACAAAACCTTCTAATCTAAAACAGGATATAAAGAATCACCTGAGAGATCAGACAAAAGCAAAGCAGAGACAGGCAAGGTTCAGGCGAGGCAAAACACACAGAGGTGTTTCTCCAGCAACTGCAGGAGGCTCACACTTTCCTCTTGCTCCCTGCTTCAGCAGAGCAAAACCTCCTCACCCTCCCTGTGCCCATTCCATGTATGAGCTCTGCCACAGCAACTGCTGGTGGGCAACACTGAGCCACTGCACTACACCCTCGCCATGCACTTCATCCCCTGCTCCACCCCCTAAGTCCCTGCTCATCCATGGATCCCCATCTTGGCATCTTCTGCCTCGCTATGTCCAGGGAGGGGAACTCCCTTTCCAAGCCTGGCCCCAGCAGCATCATGCTGCTCCTCTCCCCAGGCCACCCAGCTTCACAATGGCCACTCCTGCATCTGGGGACCAACGTGGTGGCAGCCTGGCTGTCCCATGAGGAGCTCAGCAGAGACTACCACCCCACTGCCTTCCTCCAAGTAAGCTCTTGACCTGTGCTTCACTGTGAGGAACCCCTGCCATCACCCCCCCGCCCAGCTGCCATGATATCTGGTCAGGTATAATGCAAGTGGCAGCAAAATTAAACAGCCTTGACATCTGACTGCATCAAGTAGTTGATTTGCCCTCCCGGTTTATTGTGAGGCTAACTGGCATTTGGCTATGATGCATATTAAATTTCAAAACTCTGTGTGGGTGTGTACAGCAATAAAAAATTAAGAAAGGAAGAAAGGAAGGGATGAAGTCACAGTCAATGGCAACAGCCAGTTTCTTTTTCCTGCCACTAAATCCATGCTGGCACAATGCTGAATACTGCCAAAGGTTTCTTTTCTATTTCAGCAATCAATACTGACGTGAAAGCCTGAAGCGTTAATATGCTGAAAATCCCCCTTGCAGAAGAATCAATGATATGTTGGCAACTCAATCATTCTGCATTTGTGTTTCAGCGATGTCAAATGGCAGCAGTTAAGCAGAAACCTGCTGGCAAATTGACAAACAACAGCCATGAAGCAATTAACTGGCAAAGCTGGAGCATTCTTCATTATGTATCCTGAAGAACAAAAGGAATGGGAAAAAACCCAAACGTGCTTGCTTCCAATAAATTCCCCCAGTAGAAAGCTTAGCAGAATGTGAGCTGCGCAGATAGAGTAGGTCTCCAGTTTTCAAAAGTTACAGAAAATAAACACTTTCCCAATGTGCTCAAAAGCAACTCAGGCTCTAACAGGGGTCAGAGCCTGCCAACTTCTGCATGCAGGACTTGATGGAGGAAGTTGCTACTTAAAAAAAAAGGTCTAATGCTTGCCCAAAGTAACATGCGGGTGTCTATAAAACAAGAAATCTAAAATAAAATAAATAGGGCAAGGCATCCCGCTATTAAACCCAGATAGAAATGCTACAATCCAACCCTTTTCTCAAACTAAATTTGTGTTTAGATCTTGGAAACCTAAGAAAACACTTGAGACTCCAGCTACAACTCCTCTCTACAACAGCAAAGCAGGGAGTTGTTTTTCTGCAGTGTGAAAGCCACGTTAATGCTGAAGGGTGATTTCTCTTGCCCAAGCTCTTGCCTTGTGCAGCTCTAGCTGTGCAAAGAATAGAAACCTCAACCTCTCTGTTTCAAAGCTTTCCCTTGCACATGGGTATCCCCAAGAGACTAGAGTGGTGCTGCCAGCCCCATGGGACAGCAGTGCCATTTGACCCCTATGTCAAGAGGATAAAAGCATCAAAGAATTGGAGAAACATAAAAGGTAGAGGAGTATTTAACTCCTCTTTCCCTTTGCTCCATAGGTCTTGATCGTCTTCTGAGCCAGCAGTGAAGCAGGAGGGGATAAAGCCAAAAAACCTCAGAACACACTACTGGAACAGCCTGATAAGAACACTGCTAGGGACAGTAATTTTTTATTTTTTTAAAGTCTGTGATAAGTCACTTTAGCAAAACATGCTGGCATGTTGCTTGTTGCAGCTCTTCAAAATTCTCCAACATCTATCTCCATATCCCCCACATTTCAAATATATTTCTGAAGAGTCTGCTCCTCTGCATGAATACGTTTATCTCTTTCATCAAGCATTATGAAGTTTTAACACCCAAAATAAATTAAAAGTTGATAAAGAAGAAAAGGAAAAAGTATTGAAAAGTAATTAAAAGCATGCATATCTCAGTGGTAAAATACAGTTAAACACAAGCTATTACTATAGAGCATAAATAATAATTAAAATACATACTGCTAATGTTTTGCTCCATTACTCTGAAGCATCATACATTACTCTGAATTTCCCAGTCTGCACAAACAAAGACTCAGTGGTGATGGTTTGGATTGAATTTACATTTTCCAACTGATAGGAAACTCCCCACAAGCAGGCTGGGTTTCACTTCAGCATATGGTTTCCTGACACCCATAAGAGCTCTGCAGAAATCCCAGCAGCTGCGCTGGAGAGGACAAGGATGGAGCATCCATCAGCAGGACTGCTGAGGAGGAGACAGGCTACTCCCTGTACCTACCCTATTACTGGGATATTGGCATCCGAACCCCCCATTCAAATCAGCTGAGAGCAATTTAATTCATGAGCCTGCTCAGATCCCTTTAGGACAGAAAAGTGGAAGGCAGCCTGGCACAACAAACAACTCCACTGTGGTGGCAATGACAGCCATGTCTGCCGGACTTGGCAGGGGCAGCAGGGACTGTGCACTGCCTGCTTGCTCCTTGTCATCCTGCCCACTGCACTCACTCTCAGTTTAACACCTTTCCCGAGCAACACCTTTTACCTAAAGTAAAACACAGCGCTTAGTCAGCCCTAGGAAGCAGGAGAGAGAACTTGTACATGCAGCAAGCTGAAGAAACAAGGGGTTGAGACAAACTTTAGCCAGTGCAGTTAAAACAAAAAATTTATATTACCGCCAGATCAGTGACCTGCAGAGTTTTTAGTGGCTTTTGTCCTCAAGAGGAACTTTTGAGGTGACAGATCATAAATCATCATCATATCACAGCAAAAATCCTCAAAAGTGCTATGTTTTCTGTGTAAGATGGTTTGTCTTATGTGCAGTGATTCAGAAGTACAGGTCACCTGTCCAGCATATCTCAACAGTGATACTGCAGCATCTGCTTTCACAGAAAGCCAATGACAGGGAAATAAATCAAAGAGAATCTAAATTTGCACAAAGAAGCAAAGACAAAACCAGGATATATGCTATTAGTCAGCTCTGCATGACAGATCAGTAAAAGCCTGAAAAATCACACTTTGCATGTACAACCATTTTAAAATCAACATTAAAAAAAAAAGTATTTAAGATGACAATAGAAACAGCACCATGGAGAATGAAAACTGAATGCAATAGTTTATATGCTCTGGAAAGTGGCATGTTTATTGATAGTGCCATATAGATATTAATTAATCACACAAAAAAAGCAACACCTTCTTAACTAAAGCTTTACTGTTTTATTTGACTAAATGGTTCAGTAATATTTAGGCCCTGAACATCACTGATGGTGCTGCAGATGGGCTGCAGTCCTTGTGACACCTGAAGATGCATGTGCTTGAGGTGTGCATGGCTCCCACCTGGAGTAGAAGGTAAAATGCTTTTCCATAACTAAAAGGTCTTGGGAATGTCTCTACACATTTGAAAGAGGTAGCCTTTATACATGGAGAGGAAGTGTCCAAACAGATTAGGAGCCTATCTGCCATTTCAAGAAATGATTTCTGCAATTAGCATGAAGTTACCAGGGGAATTGCTCAACAGATGGAGCATGAAGACAGGCAGGTACAGCATCATTCTAGCACATCGACATTCTCTCCAATGAACAGGGAATAACAGTGCTCACCACCCCAGAACAGCACAGGATGGCGTTCATCCTCTTGAGCAATGTGCCAATGGAGCACAAACTGATCTTCGAAGAGAACCGTGTCTGCCAAGGTTATTTTGTGGTTTATCTGGCAAACAGGCATAACTTCCATTGCACCTTATAAGGTCCATATTTGTACACAGCAAGACTAAAGAATGTTTCAAAGTTTCTCTTAGCAAACGCAGTTGGTGCATGCAGCACAACTGAGAAAAAACCAGCAGGCTTTCCATGGCACAACTTGTCACAGAGGTCTGTCTGGGATTCTCTGCTTCACCAGAATCAGAACCGAGGTAGTTTTACAGTCCAATGCTATTTCTCTTGGAATGATTCACATCTTGAATGCAAGAGTGCATCTGATCTCATAACCGCAGCTAACTGACACTGTTTGTCACATAGACACACACATACACACTTTGGTGAGAAGGCATGAACTGTTTTATTACGAAGATCTGACTCCATTTTACAGATCTGACTACATTCTACAAAGGCCAGGGACTGGGGGAGAAGGTTGACACCTCTCCCCATCCCATTGGTCAAGACAACTGTCCATCAGCTGTCCATATCTCTAAGATCAGGAATGAAAATTTTCCTTTAATTTATGAAAACATCGCCAGTGTTTACATCACCCATGCGTGAGAAACAACCCAAACCATGAGAACTGTGAAACAGAAGAGAAGGCTGAAAATCAAGGTGACAGCCAATAGCTTCACGTCCTCTGCACATCTCACATTACTTCAGCCCCTCATTCACTATCTATCAATATTTACACATTCAAAGATCTCTTCTTCTTAGTAACCTGTTGTTTAAGTGAAGTATTTTCAAACTACATGCACTCCTATTAAACAACACGGGATATTCAGGGTCAGGTTGGATTTCCAGCCACGAATTCACAGCTATGGCTGCCCAGAGAGTCAGTGGGTAACACCAGCCAGCTGTTAAACCATGTCAGCACAAAATCCCTCATGCTCTGCAAAACCCAAATGCTTCTAAATTCTCTGCTCTTTAATAACTGATACTGTGAACACACTGCTGTACTTGTAGGTCCGTTTCTGGTTTCAGCTAAACCACTTCAATTCCATTGATCTTGATGAAGTGGTGTGGATGTATAGAAAATTCCTACCTGGTATAAAGCTTCATCTTATAAGTAATCTTCTCTGAAACAAAGCTGAATGTCTGGCAGCCTCTAGGGAGGAAAATATTTAGTGATGTCTTGTGCTGGCCATAGCCTTTACAAAAGCTAGGTATGTTCTAAGAACCTGTCCTTCACCTTTCAGGCAGAAAACATTCCTAAAGACTAAACTGGACCCTTATAATCCTGTGCAGGGATCTCAGTGAAAGGATTGGCTGCTGCGCACAGACACAGCAGAAGCTACAAAACATCCCAACCAATAGCTGAGATAAGTTCTAACCCAAGTATGCAGTGTGGCTTCCTGAGAAACCATCAGACAAAATATGCCTCAGCTGACTGCCTGACAAGGGCAAGGGCCACCAAACACTTCCTGAGCTTCAGGAACTGGTGGTAGGTTAACACAGAAAAAAGCAAAAATAACAGAAAAAACATTTTCTAGTGCAACTCTACTGAGGAAACTGACAGCCATGTGCTATTTGAACCCTTCAAAGAGGAAAGACAGCACAGTTAGCTACATTTTAGCCTCTCAGAGCTACCAACAGAGACAAATCAAATAGGAGCTCCCTTGAAGCTGCAGAGAAACACCAAAAAAACTCCTTCTATTCAAGACACTATAACATTATATATTTAAGGTTGCCTTGTGTTCTCAATTCAAAGTGTCTTCAAACCTTTAAATAAACATGAAATCTTTCATTGATTACTCCCCAGATGACACCATTTTGGTCAGAACCATGACCCAGTTTTCCCAGCCACCTGACAGAAACAGTCCTTGCTTGCTTTTTAATAAAAGAGATGAGTTAAAAGTCAGTTCCCTGTGCAATTTTGAGAGCCTTAAGCTTTTTAGGTTTCTTCACTTCCACAATGGCAGCACTTACAGCTCTGGAATTTTTCACAATTCCTTAGGCCGTAGGTCACAGCAAGAAAAAAGAGAACACTTTGGGGAAAATACAAGAAGTTTTGCATAAAAGCCCTTAACATGAATCTCTGCTGCGGCTGCTTCATTTAATCTTTCCTGGTGGAAGCTGATGAAGCATGGGATAGCTTATATTTTCCAGCAGTGCCTTTGTAACTCTGCTATCCAGCCCAATACCTCTGGTTTACTTTCCAGCCTTTCCACATCTTTTTTTTGGCTCCTTGCCTTGTGACTCAAGTGTTTCCTAAGCAGAAACCCTCTCCCACTTCCACTCTAGAAAGGACTTTATGGTCCAGTCCTGCTACAACTCATCAGAGCTGGGTTTCCTCCTGACATAGACCAGGCAGGTCACAGCTCAGAGGTTGTACTCCCAGACTCTGCTTTTTTGAGACTTTTCTATTGCAATTTTTTCTCTCTCAGCAGGACCACAGGGAGGGGGATAGGGGTAAGGAAGGGCCTGGAGATGAAGCTGCCCCAAAAATGGAATGGGCACCTATATTTACCATCTGGCAAAGCTCCCAGAGCGCAACAGAGGGAGCCCCACTCTGGTGAATTTTGCCGGGATTGCTACCAGTGGAGAAGATACTTTTTTTTTTTTTTTTACATAAATAAATTCACACCAGGAAAATCTTTCTCATCTCTTTCTCCCTCCCTTCATACAAGTATTAACTTAAAAGCTAAAAAAAGCTTCTTCTGTCACTTAAATCACCGAGAATCAAGAAAATTGGCACCTGAAACAACACAAGCCACTTTGGCAGCTTCAGTTCACAGGCTGTAGCACCCAAAAAAACCAATCTAGAGAAACTTAAAAATTAGTGATTTTTAACATTAGTCTCTCTGAGGTGACACAGCTCCATTCCTCCATACTGACACCTGCATTTACTGAGGAGCAGAGGAGTCTCCGAGGCTGTCAGAGTATTGCAAGGCCTGAAGGGTGAAACAGGGATATTTTTTTACAGGCTATTGAGCAGGGTCACTGCCAGGGTTTTCAAGGAGTATGGGGGAGGCAGTATAAGACAAAAGATCATGAAGACCCTTGCATATGGGAATGGGATGAACAAGTGCCCACCCAAAGAACTGCCTGTGGCATCAGGGTGGCCTGTGGACTGAAATGGATAAATGGGTGAAGGATGAGAAGCCAGCCTTGATTTCTATTTCTGGTGAAGAGGAAGACCTGAAATTCCTATTTAACCCCCAAACTTCTGCAAAAAATCACATTCTATTTACTTATGCAGCTTTTACTTTATGCTTTATGATAAATAAATGTGATGCCTAAGAAGCACCTCTTTTTATCTTTTCCACTGCATGTGACCACAGAGCAGATTCCTGTGCTATAAAACTGAAAATATATCCTCTGCTTTGCACTTGTTCAAAGTTTTCATAAGACAGGTTTAAAAAATGTACTCTAAGAGAACGTTCTGAGGTGGTATTCACAGTTTCATAAATACTGTATTACCTGAACTGTGCCATCCCTGAACTGACAGGGCATTTGATAAACGCACCATGGACTGCATACACAGTGGAGCCAAAGAACATGTTTCCTTGGTAGCTCAGTTGGAAACTTCAATAGGTGTATAAATTCCCATGTCACTAGAGAATATTTACAACTGAACCTTATTTATCAGCAGCATGCCCTTACCAAGAGCCCACGCAAATCCTGTTATACAAAAACGGCTACGGCTCTTTTCTCATAGTTACATGAAAATCACAGAGGTTTCTTTTGCACCAGCACAGGTTTTATAGCTAATGAGAAGAAACTGCATTAGGAGATGCTAATGTTGAAATATTCTTGGCTCAAAATGTCAATGTGAGAGGAGCTAGCTCATCCACATCTGCACTGTATGAGCAGCCTCCTTGTTCCTTTGCTGTTGGAGACATTCTCAACTGGGAGCCCATCTGGAGTGTCCATCCTCACATTGTCTGAAGACATGTATATGATAACCCACTTGCCAGGAATTTAGAGAGATTATTTCCCCTCTGTTTGCTGTGATCAGCAACATAAAAATATCTGTTATCCAGTAAAAATGAAAAATTTGTGCTTTTTAAATCCCAGCATTTCTGTCCTATTTATCAGAAATATCTCTGTGGTTGCTATTCTCCCTCAAAGAGGACGTTATTTTTCAGAATCCCTGCCCACTCCTTGGTGGGACTGCAGGTTCCCTGTCATTCCACACCCTGCCTCCACCTTGTTCTCCTATCCAGATCCTATGCCCTGAAATGATTCATTAGCTGCAAGTTACTGACACATGCTTTCTTCACACAGGTGATTAGGAATTGCTTTCAGGCCTCAGTCCCGCTGACAGGACAGGCTGGCACCTTCCTGCATGTAACCCAGCTCACTGCCAGGAGGGCTTTAATCAGCTCTGATGTGTGCTGGGTGCTCTGGACAGGGGTGTCCCACTGTGCTGAAGAGGTCAAAGGGCATCTTGCATTCCAGTGCTGCCCGTCCTCACCTCCTCCAGGGTGGAAAAGGCCCCTCCACTGCTGGGCTGGGCTCCCATTAGGAACAGTTCAGCTTCTCCCCTGCATGGAGCAAACCTCTGTGCAGTTTGATATTTGGAAGCAATAGTAGTTGGAGCAGACAAGGAAAACATCAAGGAAGATACAAGGCTTCATAATGCAAATCATGCTTTTATATCATTCTCCCAAATCCCCTTTGGGGAGAGGAAAGTTGATTATCTACAGAATATGGGTCAAATTTATGCCTTAAGGATCTTTCAGTGCTTTGGCTGCTTGCTGACATAGTATGGGGCTCTTCACTGCCTTTTCAGGTTAATGCTTTCAAAGTGCTGTCCCTGGGCATCATCATCATCATCAATTTCATAATATTACTAAAAAAATTAATTTCCTGCACCCACTCCCAGGAGTTTCTCTCATGCTGAACTTAATTGATGCTTCCTCCTGCTCTCTGAGGAATGATTAAAATGAATGCTGCACATGTTAAGGAAGCACCTTCGATTTCAAACTCTGCATGGTTTCTAATTAAAGAGACACACACAGGATGCTTGTGCTACATTTCACTCCTCTCTAAGGCTATTATTATTACATACATTTCAGCAGTAGTCAAAAGAGTCTCCTCTACCTCACATAATAGGATCTTGATTTAGACTGGATAATCACCAGTCGTTGATCTGGGTGAAAAATGTCTTTAGGAAAGGGAAAAGAAAAGGCTTGTGCTGTAACCAGCCCTCTGGCAGAGAGATTGATATTAATGACAGAAGCATTTGAATTTCTGGCTACCCTGGATTATATAGTAGCCAATGTTAAGCACTGGCACTAATGAAGTACAATAAATAAAAAAGAAAAACCAGCTAGAAACCCCCCATCACAATCAGGGGTGCTTGATCCTCAGAGATTTTGGAGGAAAAGGCACAGGCACACAGGTGTCAGCACTACTCCCACACTTCCCTACCCACCATCTCCCTCCCAGTTTTCTAGTTTCTCTCTGTGTCTTGGTGATAAATACGTCACTCCTGGACAAAACTGCTTGACTTCAGCTACAATTTTTGAGATGTTGGTCACCTTAACCTACCTCAGGAAATCTCAGGACCCAAGTGGCTGGTAAGAAACAACCAGTGCTGAAATCTAGCCCCAGTTAGTGAGACATCTGCATCATCAGCACCTGCATTTGACATCAACAGAGCTGCACAACACAGCTAATACCCCTGCTTTTCTGTGAGAAAATATGGGGGTGTAAACCTCAGAGGGGAAAATATTTCACATAGATGTGTTATTAATACAAAGGCAGCTCATAAACCCTATCTTGCCAAGCTGTGCAGTCATTTTGAAAACTGCAGCTACACCTTGCTAGATGCAATGACCTTACCCCTTTCCAAGGCCAACTTGTGACTTTGCTTACATGAATGTAAATAAATCAAGTGCTCTCCCACTGCCCATAATGACAGTATTCCTGATTGTCACTGTCGTGGCAGCACACTCAAGTTCTATGGCAAATGACAGCTGGAGAAATGCTGTGACAGCAATCCTATACTGCATTGCCTGCATCCTTTACCACCAACTAATACTTAAAATATGGGATCCATTTGCTTTTCCAATGTCTTGTGAAATGCTACAGGTTATAAATAATTCAAACCAATAATAACAGGATGTCTGGGCATTTCTTTTTCAGGTTTAAGAAGGTAACTGTCTAACTTGGTGAAATAAACTGCTTCTACTGGAATTGTTTTCTCTGTTGATAAGGAAATGATTTTCAATTAGACACACTGTATATTAGCAATAGAAAAAGACTTAACAAACTTAAAACCAAAGCAAAATAGTGCTGGTATATATATATTTATTACTTATTCATCTCTGTATGGTTTCAAATCCCTTCAGCATAGAATTGAAACCCCGTGCCTCTGCCTTGGGTTAATGCTACAATCACAGGGATATTGTATAAAATGGGCTTCTTCTCTGTCCATGTTATAAAACTGAAAATATTTTGCTTTGCAAAGACAGATTTTAGACATAACTTTGGGAAAGGATTAGGGTATATCTCACAAAAGGAAGAAGAGACTTTGGCCTCTGAGAGGGGCAGAAGTAAGACCTACAATCCTCAACACTTCCCTAGCAGCTGAATCAGCACACTAGTTTCACCTCTTCCCTCCTTCAGCTAGCACCTCAGGCTCCCAGCCTCTCCTAACTCTTCTCACTGGGATTAGGTCCCTATTTCAGGACAGTGACTCTGATATGGAAGCGACACATCTGCAAAACCCAGGTGAAGTATGGAGTTCAGTGTTGCTTTGAAAAAATATAAAGATACTCTGAAAAAGACTACATCTTGCATTTCCATGATACCAAAACCAATTCAGCTTTGTTTCTCTGCTCATTATGCATAATTGTTCCATCATACTGCCTTCAAAAAGCTATTCATAGTTATGTGTGTCATGTGACCTCAGCACATCTGATGACCAAGGGTCTGCAAGCACATTTTGTGAAATAGCATTGAGTGCTCTGTGGTCAAGTCATCTCTCTCTGAGCTGCAGGAGAAAGCTGCAACTCCCTGGACTCTCTCAGCAGTGGGACCTAGAAGAAAGACTTAGAGAAAGAACTGCCCAAGGGTGCAATTTTTGATATGGGAGCCCATCTTCAGGCAAATCTTTGCTGGTTAATATGTCTGTGGGTTTAGCTCCCTGAGCTGCCTCCTCAGGCTGTGCAATGAGGACAATACTCCTTGCTGCACAAGGAATGCAGTGGGACTTCACATCTAATGGGAGGGCTCAGAAGGGAACCAGAACCTCTTTTTAGAGCAGCAGCCCCCAGATGGGCTCCATAGGCTCATCACTATCCTAAACACACAGTTTCAGTATGACAGTAGGTGATAGCTCCAAGTCTGAGAAAGCACACGGGATCTTTCACTTGAGCAGATGGGAATTACCGTGCTATATTTCATAGGATGGGAATTTATTTTCCATAACATGCCAGTGCTTTCTTTTCACCACCTTATCCTCCTGCCTGCCAGAATCTCAGCTAAGGAATTGTCCATATCCTCGTTTGAATGTTTCTAAGGATTTAGAACTTGAAAGACTGTATTTTGTGCTCAGAAATTATGCATAAATCCATTCCAGCACAACAATAATTCAGCTGTAATTGTCTAGCAGTGCAGGCTGGAACTAAGCAAGTATGAGCAAATTCAGAGTCTGAGTAAGTAAGAGAAAAGTCAAAAAATAATGGACAGAGACTCCTTTGAGACTGCTAGACTCCCACATGGCTCCTGAGTCTAGTCCTCTGCAATCTACAAGAAATGTTGCAACAGATTTATTTCTCAGGTTCTCAGCCATTTTTTTCCTACATGCTGCACTTCACCAGAGGCCCCAAGACACCCTCAAATCCCTCTCATGAACAGGAACGACCAGAACCTGCAACTTTCACACAGTAAATGAAGACAGCAGGCGATAGCAGAACCAATGTTGATGTCCTGCTCCTGATAAAGAAGGGAGCTGTCCTAGGGTGACTTTATAATGCTTGTATCCCCAATTGTCAGTTCTGTTTGTGCTGTATATTGAGTTCTGTGTCTTTAAAACTATTTCTGAGAGCAAAGCAAAGAGAAGAAGAGCAGAGTTTGTTTTGAAAACAGCACTCCTCTGCATTCTACTCCTAAACTGTAGTTCGTCTGAAATACAGATCAGCAGTGGGACAAAAATCTCCTTTGCTTTTAATTAACCTTAGCTAGCGGAAACAGAGAAGCACCCTAAACTGGTTTTTTTTCTTTTTCTTAGGACTGTTTTAACCTGCTGTAGACTAAGAAACCCAAAAGAGCACTAGGAGCTCGCACCTATGGCCCACTGGGTCTAGACCTCAGCATCTGCCAGCACTGAAAGAACTGATAAGAGACTAAGCAAACCAAACTACAACCCACAGCAAGGGCTTTCTGAATTTGCCATCTCACTTC
Source organism: Donacobius atricapilla (assembly GCA_013397315.1). Lineage (NCBI taxonomy): Eukaryota > Metazoa > Chordata > Aves > Passeriformes > Mimidae > Donacobius > Donacobius atricapilla. The sequence goes on from WBMY01008916.1 coordinate 941,596, forward strand.
AGAACAACTGAAAGTTTTATTGTTTTATATTGTTCATTCTTTATGCTTCCAGGCACTTTGTTTGTTAAATAAATACTTTTCCCACTTTCCGCCGAGAAAGTTCTTTTTCCAGACCAGTTGAGAGAAGGGCCATTTAGGCTTACTTCCCAAAAGAACCCCATTCAGGGGTTTTCTCACAAATTTGCCCTAAACCAGGACAGGAGCTCAGCAAATTTCAGTAAGAGGGCTGGCTCACTACAAGATGATAAGTACCAAGAAGAATTGTAAAACATATCACCAATGTACCTTGTAAGCTGAGTGGAAGAGAAAGCTTCTTTCTGACCACAGATGTAAAGAATGATGCAGGCCGGAGCAGACACTTGGTTTGATTCTGCCCCAGAGCACCCTGACCTGTGTGCTGGCTCTGGATATGGCCAACACCCAAATCCTTGAAAGAATGCCAACCCCAATTAAGCTTTTTCATGCAGCTAGCAAAAGTTCTTGCAGCACGAGATGAAGGAAATGTAAGCATGATGCAGTGTGACAGTAGCTTTAAAAGCCCTTTGGGCATATCAGTGTAGCAAATACCTAGTGATTCATAGTTCTGGAGCACTAAACATGCCATTACTCCTGCAAGAACCTGATAACTGTAAAAATCCCCAGACATATAGAAGGACTGTTCAGCCAGTGAGACCCTGTAGCTACTAGATCAATATCTTGTCACACAGGTAAGGAATGAGAAATTATGTGTTCAATAGTTCGAAGATACAAATTTCTCTGTAGAACAAAAAGGGGGGAAAAAATCAAACCCAGTTCCAAAACATTGTACTAAGAAGCTGTCATCCCCTCAATTTGGTCTCTATTATAACAATTGCTGGCTATTTTAAGACAAAAATTTGCACAAAACTAACTGAACTTGCTGTCCCACAGGGTTATTTCAGCAGAAGTTGACAAGTGCTGATGGTAGTGGGAAGATCCTGTAGACTGAACTCTAGAAAATAATTCATCTGCACTAATGATGTCCAGCAGAAGCGACAAAAAAAATGCTGCTTAAGGGAGATCATGCCCATTTTACCTTTGAGTAGATCCTACACAAAAGGACAACAAAAGTTGAAGATTGTCTCTTCCATGTTTGCCAGTATCGACCTTGTTCAGGCAAATTATCAGTCTGCATCTCCTCCGAACTTCCATCATTATGAGTGCACACACACCCTCAATGTCTGATGTGCATACATTATCCACATGAATTAAACCAATTTACATTTGTACACTGAGCAGCTGGTCTGAAATTTACTCCAGAATAATTTTTTTTTTTCAAAAGTCCAAAAACCATATATGCAGCTGGGATTGCTTATGAGTGAAAAAATGTGGTATTTTTATAGCCAACAGCATATGTATTCAGTATGCAGATCTACAAATATTGGATTCATTGCCAAAAATCATTGTGAAGCAAACTGGCTGACTCTCTGCATTTTCCTGATGAACCAGAAGGAACTTGCTGAAGAGAGGTAGAGTACTTGCAAAAATTTCAGATCATGTATTTATAGTGTGCACAAGGCAGTGCAATCCAGCTAGTCCCAGATGAGGGTATGTCCCTGCAGCAGAGCGCATTTCTGACTGGGATATGAGCGTGGATCCTGGGCAAGTGTCAGCAACATTCTGATGAGCCCTGATATTGTGGCCAGACTAACCTGTCTGGAGCAAGGTCAGGGGCCTCTGCACATAGCTGAGGTGAGTGTTGCTGACCCACCTAACAGCATCCACAAGTGATACTGGATGAAGATCTTGCTTTCAAATGGATTTAGTGGCCTCTTGAGGTGCAGAAGATGACACATGCAATAATCTCTTCCTTTGAAACACTTAACCAGAACAGTTATTGCTTAGTTTGCAAAAATAAAAGTAAATAATTTTAAAAAATCAGTCTTCATTTATGTCTCTCTTCAGAACATTAACAAACACTAAATTCCCCCCTACTTATTTCAGATAATGTAATCTACATAATGAGAATAATTTTTAATAGACCTTCTCTGTGTTTCTATCATGGACATACTCTAACCCACTGTGTGGAGCTGACTTTGCACATATTCATTCTGCTACTTTAGCAGTAGGAGACTAGGTTAGCACACCAGTCATTCACTCCTGGAGATCTGGATTCAGTTCCTGGCCTACATGACAAGTGATAATGAGTTTGGTTATTGAATCTCCAGGGGATATTTGTTCGCATTACTAAGCAACCGCATAATTTGGCAAGATGTGTTAAGTATGTGCTAAGGATAAGACCAGGGGCCAATTGCTCAAATGACTGACACAATGCAGCCTCCCGCACATCACTGCACCAAGCCCCTCCTTTGTGCAATTCTGCTGGAGGTCAGAACTGTGTAGGTTTTTCAGCCGGTCCATTTTCCTGTCTGCACTGACACAGCCCAGTGCACAGCCCTGCAGGTGCGATCTGAACCGGCAGATACACAAAGAAACACAACCTATGTCCCAGCTATCAAACTCAGCACATAATTTAGGGTTACTTTAATTGGTTAGGCATACTTTTTCAGCACTTGCTGTACCCAAGAAATAATAAAACACAATTAAAGCTGGGGGGGAAAAGAGATCTAAAAAATAATTACATAGTAGTAATTTTTGTTGACCTGTTAACATGGAACTCTGTAGGGTTGGCATTGCTAGGGCTTTCTCTGCAAACACAATGCTTACAAAAGTTTATTTAAACAAAATGAGAATTGAAACTTGTATGTTCAAAAACTCCATAAAAAATAATGCTACCCATTGCAAGTACCAGTAACACTGCTATATCACACTGGCTAAGAATTTCAGGCTTGAATTTGTTTGCAACAGGCAGATTTGGCAAAAATAGTGACTTATCCTAAGGCTACTTCCAGTCGATCTTCTTTTGACCCTAGTCTAGCTGACTGCGCCTCAGATTCAACAGGAGGCACAGGCAAGATTTTATAGATGTCCTCCAGACTAGTGGCATAACCACCTGGAGAGCAGATGGGTCTTTCATGGATGATACCTGTGGGTGGGTAAATAATGACATTTTTAACAAGTCTGGCAATCTTCTTTCCCTGGGCCTCTATCGAATAGATCTGTGAGCTCTGAACACAATGTCCATCCCAGGATTTGGGAAGAGAAAATCAGACTTTGCCTTGTCTCTGCATTAGAATAGCACATGTGTGGGTGCTGTGTACCCAGAGCCCAAGCAGGCAGGATTGTCTGTGCGCTCCTGCACCTACGGATCTTGGAAACTTTGGGTCCAAACACTGAGGTGCATCAGGAGATTTAGATACTTAAGGACAAAAGGTGTTCTTCATTATTTTCCAGGCTGTGGTGTCTACATCATTTAGGTAAGGGATAGAAAGCATTCTGGATCCTTTCCTTGACATAGTCCAGTAGAAATAAACCCAATTCATGGGCCATAGCCATCTGCTACAGATTAAAGTTCAAAAGGGGTTAACACTTCCAGAAAATAGGAAATCCAGATGTCACATCATCACCCAGTTGTATGACAAAAGTCAGAATTCATTAATAGCTTTTGCAGTAATTAAGGTTCAGCACCTGGCAGGTTTAAACCTGTAGACCAGAAGAAAAAAAACAAACCACAAAAGGAATAACTCTGCTGCCATTTCAACAGGAACAACTCTCATTGTGGGGGTGCGTGGTAGCTGAGTAAATCTGGAATGGCTGCAAATCAGGAAATTACTTGTCAGCCAATTCCAAGTCTTTTTTTTTGCCACACAAGCCTCTTGGTGATGATAGTGGCAGGAATGAGGCATTTCTGTGTGATCATTTGGGAATTTTTTGAATAAAAGATAAAGTTCACTTGCTATGAATCACAGAAAACTCTTCCTGCCACAACCAAGAAAGTTTATGAATAAAACTTAATTGAAGAGAAGCCATGGTAGATCATGATGTTACTCATAAACTAAAACCAGTCAGCTTATGTTCACCATGCCCTGGGACATGCAGCCAACAATTAAGGAGCTCCCATTTACATTGGAAGTAATGTAATGGCAGTGTTCCAGCTTTCAGGGAAGGTCTGGACAGTGACAACATCTGAGCTATCCTGGAAGGTGGATATGAGAGTCATGCTTCATCTCTCATGCTGGTGAGAACACGGGGCTCCCCCCATGCCACCCCCACCTTCTGGCAGTGCCTCTGAAACACCACACTAGCAGGAACCTCAAGTACAGCACTGTGGGTTAGAAAGATGGTTACAGCCCACCTGATTTGCCAGCCCACCCAAGAAAACATTGAGTTGTGTTGGAAATGACAGATAAAACATTTGCTTTGATTTAGAGAGCCTGCCTTCCATTTGGGGGATGCCAGAGACTCCCAAAGTGTGAGCAAGCAGCAAAGAGAGGATGGCACCTAATCTAGTGCTTGAATTTATTTTATATTTATTTTTCTCTCTTCTCTCATAACACTCCACCTTCTCAAGATTCCCTCTAAATCAAGTCCTGCTCCAGTCTGATGCAGTTCTTCATAGTTGTATAAACCTGTCTGCTCAAATGTTCCACCTGCAGAAAAGCTGTGCCAGCTTTAACTTCATCAAACCAGCCATAAATCCCACATGTGCCAGAAAGTGCTGCTGAAATACCAAAGTAAGCCACATTTTCCAGGTTTCCTGCTGGGAAAATGAAGCGTTTTTAACCCCAAATGAAGAATTATAAAAATCAAGGAAAACTACAGTTGCTTTTTGATAATTGGAAGACCATTAATATAAACACCACTTTCCTCATGCATAAAGCTGTCCTCTCCCCTGCCAGATTCTAAGGATAGTATCTTCGTTTATAAGAGCATTAAGGTGCATTCATCTCCTGCTAAAAAGCCCAAAATGATAATGATGGGAGAAATGTGAATATTCATCTTAGATGGGGGGGCTGTGAGGCCATGTTGGCCAGTATCTTCTCCCGGGCACTGCGAGTAAGGCATCACAGAAAGAATCCTTCAGCCATGCCAGAGCCTCAGCCAAGTGTCCCCAGAATAAGCATGTGGGTCACTACAGTGTTGACCACAGACACTCGACCAAGAACAGAGCTGGCAACTTGTCTCCAAAAATAGCAGTGCCCTGAAACTCTCAGGTAGATGGGCCTTGTGATCCACTGACTTGTAAATCAAGGTTAAGCCATTGCTGAAAAGGCAGCTCCGAGGAAAAAAGTGTCAAGAGCCACTTTATTTTTGGCACACCAGATACTGAGAAATGCAGGAATGTGTTGAAAAAAGGCCTCTTGACTCAAAGATCTGACTCTGTGTCATGAGTGAAACATGAGCTGTGGCAAATTCAGATACTTAGGGTCTGATCTTATTTATGGCATGATTTGGTGTAATGCTGGTGGTGCCACTAGAGCTGGGGCAACTAACACCAGCAGAGAAAGTGGTCCTATATGAATATACTGTGCCTGGACATCTCTGACTCCTGGAAGCTGCTGAGACAGCATCTGTTGCAGGTCAGCTTTCAGCTGGAGGGATTAAGCAGCTCAGGAGCTTGGTAACCGGATATGGGTGCTTCCATCCCCACTCCTGGCTGTAGTTTGGCCCAGGTTTACACTGATCTTTGGCTGTGCCAAGAGTGGGGGGACACAGTGGGTGTGCTCTCCTTGTGCTCCCAGCAGATATGCTTCTGTGCCTCGGAAGTAAAGCAGCTTGGTTATCTTACCAAGCTTATCTTAGGGAGAAACTGCTGGGAACACAACTAAATGGTCTTATCTGTCCCTCAGAATGAGGTCGAGACATACTGGTGGCACAGGCATGGAGTTCTTCTAGCTAGGTGAGATTTTTTTATGAATATTACTTGTTCAGTGTATTCCACCCAAATGAAAGCTGGCATTTTCAAGCAATTCCTGAGAAACAGATGTCTTCAGAAATATTTTGTTCTGACAGTAAAGTAAGATTAATTTTGTTCAAACAACAGCTTAGCTCTTCAAAGCTCCAGATTTCTGAGGTAAAAACCTGTTTATACTGCGTCTGAATGTCAAAACAACCTGGTTAATCCAACAGAAAAAGCAATCCCCTAACTTTCCCTCCAAAATCAAGAAAAAATTAGCAGGAAAACACACCAAACATTAGGGATCAGCAGACTGCTTTGGGTGCAGGTTGTCTCACTGCATCAGTGGTGACATGTTAACAGGTGCAGGTTCCCCCTGAACCCACTGAGAGCCAAGGACCAGCATTGTCCCCATGACTCCTCTTCTCTCTAGGGTTTTCACAGATGCTGAAGAGTGGCTGTAGCCATGCTGCTGCCCCCAAGATCCTGAGTTTGCTGTGGGAGGAAGGAACAGCTCCCTTGCCCTGTGGGCTGTGCAGGCTCCTGGGGGGGAAGCTGGAGCCTCCCAGGGCAGCTGGCAGAGACCCTCTGCAGCTGCAGAAGCAGGACTTGCCCCAGCAGGGTGAGGTAATGACACAGCTGAGATCCGTTGAGTTGTGTAGCTGGAACAGGAATTTCTCTGGAATCGCTTGCTGCTTATAAATGTAAAAAAAGTAGTGTGCTTATACAATGCCGAGACTGAAGGCTTGAGCAGTGGGACAGATAATATAATACTCCTTCTGTGGCAGTGTCATTAAATAGAACTTTGCATAGAAGCCAAAGCACAGCACTACAAATCTCTCTCCCTGGCAAAATCCTCACTGCTTGCATTTTTCTGTATTGCTCATTACCACTAGGAGAATGATTTATTTTGAAATAGGAGGGAGAGGAGACACTTGGCACTGCAGCTTTGAAGAGTTCCAGTCTTCTGTTCTGCAAAAAGTATTCCAGCAAAAATATCATTAAGGAAAAAAGAGGAAAGACTGCACATTGAAAGGAAGAAAAATAAAAGATTTTGTACAGTGTGAATTCCTACATGATTCACATCCTTTCCCCGCTTCCTCAACATACATCCTTACAGTAGTGTGACATCTGCAAAGAGTCTTTTCTTGATGGGGAGATTCTCCAAGGAAGGTCAGCACAAGGTGTTTATGCAAAACAAAAACTCCCCCTGCCCTAGTGTTAATGGTGCTAATGGGAATGACTGGTAGTATGAGGCAGTAAATAACAGTGGTCTATGACATGGCTAAAGGATGGAGGCACTCAATGAGATGGCAAATATTGACATAAATTCTGAGTACATGACACATACACAGAGGACAGGGCATGAGACAGCTGGATACTCTGTGTTTGAGAAATGAGAAACTCTAATTAATTAAGCTGTGGTGACTCCTTGGCATGACAGAAAATACCCTGCCGACTTGTTATGTCTTGTCTCTATTTTAATGCTGTTTCCCAATGAGATTTTAAGAACATGGGGCACCTATCAGTTCCCCAGTTTCTTTTAAAAAAGGTTCAAAAGAATTATAATTCTTTGGTTGGCCCAACACAGAAATGATTTCTTTTCTCCTGAAAAAATAAATACATAACAATATTAAAACTCCCTCCTGCATTTCATTTTAATTTATTGTGAATTCCTCCAGAATGAGAGGAAATGGCCTCAAGTTGTGCCAAGGGAGATTTAGATTAGATATTAGGAAAAAAATTCTTCACTGAAAGGGTGGTCAAATATTGTAATTAGCTGCCCAGGAAAACACCACACCTGGAAGTGTTCAAAAGTATATGGATGGCCCTGGGGGAATATGGTTTAGTGGTGAACACGACAGGACTATGAAAATGGTTGGACTTTATGATCTTAGAGATCTTCCAACCTGAATGATTCTGTAATTCTGTTATCTAGTCATAAACCAGAGGTGCCTTTGACAACAAACTCCCTAAAAATGCAGTAACTCAGGGTAACCTGCTCTGGATTTCTGAAGGCTACTAAATTATTCCCAATCTCTATAGTTACAGCTTCACTTTCTCTCTTTTTTAAATGTCTGAGGAAGTCAAGTCTAGAAGATGATCTGAGAAGTACACTGGTGATGCTGAAGATGATCAAGTTTTTGTTCTTGTCCTCCTCAATGTGGTGGCCAATGCTCAGTTATGCAGGAGGTGTTTGCTGTTTCTTGGACTACCTGACCAACCCCTTGTCTCAGCTGCACAACTTTGCCTACCCCTCCCAGTCAGCATTTCTACCATCATTAGCTGTACAGGTTTCCACTGAGTTTTCCCCACTGTTATCTGTGTGATGGGCAGTTGTTACTTTGCTGCTGCCCCTTCCCTGGCTAAGCAGCCCTGGGAGGCAGCTGTGTTGGGTAAACTGGATAGCGGGGCTGTGCTGAACCATTTGTCAGGAATGAATCACTGGCTGCACAGTTCACTGTTTATTAAAGGATGCCATCATTTGATCGTGTACCTGTAGGACTGCCAGTTAAATCGGATTGACAACCTGTTGACAAGGGGGAATACCAGTGCTGACAATATGACAGCTTTCAGTCAGGCACCTGTGGGAATGGGACGATGTGACAGGGAACAGGCTATTAGAGATGCCATGTCACAGCCCCAGAAAAACCCAGAGCAGAAGAGTTTAACTACTACAAACTCGTTATGTACTTGTCTTCTTTCATTAGATCTTGTCTAATCTCATTAAACTAACAACCTAACCAATGGTAATAAACCCCTCCCTCAGCAAACACTGTGTAGCTCTAATTGACATTAAGAAGAGATACCCTCTGGCCCCTTTGTGTCTCAGAAAGGTGCTGTCCTCCAGCCCTGGCTTCTTTGTGGCAGCCAGCACTGCCCATACCTGCTACTTTCAAAGCCAGCCAGCTCCCACCTTCCCCAGGAGCAAGACAGAGGAAGAGGCACTTCAGCAAACAACAGCTCTTCCATAGGGCTGGGAAAGGGAATTTAGGTACAATTTTCCTATGCCCTGCTTATACTGAATGCTAATAAGGTTCTCCAGCAGCAGAGTGTAGGCTATTGCATGCCCTGTGAGACTGCCTGGAGGACTGGCTGAGACTGCTCCTACAACTGGGAGAGCACTGGCCCTCTTGTACAGAGTTTTTACATTCTTTAACTATTGGACAAAATTATATTTCTACATCCAAGTATGATAAAAATTGGCAATACACAGCAGATTTACTCACTCAGATTTATTCTTGTACCAGCAGCAACAAAAATCTGCCTCCTTGGTTTACTCCATGTAGTTCCATTTGTGGAATTATTCATTAGCACTTCATTTATAAATCAGACTTACAAAAATTATTGGCAGTATCTCCCACTTTCAAATTCCAAACTTGAATAAAAATAGATTTCCTTTTCAGCATTTTGTATACACAGTATCCAGCAATAATTTTTTAATAATGCTTGTAAAATTTGGTCATAAATCTTTACCACTGTCTTTTATTTATGCCATGGGTGTGCCACTGAGCACAAGTTTTATTTAAAAAGGAAGATACACAAGTGGACAAGTCCTTTTAGTTCCCCATTGTCTCCCTAAATTGTCACCCCAAGGAAGAAGGACTATTTTGCTTCATCTTTCATAACTGGTTAGACACCAGCTTCCTGACTTGTCTCAGAAAATTTGCTGCTCTTGGCTCCTTGAGGTACAGCTATAGGACTGGACCAGGTGTTGCTGGGGAGTGGTGCTGAAGAGTTAATTTGGGTTGCTGAAGCCTCCCTGGTCCTCCCTGCCAGCTCCCAGCCCACCCAGTCATGGGGTTAAGGCACCATTTGACATCTCAAGGAAGAGCAATCACTTGCTGAGATGATGTGATTTGACCACATGCCAAGCCCCCATGCTTCCTTAACCACTTAGAAACAGATTAGCACAGTGTGCATTTTGCTCAGAAACATCTGAAAAGATTAATAAATTATGAGATTGATAGTGCAAACCATTCCTCACATAAATGCTACCCTCCTCCCAGCTAGTGCCAAGTCTCATAAATCCATCAGGAGTCTCCATATTTTCAACTTCCATAAAAAACTAAGCTCTTGGAGGCTAGTGCTGCCTTCTGGTACTGCTCTGGTGAAGAGGAAAATCCATTGGAGGCCATGACATAGGCATGTCCATTGGCCATTTCTTCTCCACAGGGACAGGCAAAAGCCAGTGGCAAATTCCCTCTTTAATCAAATTTGGTGTTGCAAGTGTATTTTTTAATAGACAAACATATCATTAAGGTTTTAAGTCACATCTTCAGGGATATGAGTAGATAAAGCATGTCTGCTTTAGTGGTGAAACAGCCCCAGGTGATTTTCCTGTCTAAAAAGGAAAAGGCAAATTTTGCTGAAAACCCAATTATCTTGCAGTGCATGCATTAATTGTAAAAATTTATTTGGTTAGCAGAAATAGTTAAAAATCCCAGCTACTCACCTTATGCTCTAATCAAGAAAATACAATTGCCTTGGAGATAAATATTGCTGTTTACTATTTATAAGTGTTAATAAGTCTCATCCCATGAAGTAAACAATTTTCATTTCCAGTCCAAGAGATTCTCTTGTACTGAAAAAAGTACAACCTGATTTTTCGAAACATACCAAAACTGGTCAGAATTAGAGAGGCCAGTATTTACTTACAGAATTTTCTTCTCTTGTGATAATCTCCATCATTTCTCACCCTATATGACTCTCCTGCATATTTCAATTTACATGGCACGTTTGCTCTGATGATTTATTAAATTAAATGGCAAAAGAGGAGGACGGGGAAGAGAGTCCTCATGTGAGAAGAGAGGTTTAGAATACATTCAAAAGAAAGCATATTGTGAGACAGATGATAATCATAACTGGGGCACTTCTGTAATGTGTTTTTCAAGCAACATGAATTTAAAATTTAGGCTTTTTCCCCCTTTGATCTAACTAGTCTGTGGCGATCTTTTTTGGTTGTTGTTTTGGGCAATTTGTTTTTTGTTACTCTGATGTGTGCGTGTTTTCATTTGGTTTTTTTTAAGATACATTTAAAGTACAACAGCAGTGACCAAAAATATGGTGCATGTAAGGAGTACTTGATACCAGGGCTTCAGCACTTCTCAGACAGAACACTGAGGGCAAGGTCTGTGGTTTACAGATCGACACCTCCTATCAGTGGTGCTTTTCAGGAAGCCTCTTTATGCTGTAAAAATGGTCTAAAATTATCAGGCTTGGCTCTGTGTTTCCTTGAAAGTAAAACAAAATTTTGTACCAAGCGAAGAAATGTTATCTGCCTCCTGCTTCCACATACTAAATGCCCCATTTTGCTATTCATCTGTGGTTGTTTTACCAGCAGGAAGATGGAGAGGAAAAATGTACAAATTCAAAAACGTGTCTGTAGACAGAATGGAGTCATGTACCTATTACATTACAGACTCAGTTGTCTGCTGTGATAACAAATATGTACGGCAGCAAGAAACCCGAGAAACCCTGCAGACCCCTGAGCAGATCACCCTGTGCACGCAATGTGATCGGGCTATTGCTTAAGACCTGTTCTAAGGGATGAAAATATTTCTCTGTCAACACTGTGAAGGTAAAACCAGCCCAAATTATCTGCTGTGTAAGCACCATTCACATGAATGAAATATGCCCAGGGACTATGAATCTTGCGACAGACCTTCCCTGGCTGTATTATCCATAGCACACTCTACATTTTCAGATAGGAAACACATTTCTTTGCTCCTTTATGTTTGTTTACCTTGGTCTTCTCATTTCTACTTCACATTACTGATACCTGTGAGGCAGCTGGCTTTGTCAGGATGATAAACCTGACAATTTCAGAGCCATACATCCTTGCTTGAGAAGAAGGCAGTTTGCCTCTACCTCTCACAAGAGATTCAAGTATGAAGGCTCACCCATGAATATGGTCTAACCCCTTTCTGGGGAGCACTGAGGACAGGCACTGTCAGTTGCTGTCTGGAATTGTCCATTGCAAGGGCTCTCGGGAGACTGCACCTGAGGGGATGTGCTCATGCCCAGCCAGAGCCTCGTGAAATGCCACATGTGACATGGCAAGATTGTGGAGCTTTTTAACAACACTGACAACAATGCTGCAGCTTCTGTAGTGCACATCACCACTTCTAAACACAAGACCAGCAGCGGCAAAAAGGAAGAGCTATGAGACATAAACAGGAACAATTTAAGAATTTGGTACGTGGACAGAGTGGAGAATATCACAAAACCAAATTAACCACTTCAGGTCCCCCAAATTACATAGAACTGTCTGAAAAATAGTGAAGATGACTACAGCAAACAACACTCTGACTAGAATTCTTTAAACTTGGAATGTAAAGAACTTTAAAATTCCAATTTGTTCAGACTTATCCCTCTCCTAAAATTAATTTTAATATTTAACCTGATGTATTGAAGGCTCTTACAAATAAAGCAGCCATCAATAAGTACTTTAAGCTGCTACTTCTCTATGGAGATTTGCTGGCTTACCTTTGCCATCTCTACATGTAAGGTGAAAGAGTAGGATCATCCCAATGAGGACAACAGGCTGGCTTCTGCTTTGGCTGCAGCAGGTGCTCCCCAGTCAAGCCAGCCCTGCACTGCCATAGGCACAGCACATCCCATGAGAAGCAGCAAGAAAAAAATCTCAAATGTAGCAGAAAAACCACAAATAGCTAAACAAAGGAGCACTCTGCAGTCAAGCAAAAGGAAACTCATGTCTTTGATCCTTTCCTAGAAATATTGTTTGTACCAGTCTAAGATGATAATAGAGACATTTTCCCAGGGAATAAAATTATCTTGTTTTTCTGAAGATAACAGTACAAGCCTCAAACGAAAAGGATATGAAGTTACTGTATCCATTCCAAGAATTTAGTCTCCTGAATACACTTGTGCACAAAACCAACAGACTAATATGAAATCAACTTCTCTTTATCTATCTGACTTTTTGTTATGAGTCATATTAAAAGAATACCAAATACTTTTCAGATTCAAAATCTGAAAAATTTCAAGGTATCTCAAAGCATGAACTTTTGAATGGTTCAATGACATACTAAACCAAGCATAGTTCCTTTTATTCCAGTTCAACATCAAATTCCAAATTCTCCTGGCAGGTCCTACGTTGAGGATCTTTGCCCTGTTAAGTCTCATTTCTGCTAATCATCTGCTGAAAGCTGAATAAATATGCTTTCAGGGCAGCCAGTATACTTTGAGGGCTTTGGCAGTCTCTTGATACAAAGGATCCAAATTTTCCCCATTCCTGGTTCTTTTGGTTGTTGTTGTAGTTTTGAGAAAGATTATGTTAATTCCTTGAAAGTATTCCAAGCTTTCTTTTTTTCACTTCAGTAATTATTTCCACATCTTGGAGTGCTTCCAGATTTAGAAATATTTCCAGGATTCCTCCTGGTGGTCACTTTCCCCATCACATAAAAGGTAGTAAGCATGCCACATTTGTTTTTCAGTAACTGGAAGGCCTATAGCTAGCTGTGGAATAAAATTACTCCAAAGCCAGTCTTCGCTCTGTTTCAGTTTCAAAGCTAGTTCTTACTTCCACACAGCATTAATTTGGGGATACAGCAAACACATTTGTCCTAATTTTGAAATCTGACTCAAGGTTTTACATGTTGTTTTCAATCACACTGCAGTAGATCTCTCCACTTTAAGGAAACATTTGCTACATATTTTCAACCAATTTGAGGTTTAAAACCTTCTTAAGGTGATGACCTTCACAATGAACCATTTCCATCACAGCTGAATTTAAAATACTTCTTTGAGAGCACACGCTATTTAATTTTCCGTGCTGAATGAGACTTGGTTTAGAAATCCTCTCTTTTGCACAGGATGGATTTCAAATGTAAGTTTTGAAGCATATTACAAAAGTTAGAGAGAGGTAGTGAAAAATCAAAACAGTAAAGAGACTTCCAGAGTGACGGGCATCCCCTGGCAAAGAGGACTAGTTGATGACCTGTTCATCACAGCAGGGTTGACTTAGCTGTCCTCATTCGTGGAAGTAGGCCAAGGAAGTTGAAGGGAGCTTTACTGAGGAAGTGATGTAAAGCTCAGTGTGAGGGTGACAAGGATTAGCTCTTCAGCTGGACAAAAAAGCCAATCTTTCTTGCGTAGTCCTCTCCTAAAAGCTGTGCCTTAATCCATACAACTACATTGTGATTTTATTGGCATTTCCACTTGAAAGTCTGAAAGACAGGGTGATCTAGGGCTGTGTAATGCTTTAATTGGTTCACTTGGGAGCCACCTAGATTTGAATTCCTGATTTATGTTAATCACAGGCTGAAAATTCTCTTTCTGCCAGAGAAGTCCTTCTTATTCCGCCCTCACTTAACGTCATAGCAGGGAAACATACATGAATGCAATTAACATTTATGTTCTTGACTTGACTTGGACAGAAAAAAATAGTCTCTGTCAGCTAGTGTAAAATCTACCACTTCTATTTTTATTTTAAGAAGAATTAAATAGCTCAGGCTTTCCAAAAGTAACAGACAAGGGCTATGTACCCATCAATTCTACTTTGAAGTCTCAAATGTTACATGTATATATTTGAGTGATTAAAAAAAATCAACAGGAGAAACTAAAGGGTTGTCAAAAATGCAGATCACCTTCCCCATTCCCAATTTATAATTCCCTGACTCTTCAAGAAGTTGGAAGGACCTGATTTTCATCCCATGGAAAAGCAAGACTCAGCCAACACTTTTGCATGCTCCAAAAGTTCATGGGGACACTTTGGAAGAGGAAGTGTCTGTCTACATCAGCCCATGGCTTGGAGTCACAGAAGTGGATTGTCAGAGTGGAAGAGCTGGTGCTGAGACCTAAGGACCATGCTGTAGGAGTTTTGTGAGCTCACCTCACACAAGTCTCCACTCTGAAGCCATGCACTAAATGCGCCCATTACCAGTTGAGGGGCATGACGTATGGTGGGCTGCATCTTCCCACTCAGTTCCCCTTGAAAAGTACCAAATTTGTGTGCTTCAAGACCACCCTGTGACAGAGCCAAAGTACAGTCAAGCAGGATGCTTGGATGAAACACTTCAAACACACATTCCTGGTCCAAACAATAACCATGGAGAAAAACAGACAGTGACCAGACAAAGCCGGGGAGAGGCATCTCCTTCTGCCCCTGGAAACATGACAGAACAAAGTGCCACCTCTCCTCAGCCCTACTGCAATCTCCTACCCTTGTGAAACTGAACGAGGCTGTCACACCTCTTCTTTCCCTGATGTTCATTCTTCTGTAATTGCATCAGTTGGCTTAAAAAGAGGCAGTATGAATCTTTAATATGAAAGAACTAGTCATTCACAAAGCTCATAGCTTTTCAAAAGTAACAGACAAGGCGAAACAGGATGGGTAGATTTAGAACAGTGAGAAAGAGATGTGTGTGAGCCTCCAGCCCAAGCAGCAGCAGTGCCCCACTGGTGAGAGACCTCCTGGAGTCGGCTGGGGTTGCCCCATAGCAAGTCCAGCATTTCCCCCACCAGCACTCATTCTTCGATCCCCACACCCCTTGTAACGTGAGCAGCAGTTCATCACGCTTTCCTCATCATTTATGCCACCCCACAAAATGTTATAATTACCCTGATGCGGTACAATGTAGAGAAATGTAGAGAAAAACCAGAGAACTCACTCATCTGACTGCCTTTGACAAACGGAGATGAGGAACCTGATCCTTTCTGGAGAGCCATGGAGATTTGGTCACATTAGGGGAAGCCCCAAGCCAAGCTGATTTTTCTTGCAGTGGGAGGTAGAGCTATTACAAGGTGAGGAGAACAGCAATTCCTGAAGCACCTCCTGCCTACACAAGAGGAGAATCACTGCAATAAAGTCTGTGCAGACCAGACACCTTCCTCCCATGTGCTTCCTCATCTCTGGCATAATAGCTGCATATATAGCCTCCCGCATAATACCCTCCCTGCCCCAAAATCCTGAGAGAATGAATGAATGAATACACAACCCTCTAGCTTGTTTACCCTTCAGCTGCTTGAGTTGCATTCCCCTATTAACTGCAGTCCACTCAAAGCGGTGCTTTTTTTATCAGCCCTTCCTCCTCCTGTCCAGTTTCTCTCCCCAAAAGACTGCTCCAGTTCATGCAGATCTACATCTTCCAGTTTTGCCAATATTATGTTTCAGATTTATCTGTATCTTTTATATGAAACAAATATTTATCTGCTGCTTGTGTCCTAAGGAACTAAGAGAGGGAATTGGAGCTTTAAAAATTCTCTTTTTAAAAAACCTCCTGTTTTGTATGTCATTCATTTGAAATACCGAAGACCAATTTTCCCTTAATAAGGTCTCAGGTTCCTGGAGAACCTGGACAGAACAGATGAAGTGGAATTGCTTCATTTCTAATAAACCATAGGCATAGTCAAAGTGTTCCGAGAGTATTTCATTCAGCACATATTTAGTGTTCATAATTCACCTCCTTCTGACAGAGAAGGGTATGATAGAGCTAATTTAATATTTCCATGGTCAGATTCCATTCATATTTGAGTGAAATATCAGTAAATAAAACTGAAGCACCATTTATTAGGCTTCTGAAATTGTCACAGGTTAGGTTATCAAACACTGTAAGCCAACAGCATGAAAATTAACTCACTATCCTGCTCACCAGGCAGCGCCCAAAGAATCATTAAATCCAGGTGATCAGTACTTTCGAGAAGACTGAGTTCTTCCAAAAATATGGCCCAAATAAAAACTCCAGCTGAGATAAATGAGAAGTGTGTCAATATGGCAATTTATACAGAATTGTTTAATGGAGCTGAGCAAAGCTCTTTGGTTGGGGTGAAAAGAAGGTGTGTTTGGTGTATGGGAATTGGGGAATGGATTTGTGCCAAATTGCTCCAGGCCACAAAAGATGAAATCCTTCTCATCACCCAAAGGAAAATATTCCATCTCAGGACTTATCAACTGAAGCAGAGTTGGGCTTTTTTCCCCCAGAGTCTTATCTATTTCAATCAGCATCTAATGACTGGCCATTGCCAAGTCCTGGTTCTGCTGGGAGAAGCCTAGAGATACCAAGAACATTGGCTTGGATTGCTGTCTGCAAGTGCTGCAGCCTTGCCTTTCAGCAAGTTCCCTCGGATTAATTGAGATCCAAAAACCTGAAAGACCTATATAAGGATGTTACAGAATGGCTAGGAAAAATAAAGATTCCTTCAGCTACTGTTAAATTCAAGGTAGATCTGAACTAATGCTGAGTTTCAGAAATATTGAAATAAATATTTCCTTCTCTTTTCCCCCAATACATAATTTTTTTTAGCTTACTGCAAGGTAAAAAAAAGGAAAATATGGAAATTACATAAAAGAAAGCTTGATCTCACAACATTTCCAGCTGCCTTTGGCAGCTTAAGGAATATTGCGTAGGTTGCTGAACTACTAGTTGTACATCCAGCCTGACCCTTTGAAGTGTACACATCTTAAGTTCAAAGTGAGTCAGAGTTTAGAAAAGTGATTTACTTAAATTGCCCATGTTTTGAATTCTCAAGGGCCAAACGCCCCATTTAATTTGAATGCCACCAATGTATAGCAATACACTGGAAGTCTGGAAGAGACCAGAAATCTAAGGCTGAAAGCAAGGGCTTATATAACCCAAGAAGAACTACATCAACATTTCCTACTTGTAAGTCATTACAAAATAAAAGGATTTTGCAGGCAAGGTAATTAATGTAAAGAAATGCAAGAAAGATAGAAAATATCAGAACTAATCAACTGTCTGTTTTAGCTAAACTTATGCTTCTGGACTATGATTTATTCTAGTGATTGTGCCACTTTTTGGACTGTCATAGTCCACCCATAATCAATGTTATTTGCCAAATCAAGTCATGCAAAGACCAGACAGGGAAGGATCACTCACTGTAATACAGTACATCTATCAAAAGGGTTATTTTCATGGACTTGGTCTCTAATCAAGCAGCAAATCATTCTCCAGTTTTGCAATCAAGGACCATTACTTTTAGGAAGTGCTTAATCGGAAAAAAAATGCATCTATTTGAAACTACAGGGCATCTGGTAAGATATACTGAAGAGAGCGGAAATGAAATATGTGCCACACAATTTACCCTCCTGGCAGCATTTTACAAATAGCTTATTTGTGGAGAGAGAGGTGAGTTGCTGGCAAGACAGGAGTTTTAGCTTGCTATTTGTTTCTCTCACTGAGTTATTGCAAAGGTCGCTCCCATGCTTCAATTGCCTAAGTGCCACTTTTGATGGGGGAATTTTCAGATTGTAACCCAGGTGCCTCAAATATTTGCAAAAGGCTTTAGGGTACATGTGCCTTTTTAATTTAAGTGCCTAGATAAAATTAATGTTGCATCTACATGTTAAAGCATTTTCCCATCAATGTCAGGGTAAAAGCCTGTAAAGCATCAATGTTGCCCCAACCAAACACAGTTGTTCTCCTGTAGGTAAAACATCCCTATTAGGGCATGCTGTGCCACCTCAATGTGTTTCCTGGCCCATTTACTGCATCCCTGTGGCCTGCCAGGCATCACTTGGGAAATCCCAGGGGACTGTATCCAGGTACAATGCAGCAACAAGCAGCAATACCAAGGTTGACTCCCAAAACGAGTTTGTCCTTTTTTTCACATAACACAGACATTGGAGATCTAATAATTGAAACAAATCCATTGTGAAGACAGAGGTATGCAGAACCCTCTATCAGCTTTCAGGAACCAACAGTGATGGTGGCACCATCTGAAGAATTACTGTTCTTATCTTCTGTGAGTTTGCTCTCAAGGACAGATTTTCTCAGTGGTCACAACAGGCCAAGGTGCCCCTACCCCTGCAATACAGGTCAACTTCCTGATGCCTTCTGTAATATAAAAAAAAGATGAATAGACATAAGAGGCTTGATAAAATTTCATGCTGGGACAGTTGAATTCTGCTGGATGTCATTCACCATAATACTTTGCTCTGGGAGTGATCCCACTGAAATTCATGGGGGACAATTATTTTTTGAGCAAGGAAAAGATGAGATAAAAACAAGCCCTAAATATATGTAAGCAACATAGTGCCTTCTTCTCGTATCTTCCTTACCTCTGCAGATCTCTTCCAGATTTTTAGGGGAAGTATTTTATTAAAAATTGTTCTTAACTGCTTTCACAAAGGAAGAAATATAGTTGCTGCTTAATGAATCCCACTAGTAGCCATTTTTTAATGCACAGAACCTACAGAATACTTTGTAATGCCACTCAAAATGTGATCTAGATAATGAAACACAGATCAATGTGTCTTAGTGTGTCCCCTCTGCTGCCACCCACTCACTCTGCCTGCATGTGTCTGCTGATTCCTGACAGCACAAGGAAATACCTCTACTAAGTCACCATCAGGTGAGTACATACATCCAGAAATGCCCAGAGGAAACCAGGTTTTGGGTCTAGTTCAAAGTACAGATAATCAACAAAGCATATTTTTTCTTTTTCACATATTTATTTCAATTACAGCTTATTGAATTCTCTACAGCCACAGAGAGGGCTCAAGCAATCATCAGTGCTGCTCAGGAGGTAATTCAGGATGCTGTCTGGAATATTTGTCCTTTTTAGTCATCTGCCACACATTGCTCTTTTAGGATGTTGTCACTCAGAGACTGAAGAACAAAAAGGAACATTAAAATGAAAGGGTGTCTGTTTGAATGTGGCAATTCCCTGCATAAAAATGAGTCCCATTAACAGGAAAGCCCAACCTATCTCCAGGCAATATTTCAAATCCTTGTCTGCCTGTAACCTCAGAGGAATTTAATTCCTTTATATTATTCAAATTATATACTAGATGAAGAAATTATGAGATACTGGTCATTTAAAATGCTTTCTTTAAAATATATAATTAAAAGAGCTAGCAGACCTACTAACAGCAATTTTATCATGGCAGCCTAAAAAAAATCTGAATTTATGGCATTTACAAAGTGTCATTTTCTCCTACAGCCTTTAGTCAGTAAACCACGATTTAAACAATTTCCCTAGCAGTCTCATTCACTAATATCTGAGCATGTAAAAACTGTAAATGAAATGGTAGTGGACCAAAATAGGTTAAAAGGAGTCCTAAAAGAAGATATACAGTGCTCATACACTCCTTAGTTCAAAATGAACTGTGCCCAATGTTTTCCCTCTTCCTAAAGTAGTTCACTGCATGGTTACTGTCTGGTTTGGAAAATCCTGGGGGACTGAGTATTTGGGCCAGACTTTTATCTCAGTTACCTGATTGTAAATCTAAAGAAGCTTGCTGATCTCAAAAGTATTATTCCAGTTTATGGTTTAGGAGAAGTTCTGCCACAGCAGTGTGCATTTAAAAGAACAACAACACCCTTTATTAATTCAGCAGCTGTAAAAATAAGTGAGCTGAAAATTACCTGCGTTGTTCGGAACCGTCACAAAAAGGGTAGGACCACTATTGGTAACACACTGTCAGACAGGCTGAAAGATTTGGGTTTTTCTGCTGGGAGAAAAAAGGTTCCATAGGCACTTTATAACACCTTCCAGTAGCTACTAGGGGGCTACATGAAATCTGGAGAGGAACTTCTTACAAAGGCATGTAGTGGCAGGACAAGGGGCTAATGGCTTTAAACTGAAAGAGGGCAGGTTTAGAATAGATATCAAGAAGAAATTCTTTGAGGGTGGTGAGGCACTGGAACAAGTTGTCCAGAGAAGCTGTGGATGCCCCAACCCCCTCAGGGTTCAAAGCCAGACTGGATGAGGCTCTGAGCAACCTGGGTTGGTGGAAGGTATCCCTGCCCATGGCAGGGGAGTTGGAAGTAGATAGTCTTTAAAGTCCTTTCCAACTCAAACCATTGTTTGATTCTGTGATTCTATTTCTAATAGCTACATATTTGCTGCACTACTACATGCAATTTTTTTTCCTCTGTAGGAAGTGCCTATTTCTAAAGTCTTGCGCAAATCACTTCTGAAATCCAGGGCGTGTTCAGCAATGTATTAACCATGCACCATTATAAAACTTGAATGCCATTAATGTTAACATTTAAAAATTTCTTCTCAAAACAGCAGGGAAAAATGTGTCCTGAATGGTATATAATAACTATGTAAGAACTTGGTTCAAAAGGATTTTAAAAGGAAGAAAACCCACAATCAAGGAGGCTTTTTTGGCTTGCTTATATATATCTGCATAAAAAATACATTCTTCTGTGAGAGTGAGGCTGTGGAGAAATTCCAGCATGTACATGTACCATTTTAGGATCAAATATGTAGTTTGTAATTTTATTTGTGGCATACTTAAGCAAAAGGCCATATCCGGGGGGAAATCTGGCACCACTTCCAGAATGAAAAGAGACCGAGGGTTAAATCACTCCAGAGCAAAACATGTGTTTGAAAATCAGATAACCCAAGTCACATCTCCCCTGTCTCTGGATAGCTGTGAGCACACAGGAGGTGGACGCTATTTATTTATTTGCTTATGTACTGGAACGGTTCCACTTTTCTATAAAGCTCTTGCTCACTGGAGCAGGAATCCACACTGCTCCCTTCCCAGCTCTGCTACTGGCAGGATGAATGCTCCTTCTGCTCTGGTGAGTATATTTAGTACCTCATAAAAAAACACCTTCAGGACTAATGGCTGAGAGCAACCATGCTGATACTTAAGGCATAGACCGAGCTGGGGTGTAAACTTGCCTTGAATTGAGCAGACATAGACGTCTTCCTGTTCCTGCTGTCATGTCACTGGCTTCTGCACTGGGTTGGCAAACAAGTGCTTACGTCCCAAAAAGCACTCACTCTCAGTACGAAAAATCCAAACATGAACTATTCCAAATATTTCCCAAACCCAATCTGGGGGTTTTTTTTCCAGTTTTTAGCCTGGTTTTCTAAGATTATGTGATGCTACAAATTGCCTGCTTCTCCAGCTGCCCTAGGGACTTGGAGCCTGCTCGGCACTTTCAGCCAAACCTGAGGCAGCAGAATAGAGTTCCACAGTAACACGATGGCCAAGCAGAGGAGATGGTGGTGAATCCACACCCGCCAGGAGAGCCAGAAAGAGGAAGGAAAAGAGAGAAACAGTCCTTCTGAGATCTTGCCTCGTGGAAAAGCTTCAGTTGAACCACGTACTTCTAACCAACAGAGCAACCTCATGGGGGAACAACTTTGGCTGGAGAGCCTACTAAGGGATGCACATACATTGCAGCTGCAGCTTAATGCAGGTAAGAGTCAATCAGCCAAGAGACAGGCATCCATTGGAAAGCAGGCATTGTTAGTTTGGCTGCTCATGGAGCGATTTGCTTATTAGCTGAGACAGCACCTCTCTCAATGGTATGCTCAGGGAAAAATCAATCCAACTTGAAAAAGAATATGGGGGCACCTAGGGTTAGTAGGAAAGCATAACCTGAGAAGCAAATATAATGAGTAGAGGACTATAAATTTAGTATGTCTTTTCCACATGAAAAGACTGAAATGAAACAAATAGTGGAAAGAGTTGACTTCACAAGCCAAAAGCTGAACTCATCTAGTTCACTGTGCTAGAAAAAAAAATATATATAAGGCATCTGCACCTTCTTTTTCAATGCAAAAATGTATTTTTTCTGTTTTGCAGGATTCTAAATACCATCTGATTTCTGAAAAAGAACCACTGTTCAAAGCTTAATTTAATGTCTCAGTGTTTAAGTTATGGGGTTTTATCTGCCAGTGCTCTATAATACAATGTAAAGGCCTATTTAGGATTTCCTAAAAATAAAAATAAAGCATTTTCTGTTCTGCTTCTAACACTGATGCACAGGCAATTGCAGGAGTTATGTGAAGTGATCAGGTTTTTAATTCCTCACTTTAAAGATATTAAAGTGTTGATTTATGTTTAAAACACCTTTTTTTTTTAACCCAAGGGAAATCTATATTCCAGCATCTCATTTTCTCTAACCTTTCTCTGTTCTAAGGTTCACAGACAGACCATGCTTCTGGTGAAGTTAACTGAAGTCAACTTCAGTCCTTCATATTTTCAAATTTCTTAGCTGAAGTAAAGACCTCTAAAAATTTGCAAAGAATAGGGATCTGATCCTTTCAGATTAAAAATTGATAGAGCACTCTATGCACAAATATACGTGCAGGAATGTATTTTAAGAAGGTAAAATCTACCCTCAAAGTCAATGGGGGCAATGACTTTAAACATTAGAAAAAGAAGTTAGCACAACTGTGAGAAACTTGGGAGACTGTTTCCAGAAATGAATCACAACTTTATTAAAGTCTGAAAGCATCAACAAACGTTATGAGGGAACCAAAATATCCACAGCAATACTTTCTGAGTAGGTAATAGAGTGTTCCCTGATAACTGTGTTACTTAGTGCAACCATAAACAAGCCTCTTTCTTTCCCCAGCTTTGTTCTCTAAGAGTGCAGCAAAAGCTCACGATAAAACAATGTTGTTTTCCCTGGAGCACACTGTATGCCTAATGCTCTCTAACTCCTCTGACTTGCCAAAGTTTCTAACTTAGAAATTACAGAGGTTTAGCCTGAGAAACTCAGATATTCAGCTATACATTGTTGAGGGAAATCTCCTTTCCTCTTGGCAAAATGTGACTTGCATATATGCAAGCACATAGCTCAATCTGAAATTCTCATAATTCAGGAATTTGAAATCATCAAGACCAAGCTGCACTTTGAGTTGTGACAGAAAAGCTCAAGCACAAGTTCATGTCTAGCTGAGACATTATTTTGGTTTTCACATTACTAAGCTTAAAAACCCTGAAAAAAACCAAACCAAAACAAACCAGAATGATAGAGACATTTGGGGTGGTAAAAACCCGAAAGAAAGTTAAAAAAAAAAAAGCCTTTTTTATTCTTAGCACTACAAACCACAGCTGATCAAGCTGGAATGACTCGGAAGGAAGGTCCCACATTCCTCTCACAGTTATGAATGGATAAGACTCAAATACTGCCTTGGGCTCTACTTGGATGGAACACCAAAAGGGTAAATGTTTATTTAAGTCTATGTCAAACACTTTGAATTTTTTCAGTATACAAAGCTGAACTAGAATGTCATGAGTCAGTGAATACTGGGACACTATGGCATTTCCTCCTCTGCTGTAAAGGTATTTCATCTTAGAAACATGGGTTTGGTTCTGATTAAATTCTGGCACAAATTCAGGCTAGTGCTTTATTTATGAATATGGATATTTCCATTCCCTGAAATTATTTCCTGGACCTTTAAAAACACACCTTCCACCAGACCAGGATGCTCAGAGCCCCATCCAGCCTGGTCTCACTTCCAGGGATGGGGCATCCACAGCTTCTCTGGGAATTCTGCTCCAATGCCTCACCACCCTCAGAGTAGAGAATTGCTTCCTAGTATCTAATCAAAACCTGCCCTCTTTCAGTTTAAAGCCATTAGCTCCTTGTCCTGTCACTACATGCCCTTGTAAAAAGCCCCTCTCAAGCTCTCCTGTGGGCTCCCTCCAGGTACAGGAGAGTGCTGTAAGGTCTCCCAGGAGACTCCTCCAATGTGAACACCTTCAACTCTCTCAACCTGTCCTGTTAGGAGAGGTGTTCCATCCTTCTGATCACCTTCATGGCCCTCCTC
The DNA here is from genome assembly GCA_013397315.1 of Donacobius atricapilla. Lineage (NCBI taxonomy): Eukaryota > Metazoa > Chordata > Aves > Passeriformes > Mimidae > Donacobius > Donacobius atricapilla. The sequence continues at coordinate 965,864 of WBMY01008916.1, forward strand.
TGGACTCATTTCAACAGGTCCACGTTCATGTCCTTCTTATGTCAGGGCTCCCAGAGCTGGATCCAGCACTCCTTGTGTCCAGGTGTGGTCCCACGACAGTGGAGTAGAGGGGGAGAATCACCCCCCTCAACCTGCTGGTCAGGTCTCAACCTGCTGTCTCACTGTCATGGCCAGGCACAGTCCCCTTCCTCCTCATCTGCTCTACCTCTCCTTTAACCGTTTCATCCTCTGTATCCACCTTCGTATGGAACTGGGAGCTTGAACCCCAGTGGAAAACTACTGGTTTTGCTTTGGGTGAGTGTTCCGGGTGAGTGCAATGACACCGTGTGTCACGTAACCACAACCCAAAAGTGAGTAGCAAAGCCAGTCTGGTGTCAGCAGAGCGACAGGTGCAGCTGGAGGGAGAGTGGCACTCTTAGGTGACAGCCCTCCATGTCAGTGGTGCTGCAAAGCCCTGTGTCCTACCTAGGAGCAGGTGAAGACAGCTCCTGAGCACCAGGAGATTCAGAAGAAAGGTGATGGACAGAAAGAGGAACACCAGGTTTACTGTCTTTCTCCCATGGGGAAACATGCCAGCCTGGACAACATGACCAAGCAGAGAGCCATATGATAGAAGGCAAGGAATGAACAGTCAGTGAGTGGAAGATCTCCAGCAGAGGTAAAATAAAGGTCTGTCAGTCAACTAAAATGCCAAAAATAAATCCCAGGCACCTTTTCAAAAACCCCTGAAGGGTGACCAGGGGCAGATGACCACAAAAAGGGATAAGCCTGGACATCATAACTTTCTATTCATCCTCCCAATTTGGTCCCTTTTGTTTATCACGTTGGACAGAGGCTGATTGTGTCCATTCTCCAAATCCCTCAGAAGCAACACTGATTCAGTGTTAAGCAGGACTGGTAGTGCCAAGCTCCAAGTGGTTTCCAGTGATGGCAATGAAATACTACAACAGAAACTAATACCGAGGGCAGGGGCAGGGGGAAAGAAGATACAAAGATGATTTCTAAGAGGTTCTTTTCTCAATCTATGAAGACAAGACGAGAGAAGTGTGCCATCTGTGTCAGCTCAGAGTACATTCACTCGGTATGGCCTCTCAGGGATATTAAATGGACTCAATCATTTTAGTTTTCACATTTCCACTTTTTACGATGGTTCAGAAAATCCTCCACACCCTTATGAAAGTTACTTTGCTACAATGCAATTTAACAGCAATTCAATGAGCTTTCCATAAGCCAGGATGGCATTGACACAAACAATAAAACCGCCATTTGCCAGTCAGAATAATTTTCTTTATGCCTTTGGTAACTCCATGGCAAGTTCATCAATGTATTGAAAGACAAGGTTTAGAGGCAAAAATGCCATAACCCAAGCTCTGCACACAGAAGTGCCAGTCACTTTTACAGTGCCACCATCTGTTTTGCCGTGTACAGGCATTACAGCCTCCAGAAGCCCAGTAAAGCACTAAGCCATTAAACTTCCTTATAGCTTTGGACCATCTGCTACTTCATCCCAAAGGTTCCTCTACCTAACTACCTTATGTAGTATTTACCTAAGCTAAGGACCAGAAGAAAAAACAAAACCTCCTGAGTAAGGATTGGGCACCTTCCAGCACATACTAGTTCAATGGTAGTTACAACAGCCTAAAAAATTATCTTGGACAAACTGTGTTTAAATTCCACATTTTTACAACTGCACATAAGGGTAACGTGACACGTGATGCTTCCAGGAATGCACTCAAAGACTCAAAACAGAATTATAATGAATTCCCAGGGTATTTCTCGACAAAGACTTTTTCTCTTATTCATTCCTGTAGCAATGATCTATCTTAAAAGATAGCATAAGAATGTGTAGAGCCCATGGCGTCTAGAGAGAAACCAGATCCTTGTTTGTATACTTTCTAATATAATTCAGATCCCTAGAGATAAATATCTTCTGGATTATCCCTTTTTATGCCTGAGTACACTGCACTTTCCCACTGAGAAAATATTCTGTCAATCAATGTGGGTCCTGCTTCCTCTTTGTCATATGTCAGTTTTCCTCCACAGTGCCAAATCCAGAACTGACAACTTACAGCAGGCAGAACAGATGGAAACACAACTGCCCTGAGCTATGGAGATGCTGCAAACTACTTTTAACAAATACCAAAAAAATTATGAATGGTTTATAAGCAGCCTCATTTAAAAGGTGATGCAGTCACCATAGCATCTTCCAACCATACAGTCTATGCCTGCAGTTAAGAGGGTACCTTCAGGGGCAGCTCAGTTTAACTTATATTTAAATATAACAGAGGAGCCAGTTATCAGCATCCTGCTGAGTGCCCAGAAGTGCCGCACACAAAGAACTTGCAGGATCTTGGGACTCTGCATACATCAGTCACAGAGTCTCCCTCCTGGCCTGCAGCACCAGCACCACCACAGCCCTGCCCCATTTTCCTGCTTACAGAAGAGAATGGACCTTTTTGAGTCCCTTGCTAAATTTTCATGACACCTTGGCTGGAGAGGCAGAGGCCCTGAGGAGATGTAGCTAGACAATGCCTAGCTCAAGAATAACCCAGTTTTGCTCCAGCAGACATCAGCCCTGAAACAGCTGACCTAAATGTTGACTCCATGCATGCGCTAGTTTAGTTTTCAGGCTTTGAATGTTGTATACATAAGTTGGTATGACATGCATTTTTATTTGCAGTACTTCTTTTTTAATGTCATCTTAGCCTCCTGAAACCATAGAGTTTCACCACTTAATAAACCATGTAATCTGAAAATAAGAATAATTTCCTACCAACGTACAAATCAAGCAGCTGGGAAGGGGAAAACAAAGAAATAAAAACCACAAGAAGTATATTCCTGAGAACAAAAAAACAGGCAAGCAATGGTATAAGTCAGATGATAGCAAGAAAAGATCTCACTACTCTCTAGGAAGTAAGATTTTCAGTGTACCACCTGAAGATACTCATATAAACACTGTGTGTGTAAATCAGATGAGAAAAAGGTGCCCCTGTTGGGACAGCCAGTGCATTAAGAAATAGATAGGATTTTATCATAAAATTTGAAAGCTTCTCCGAATTTCTCCTCAGTGTGATGTAGAGGTAATTAAAACTGGTGAGAGTTCTTATATATGCTTATTGGCTTGCAGCTTCCCAATACCTTTTTGCTTTATAATGCTAGGCCACTTATTTTTCTTGTGCTAGAGATATATATCAAGTCCTTTAAAAAAAAAAAGGCTGAGAAAGGCAATTCAATCCCCCAGATAAGTCGTTTAACACATGCTTTGCTTAACTGATTGGAAAACCCTTGTAATTTCTTGACTCAGACAACATAACTTCTCTAATGTCTGTACTGTTTATTGTAGAGTGAGACAGAAGAAGGGATAGGAACCACTGGAAAACACACTACCTTTGGGGCAGTGCTAGCTGCAGAAACTCACTCTGCTGACCCACAACCTCACTCTGCTGACCCACAGCCACCACTGCCCCATTGCACTGCCAATTGCTGCCCCTCCAGATTTTGCAGTGCTGCCAAGCTGCACTGATCACCTAAGAGATCGAACTTGAAAACAGCCACCTCAAAGTACACCATAAAAATGGCAGCTCCAGAGGATTGCAGCCATCGTTTTGCATGCCAGCTCCCTCCTAGGAATGGTCCCCCAGGCTGAGCAGAGGACCAGGCCCAGGAGGCTGGTGCCAGCTGGGCAGACCTGGTGCACCTGGCCAGACTCATGCTCGCCAAGAGCCATCTATGTTGGCGCTGCTGCCAAAGGAGACGGTCTCCACATTCCTCATGGACCCTCTTTCTTTCCTCCAGCCTTGTCTCTTTCATACACACACACACCCCAAACTCACACACAGAGAACATTCTGAGTTGGGAGGGACCCACAAGGACCATTGAGGCCAACTCTTAAGAGAATGTCCCATATGGGGACACAAGTGCAATCAGTCCATTCGAGGGTTTAGGTGGACTGAAAACATAACCCTTATTCTCCTTTCAGGTTTGTTTTGTTGCAATGATCAACCTCATCAATACAGGGATGTCTGAGTGCAAGTGCCTCACAGGGATGTGATAACAGTTATCAGGTGCTTATTCTAAGAATAAGTAACATGAGCAAACAAATGCAAAGCATAATTCATTACTGCAGACAAGAAATTGTTTCCTCCAGACACATCAGAACAGGGAAAGTGTTTCCATCTGCAAATGTGTTAGCTAACTTGTTTTAACTAATGTGATTTTAAGCCTGACTTAACATTAAATGTGGACAAGCTACAGGCTTCCCCAGTGATCTAACCACAGCCAACCTCCATGTTTTTAAATAAAGCTTGCCCTCACTTGTATCCTACACTCCTAGAGTTTTCCTGATTGACACATTTAAATTTAACTGATGGCTTGAGCATACCAACCCAGTGATCATCTTAGGAGGATGTACAGAGGATTCACTGGTGTGCAGCCATCCTGGGGCCCAGTTCTGCTGGTGGGTTCAGGCTGCAGAGCTGCAGAGCGTAGCCACTGCAGACATCATTGCACCGCAGGGGAAGAACACCCTGCAGTCTCAACAGAGGCTAAATGCAATACATTGAGCTGAAATGCTATCTTCCAAATGGTGCAGAAATCTCATATGCATCTGATCCTGTGTGCTCAAAGAATGGTCTCTAGTGGGAGGTTCCCAAATCCTTTGTGGACCCTATACCACATGTGTCACAGAGAGCAGAGGCATAGTTGCATGGGGACCATGACAGAATTTTTCAAATGTCTGGAACTAAACGTGAGGGAAACTGAGGAAAATGTGTGCCTTCTTTGGGTTACTCAGTCTTTCAGTGTGTCCTATCTTCCTACTTTGACCCTCTCATGCAGTATCACTTCTAGAGGGGACAAAGCAGGAGCTGAATTACTGGAAGCTGTGTTCATATCCCCTGCATTGAGCACAGCCTCCTAAATTTCTTCAGGAGTTCAAGTTGCCTCTGCCACAGCCATCACTTAGAGGTAGATCTCTCCACAACTCCTCTGCAAACCTTTCTTTTCTTCCCCAAGAGAAAGACCTCATTTCAAAATGTCAGCTGTTGAGCAAAGGCAAGATTTTATCATATTTTTGACATACATTATTTTCTAAGCAAGGTAAAAATTGGTGAGTTTTTCCTTTATCAGGTGACCCTTCAGAACCTATTTCATCAGACACTGGACTGCCTCCAACCCTCTGAGGCATCCTAATGTACCCATTGATATTTGGGCACACTTTGCCTTTGGGGGCTTAGGTTTGAGCATTGGGCTAACCCTGGGACACTTTTGTGCTACCAGACCCTCTGAGTGACTTCTTGTCAGGCTGCCACCTGAGAATTGATACTCTGGGTTTAGTTAGTGAGGCATCTCCAAAGCCAGGGGAGCAAGAGACATCTGCCACAGGGCTGAGACCTCAAGTTGTTGCATTTCTTACACTGTTGCAGCAGGAAACACCTCTGGTAGTGTGAACAAAAGGCAAGAAAGGCTAAAACAAAAGGTATCTCTGTGATAGGCAGCTCCACACAGAGAATATGCATCAGGCAATACATCCCTGTGTAGGAGACCTCAGCCCTGTTTCCCCACTGCCAGCAGGAAATCCATACCTAATTTCAGAAGTGTGGCCTGAGTCTGTTACCTCAGGCAGGCTGCAGACACAAAGGTCTGTCACCTAAGACTAAGGAGACATGCCTTTTAATCTCCAGAATTTAAGCAGGTTTGTCTTTTTCTCAACAGATAAATGTTGCCTGACAAATCTAGTAATGAAACTTCCATAAATTCTAACATGTTCTTCTGTAAAGTACAGCTCTGAGAGGCTGCAGAGAAAGGCTAAATGAGCTCCAGTTCCCATTCATGATGCACAATAACATTGTCTGTGAATAAAAAATGTTTTTATCACCCTTCTCCTCCTCCATGAAAATGAAACCCTATGACCTACTACTCCAGCTGATTATAGCTCTACATTTCTAAGGGAAAAATAAAAAGCAAGCCACTAAAATGAAACTTTGAAGACTATCAGCTGCATGTGCTTTAATTCCAAAGAAAGCATTTGAATGCCTGTCTCCCACAGATGTGATATGGAACCCAAAGACTGTTTAATACACCTACTAACCATTTATTTTAGCCACCCTCACATAAGACTTAATTTGCACTCGATAGCAAGGTGTGACATGAGAAATTTGCATCCACATTTGAAAGATCTCATCAGTCCACAGGAGGACCACGAGGCATCCCAAGTCCATAAGGTTTTGCTCCATGTATCTACTTTCCATGCTTTGCCATCCCTCCCCCCAGCTCAGACCTTGTCCATCAGTGGAAAGAAGTTACTTGTGTAACTTGCTCTTTTCTTGCTCCACTAATGGGATGAGTGAATTCTGACTGCATTTTGATGCCACTTGTAAAGTCCAAGAACAATATGCATTGAGACTTGTAGCTGCCTTCTATATGGTGCTCATTTTTAATGCAGTGAAGCCAGAATTTCCAGGGTATTAAAGCAGCTATAAGTGAAAACAAAAGCACCAAAGCCATGGCTGTACTGCAATTTATCAGAAACCACAAAAGCACGTGCTTCATACTGAGGTTTACTCCTCAGTACACAGAATTATGTGGCAGACATATACAAAGGGACTCCTTCAAACTGTCCCCCAAACCAAGCAGGATTACACTCATGAAAAATATGTATAGATTTGGCACAGACACTTTTCTTGTGTAATCATTTTAGCAAAGAGAAAAGGTGCTCCAATTATGTTAATACTATCTTGTACTCTTGTACTCTTGTGCTGGTTTGAAAGCAAAACCAGTGGAAAACTCCAAGTCAGAAATACAATTTAATAGGAGGGGGGGAAAAAAAGGTAAAATAAAATAAGTTCAATAATACAACCTGTTAGTCAGGGCAGTGGTAGCAGTCCGGATGAAGTGGTCTTGTTGAAGCAGTGATCCTGTATAAAAGCCCAGTAGCTCTTGTCCTCTGGGAATCCAGCAGGTTAAGGGCCCCCTGTGCTATCCTGGGTTATATCCAGGTGGGAATGCTTGGCTCCTCCCCATGGGCGGAGCATCTCACAATGGAATGATGTAATTTTATGACTCATGCAATGGGTCCTTGATTGCCCATTAAACAGAGATAACTCCCGGAGGGAGTTACCCATGAGCATTAATGGGCCCATTAACAGAAGATAGTCCAGAGGGTGGGGACATGGGAAACACTGCCCCACCTGGTTTCAACAGCTCATGAAGATGGTGATAGAACACATGCCTTGGGCATATCTTACATTGTAACCTAGGACAACTCTCTATACATTCTGCTTCTTTAATTGCATTAGGTATTGAATCTGCCCTCCAAACAGAACCAAAAGTTTTCATATAATTAAGTACTCCACCTATGCTACGAACAAATAACATTTCCTCTTTCTGTATATGACTACACATGTACAAACAAAACCAGCATGTATTATGTCAACAGTGCCTCTTCTCCTCCTTCTGAAAATATTCTTTGCTACTTCTAAATTTTGTGTGTGTGTATGTTCTCCCAATCAAACTTTCTGTAAATGCTTCACAAAAAAAGTTGAAGCCTATCAGCCATAAGAAACGTGAGAAGGATCCCCATGGAAAAATCAACAGCAACAAGGGCGTACTGCATCACTTTTTCTATCCCTTAGAGTTCCTTTTATGTTTTCCGCGACAATGAACACGGGGCCACCCTCTGAACTGGAGCCCAAAGATAGATCAAAGGTTAGACCATCCCATTTAACTCCCACACAAAAGCTTCAACATAAAACCCTACCCTGATTATTTATAGCATAAATCAAGACACTGTCCAAAAAGAGTTAGGCACCCGGGCCTGCCACAACCAGCCTTATCAATAGGTTGTTGTTTTGCCTTATGCCAGGTTTATATTTGCTGCAATAATAATGCAAATTGAGGACAAGTCATGCATATGTATTTGCAATTTACGTGCTCAGTGTTTACTCAGCCCCTCTGGTGAAACTGTGGTGGAAGAACTCTAGCAGAGTAGGACCAATTCAAAGTACATACACAGTGAAACTGCAGAAAAAGCTGTAAAGAAATACTCTCTGAAGCAGATTTTAAAAATACTCAGTTATCAGTAAATGGATTAAGTTTTATGCAACATGCCCCATCATTTCAATTATTTATTTCACCCATTTTTGTAATTTAAGTCTTTTACAATGAGTTAAGGTATCTTACTCTACACTTTAGCAGCAAATCTATATTTTTATGAAGAAAGATACATATTTGTCATTTTTATTAGTGTCTGTAACAGATTCTACTCAGGTTTTAAAATATCTGAGAGATGAATCTGGTGTTGGTAAAGGGCTGGCTGGACAACATGACGCAATGCTTAAGCTGTGCAAAGTTTTTAACTGTAAGCTATTTATTGAAATAAAATGAAGACTCATCATCACATAAATATTTCATGAATTCATATCAAATTTGCTGAATTGTTAGCTTCAGACAAAAGAAATCAGTGAAAAATGGAAAGGCTCCATTTTGACATTTTGAAAATGAAAGGTTTTGATTTTCTCATTTGAAGTTACTTCCATATACAAATTTTCCTTATTTTATAGAATATTTGAATTTTTTTTGAAACCAAAATAAAATCTTTCATTCCACGTCAAACAAAATGTTTCACTCAACTCAAAGCACTTCAAAGCCTGTGGTGTACAGTAGTTATTAGCTCTCAATTCATTGAAATTTTCATCTAATTCACTCTCAGTCTGACATGAAACCATCCTTTTTCTCCTCACAGCCACTGTGAAACAGAAATGCCCGTTGTTCCTCATCCTCTGCTCAGTGGGTGTTTTTCATATTCAGCATCTGATATTCCAAAAAGTGTTTTTAATATAAGGAAGGCATACTCAGTACCTCAAACACTTTTTTACTGGTAAGTAAAAATCCCCAGTGTAATAGCAACAGAAATACCCAGAAATTGATTAATCATGTTTTCTTCCAATTCAGAAAAGCTTCCTTAGAAACCCTTACACTAAGGCCTAGGAACTCAGCCTTTACGTGTTAATTCATGAATGACAATGGGATTCAATGAGCCTTTAAAATCACCCAGCTTCACAGTTGTAGCAGCTGTGGTATCCTCACACAAGGTGACTTTTCAGTAAAATGCCGCTTCTGAAGACCAGATGTATCTCATCCACCCTGAAAAGTAGGCATCTGGCTTTTCTGGCAGTGCAGGGGCTTCCACTCTAGGCAATGGAAAGAAACAGGCAGTTCAATTAAGTATTTCATCATATTCTGGGAGAGGTGACTTAAACAAGGAGGAGAACATACCTCTGGAAGTTCTACACCTTAGTAAGTGACTATGAGGGAGTGTTTGCTCACTGCATTTCAGGGTAGATGTCTAGCTTTAAAAAGAGTCTGGCCTTGGTGGCCAGCACGGACCAAACCCTCTCCACAGCCCTTAACTGGGAAACACTGGCCATATCTGCAGTGTACTTTGCCAGTTCTGTGCATCATCCTGAAGTCCCCATGGAGGAGCAGCTCCCATTTCCAAATGAGTATCACCATGGAAATACTGATTTGTTATAGCTCCTCACCCTTGTCTCCAACATGAACATCAGCAGAACTCGGAGGAGGAAAACTGCATATATTTCTGTGTATCTGAGTCCAAATGCCTTGAACATGGTACCTGTTCCCACTTGAAGCTCAGCAAAAGGAGCAATTATCAACCTCTCTGTGCTTCACCTCCGGTTTTCAGCCTGAGGAGCAGGTGCACCTGCAGCCATTGCTTGTTTTTCTTAGTCAACTTTCACAGAGCATTTAAAGGCTGTACAATTAACTCTGCTATAAGTCCATATAAGAGAGTTTCCCTGCCCCACACCCTCCACATTCACAGTATGTTCCTGCTGAACAGCCATCTTTCCTCCCCTCCCAAAACCTGAGCACAAAATCTCAATAAACCTCTTCACCATCACTGTCTTAAAGGAGCAGCAGAGCAGAAGCAACAAGAGAGAGGATACTTGTGCTTGCCTGCAAGCACACCTCTTTCAAGGGTGCTGGCTACTGCTGATACCTGTGGGGGCACGCCTGCCTGCCTGCTGCCCTGCCTGTATGTGCCAAAATGCACCAAAAGGTCCTGCACCTGCCTGACAGCCCTCATGGGTACCCACGCTTGTTCTTGGCAATCCACCTGAGTGTCTGCTGATGGTCAGAATCCCTTCCATCCCCTCATCAAGCCCAGGGAAAAGAAACGCCACCAGGGCCATCTGGAACCAGGCAAGGAGGTGCCATATTCCCAGATACTGACATGTTCTCCACTGTCACCCTGTGAACAGTTTTCTTCATCAATTATTACTGTTGAGATTTTTTTTTCCCTGTTGGCTTATATTTAGACATTCCAGTGATTTAAACCTTGGCTCAAGGCAGAATAGTATCATCCAGTCTGACTGCAGTACACTTTACTGAAAAAAACAAAGCATATATTACCTAGCACTTTCTCACTGGGAGTGTGTCTGGGCACAATTCCATTTACTAAAAGAAATATAGGGAAAATTGTTTTTCCAGAGACAAACATAAGTAACAAACATGTTCTTCTGTAAATAAAAATCATTGTAATACATAGCTTAGAGAAGAATCTTTGTCTGTGGAAAACTCAAATAAAAAGACCATTACTGTGAAGTAAAATATTTTTGCTGTTTTTTTTTTTATTTTCAGGAGTATTATTGCAGATTATTTGTGTCTAATTGTTATTTCTTCTTCTGTGTTTTTACTTTAACCCAGGATACAGTCAGAATTCTACATCAAATTGCACTGGATCCAGTGCTCTCCAAGGAAATTGTGCTGTCACCCAACCGCTACAATGACTTCTCTCTAACTTAAAGCAAGAAAAATAACTGAAATGAAGGCACTGGGAAAGATCTCATCTAGGTCCTGTCTTCTAATAGTAAATATACATTCTGTGTAATTTAAATATGGTGCATTCTAGAAGTTTTTTATGATGTTTGAATTTCCTTTTAGGAAAGTAAACTAAAATGCAGGGTTTTGTTTTATTTTATTAAACAGATGTACAATTTGCTGAGAAAAGTCAAATCATTTTATGTTCTGCTCTTTACATACATTCTGAGTAGTGTATGAAAGAGGATGAGCTGCAGAAATCAGTTGTCTCTTTTGGGACTAATTGTCAGATAGCAGAATTCTGACGATTATTGCAGAAACTATTGTGATTACTTATGTGCCTAAGTAAGAATCACATCTAAAATGTTAGTTGCTAATTTAGTCTGAATCCCTCTTCTGTCTGCTGATGTTATGGGTGATTTACCAGATTTTTAGATACACTTGCCAGATAATTAATGCACTGGCAGAGCTTTAGTGCCTTTCTCAAGCTCTGTTAATTTTCCACATGTTTTTATCCCAGGCATAAAATCACCTTTTAGTGGAGTTCACAACATAATATGAAAGAATGAAAAAAAAAACCAAAAACCAAACCCAGAAGATTTATAATTTGTGCCTAACTGTAAATGAATGGGTATGAATTAGTAAGAGCACAAGTAGAATAATTCTGATTTGTCAATCGATACATAATGTTTGTCTTATTTCAGATCACAGGTATTATTAGCTCTATGCTCATTTTCTCTGCAGATGCTGTACATGCTGCAATGGAATGGCATGTGCCTGTCCAGCCTCCTCAGAGTCACCCACAGCTGTCACACTGGCATTTCATGACTGCCCTCATTACTATCGCCACATGACGTCCAAATGAGAGAGCTCCAAGTGGGAAGTCTATCAATTTCTGAGATCTTGAGACTCATCAAGACTATACCCATTTTGAAGGGAAAGAAAATGTTTCGAAAATGCATAAAAAGAAAACCCATATGGAGGAAAATTACTGAAATAACATATCAATATGGGAAATAATCTTCCAGACCACTCATTTGTACAATTTGAAAATTACTCATTCACTGTTAAGATACACTCGATTGTGGAGACATAAAAAGGTAGCAAACCTTTTCATAATTACTTTAGCAATACACATGTAAATGGCATTACAATTGAATCTTGCTCAGAAAATCCTTCTGCGTATTGGCAGAACATGGACTTATACAAGAAATGTCTACAAAAAGAAGAGCACAAAATAACAGAAAAGGAAGACAAGTTAAGGGAAAAGCCCCAACAATTTAAGCTACATGTAGTTATAATGCAGGGTTTAAGGCTAATGGGAACTACCTGAAATAATCACTTTACTTTAATTGCCTCATTTATATGTAACAAACATCAGTTGTAGATAAAGAATCATATAAATTAATTTTTAGAAGCTGTCACTGAATGACAGAGCTTCAGAACATCTAATTGCACACTAATGCCCCCAAATAAGAAGACCAAAAACTCCCAGATTGGAAGACTTTACAAGAAATCTTACCATGATGGTGTCTTGACTCAAGAATTCACAATTCAACTTGAGTTCCAAAGGGTCAGTTTAGAAATAGCACAAGCCTTGTGAGGCAGGTGTGCAATTTGCAGTGACCTTCTGGAATAAGGCTCTGCTGGAAACAGGTTCAGAAGAAAAAGCCATAACGTCTTGGTGGCTGCAAAGCCATATCAGAGAGAAGGAGGAGCTAGGGAGCCAATGTTGGCTCTTCATGGTTTGCTGCAGGATATGAAAAGACCCAGCAAAAGAACGATTCCTCTAACATGGAACTCTCAGGAGGGTCATAAACTATAAACATTATTAGCTGTTAATTTACCTCAGCTCTTAACAGGTTTTTATTTTTGTCCTGACATTATCTCTTATGAAACACAACAAAGGCAACCAAGTTTTTGTTTCACCTTAACAACCAGAAGACAGAATTTCCTTCCATGCTATGATATCAATAGCTTTGTGGAGAAGTACAGATGATTATGAGAAAGTTGAAGAGATCTATCACTGAAAAGGGACTGTTACCAGTGGTTTTCATGTCTGTTACCACTATTTCACCTCCCTAAATGTTATAAAACAAGACCATTGGTACAGATCAGGTTATGCAATATATTATATCCACTGTTGAAAACACTGTTCATATGAAAACTAACGGGCGAAGAAAACAAAAAATGGAGAACATCTGATAATGCCATCTCAGAGTTTTAAGTCATCTTATTCTTCACATAACTTCTCAGTACAATCTGGTCCCTTAACTATGCTGATGTGGCCATGTGTACATCTCCCACACTCGGAGCAAAGTCCTTTTCCACCTCCGCTCATGTAACTCAACCAAGGTAAGGCTGTCAGAGGCTGTGCTTCTCCGGTCTGGTCCTCCCTCACAGCATGTCCACTTCCCACTGCTCTTGCAATGCACAAAGGACTCCTTCAAGAAGATACAAACATGCTAAGCATAAGAACCGAGTATGGCGTCTGGAAGTCAGTCCTTTCCTGAATGTCTTGCAATCTAGTCACTATGACCTCCTACATCATCTAAGATATTGTTAATACCCTGAAATTCCACCCATATTCCCCAGATAAGTCCTCTGTTCACTGCCTAAATGCATATAGTTTCTTTGAATTAGGAGGCATTCCTAATGAATGGGCCAGTTCAACAAGTCACAGTAGTTGCTTTGTAAGTCTGCCCTAACCTAGAAGGCACATGATGTCCTTCTTTGTCACCACTGAGCTGGAAAGTACTTTACCATCATCATCTGCTTCATACACGTAACCTTGCTTTTTTTCCAGAGAAAATACAGAACATGAATGTTTATTGATGAACTCTCTTTTCTGCATCATCAACAATTTTGTCATCTCCATCAAGTAATGCCTTATACTGTTGCCAGGATATCTTTTTTTTCCTAACATACTTAAATAATCTTTACTGTCCCCAGCTCTGCTAACCATTGATTTTTCCCTGATGCCTTTAGCTTCCCTCATCAATTATCTACGCTTTGTAACTTCTAACTTATATTGATTACCATCTCCTAAGCTTTTTTTTATTATTATTTAGCTATAATATTGCTTCTTAATTTCTAATTACTGCCCTTTTCATAATCCTGAAACAGAATGGGCTTTTAGACAGAATATGTCCCACTCTGTAGGAGAATCTATATCTCCTCATCCAATAAAATCCATTTTAAAAACTCTTTGCATTTTTATAGCAAAAGATTTTCCCACAGTTTATTTTACTACTAGTTTTCCTCAGCTTTGCGTATTGATCCTTCTGAGAAGCAAAGCAGATATATTACTTGTTCTTTAATGCCAGGCACCTGTATTCCCATATTGAATGTAACCAGGCTGTGATCACAGGGTCCTCACCAGTCATTCAGGTAAAACTTCTTTATCCATTGTAAGAAAATTTTAGAAAGCAGTTGCTTCTTGAGGTAGCATATTCTCATCCATCTTTTATTCAAACTTTAATAAGGTGTTAGCATTGTCTTCAGGAGGCAGTGCGCCTCCCACTGTGATGCCCTACATCTCTGCCATTCTTCCTTCCACCCATCACAGACAGAAATGTAAGCAGCACCTTACAGATTTTACCCTTTCTGTTAACCCTGTGAGCAATATGAGGACATCACACTGTTCATTGCAGCTCTGCTGATTAATATTGACCCACATGCTTTCAAGATCCCAGCATTATTCATATTCATACAACAGGCAGCACGGGCTTTATGCAGACTGTACTGTAGATTCTCCCCACTCTCTCCCCACTTTTCTTGCCCTCTCTGTGCTTTATAAGCAAGATAGAACCAATGACCTTAATATCTCAGTTTTTGAAACCAACCTATTAGTTTTTAGAAATGGCATTTGTGCCATAATTGCATCTTTTCTTCAGGGATAATGTTTCATTCCTACAGCTTGTCTGAAGTATTAATGCAATTTCTAAGCACTAAGATTATCTCTTTATCTGACATTCTATATCACATAGACTCATTTTGTTTTGCAAAAAAAATCCAAGTTTGAATTCTTTACTGCTCTCTCTTTTGTTTTATGTCTCCATTGATGAATTATCTAGTTCCTTTTCCTTGCACTTTGTATGTATAGGACTCTATGATCTGGGTCAGATGTGATGCATAATTTTCCATAGAACTTTAACTTTCAGTTTCACCTCAGAAGGGCAGTCATCTATCCAAACCCCGTGTCTCCTAACTTCTGTAGGTTTTTTTCCCTCATTCACTTGAAATGATACCTAAGAAAATCAAACTGGCTTTTCTCCATGTCCTTGCCCAAAGTCTTCTATAATTTGAATAGTTCAACATTTTCCCAAACAATTTCCTCTATTGTTAGTAACCATTGGTGGAAACTTGACAATCTTACAGTTTCATTCAATTATTTTTATGCTAGGGAGACAGCTGACAGATTTCTTGCTAAATTCTCTATTTATTCGCCTAAACATAGCACTGCCAGTGTTACTTGAACTTTAGGATAACTAGAGGACCTCGTATCAGCAGACTAAATCCTCAATTCCACAAGCTGTAGCCCCTCAAGTACCCTCTAGTGGCGATCTCTCCAGTGACTCTCTCTTCTGCTCTACAAGAGGAAGTTTCTCCTGTACTTTTTTTTTTAGTGGGTATCTGAAAAAGGGCTGGTATTTCTATCAGGCGGCATGTCTTCTGGCTTGCTTCCATCATCTCATCATATTTCTTAGTTTTTCCTTTTCTCCTTTTCACACATTCCTTCCCTCAGTATTTCAACAACATCTGGTGGTCCGAGTGTGTTTCTTTCAAATACTGCTCATTGCCAGGACCCAGGCTTGTAAAATCATATAGGTTCTCCTTCACTGATGATTAGCTTGTACTCATATACTGGAAATCTCATTTTTTATCAAGAAAAGTCAGTCCAAAGTAACTCCAAACTCTGGGTCTCACCAGAGGCCCACTGAACCTGTCACTGCAAAAACATTCAGATGTCTTGAAGAGGCTCAAAAGAATCTTATTTGCCAATCACAGGGAGAACCACAAGCCCTGTCCAATAGAGAGACAACTGAACAAAAAATAGAAAAAAGGTGCAAAGACAAATGCTTTGGCAGAACACCAGACAGACCTTTTCACCTCTTCACTCAGAAGCAGCCTGCAATTCCGTGTTGCCCAGGTGAGCTCTCCTTAGCATAACCACTGCCACACCCCTGTATATATTTTATGTAGTATTTGACCATTCTCATTTTGTAAACCATATCATCCTGTGAGACCACAACCAATTCATTTACGACTGCTGTAGAATAAATGATGAATGATTCATTTAGGTTATTATCTGAAGATTTATGCAGATTAACACAGATATATCATTGTAAACTATGTCCGGATTAAACCACAAGGGGTCTAGCTACAGTTAGGCACATGGGCTTAGAATCATCCCTTCTGACTTCAGAAACCTACTTGAGGCTCCCAAACTGAAAGTGCAGTCACCTTTGCTTCCATATTTAGGCAATGAACAATGATACATGGACTGAGCTTCTCTTGAAAAGAGACAGAAATCAAACTGCCTTCCAGAAACTGATAATTCCTCTCCCCTCACTGTATGGAGGGAGCCTCTGCAACAAGAATTGGTTGTGCTTGTCCCTTGCAAAGGTCAACAGCTAGCAAATACCGGAGAAAATTGACAATATTTGCTTCCTTTGATTTACAGTATTTTCCCAAAATGCACTGGTCAGCCTCCTTCCAAAGAGCTTTTTTAGTTGTGAATTTTTCTAACAGGCAGCTTTTGTGTTCCTGTTCAGACAAAATCAGTGATTTGATGTGTTAATAACACCTCAGTACTAAGGTAACTTAAGATTACAAAATGTTGAGGATGTGTGGTGTTCCAGTCTTTATGTGCTTTTCCTAAGGAGCACTGCAATTAGGCCAGTTTTTAAGTGTCATTATGACACATTCCTGGGATTTCACTTTAACTTCTTTCACATTTTGTTAAGCTTTCTAATGTCGGAAAAGGTCATTTTGATATGTGGAGGTCACATGTTAAAAACCTGAAAGCCAGGTTCCTTGCTAATGGTGAACTGAAAGCAATTGTTTGGAAGTTCATCACATAAATTGCTCTATACATTTTTGGGGATCGTAAAAGGAAAAACTGTACTTTGTCCTCTAAGGAGGGGATGTAAAGATTATGTCCAAGAGACATTGTTGAGCCATTGAGAGCTGGAATGGGGATTAGAATAAGTGGGTGGGGAGAGAAAGGCCACTTTTACCAACCAGCAACCACAAGTGTACTGGCAGGTGAGAGGAGGTTCGAAGGAAGTCTAGGGAGTTATAAATAACAAGAAGAGATAATTTTATTCCTAAATGCAAGTATAGAGGCAGGCAAGCCTACAAAGCTGACATCTACAAGGCCAACATCAGACTTTTGTTACACAGTCAAATTTAACACAGATTTTCATAACTTTAATTTAAAATTTGAGCTAATTCCTTTTTGGAAATGCATATTTTGTTTTAGGGATAGTTTATTCCACCTTAGGTGGAACAAGGTGCTCAGCAATTTTAATGAGGCAAAGTAATGTTAATTAAAAGCAATGAAGGAGACCTCCCACAGCCTGCTCAGGCACTTGAGGCACTCTGTCTTAAAGACACGCTGAAAGTAAACAGATGCAATTTATCTTTCTGATCTGTCAGGAAACCATTTTCTTCAAACGACCCAGTGTTGAGAAGAGTAGGTTCAACACAAGGCTGGTTGCCTTGGTGGATTGCAGGAAGGAAGAGTTTTGGTCATTACAAAAAAATGGAATCACATTGATACATGAAATTCTGACTCAAGTCCTTTTCTCCCCAAACTGAAACAGCACCTGGAGAAACTATCCACAGAAATTTTCTCCCTGTACGCACAGAGCCAACATGCCACCAGTTCTTCCAGAATAATACTCCTTCGGGACTCAGTGAGGGTGTGTCAAGGTTATTTGCAAGTTCCGAACCAGACCATCACACTCTTGTAATAGATTTGGCTCTGCTAGCAGGAGTCATCCCACCAAAATGGGCTGGACTACTCAAGGGAGCAGCAACACAAGTGGGATCTAAAGACTGGGATCTGAACCAGGTATTACTATTTGATCATAATAATATTTACAGTACTTAACTATAGTGTAGTCCTTCTTTAGCGCTCAGATATCAAGAATCATAAAAGATACAATTACACATATGCCTAGCAACATGCTATATAAATACTGGCCAGCAAGGCTGGAGGGGAAAATGAAAGGGTTAAACAAAAAGATAGTCTGGGCTTCAAGAGCTCAGCTGTGGTTGGAGCCTAAAAGGAAAAGCTGAAAAATGTTGCACCAAAATTTACAGGGAAAGCACAAACAGTTCCATTTGTTTGTTTTTACGGTGATCATAGGCAAAATAGAAATGCTAGAAGTAGTAAGAGGATTTTTGGAAAGCATTTGTGTTGTTCTGTTTTGTTTCTAGTTTTCCATCTCTATTTTATCTGCTAACATCGTAGACTCAGGCTTGCATAAAGGCTAGGATGGAGAGAAGACTAGATATTTTAATATATATGAACCTGACTTGGTAAAGGCATGTTTACCATTGTCCAGTCAAGTACTGCCACTGACAGCAGAACCAGTTGTGAAAGAAATGGGAAGCATTGTGAAGCTTTTCCAAGACCAGCAACTTGATGAGCAAAATCTCTGTAATGTCATGACCTCTGACACTGGATGTGTATGGTATTCTCCCCTTAATTAGCTTCTCAGTAGAGTACAAATGCCTCTAAATGATGGTATGAATTATTTTCATACACATAGCTATTGATACCAAGCACCAATTGTAAAACATTTTAATACTCTGTGTAGTTGGAGATGACGTCAGACTTTCTGAATTATATACTAAGCCTCGGGATCACAACTCAAAGTGTATGTTCTGCCTGGTCTGCTGAGGATGTAACGGTAAAAAACTAGGATGCCTTTAATGAATAAAACACTAGTCACTGATACCGTGTGCATTATACATATTTTCCACTTCACTGGCAAAGCAGTTACAGCTTTCAGTGCCTGGAGCCATCCTACATTGGACTGTGACTGTATCACATCTGAGAACATAAGCACATTGAGGCGGTGCGGTCTTTGAACAGGAAATGTTGAAATGAAACCAAACGTGCAGCCCAAAATGTTCCTGGCACCTCTGCCTCTGAGTCAGCAGCAAACCCACACTTCAACCTGTTCCTGGGGTCACCGTGCAGCTCTCCCCAGAGGACCAAACCACGTGTTTTCCTCTGCTCAGAAGACCTGCTGCTCAGCTTCTGGTTCTTTGGCCAGATTTCAGTGAAAACAGTCAGACCCCATCTACTACCTCTACTTCTACAGCAGTTTCAACAGAGTATTGTAACTTCATTATTTTTCTGCTCTAAATTATTATTTTATGTCCCTCCACACTGCTAAAATAACTACCATAATCCATGCCAAAAGCATAAGGCAGCAATACTCAGAACTACATTAAGGCTTTAACCTAAGCTTGCATTCAGCAGAGCGAATTTGAAGTGCCTCAGCATTAATTGCACTAAAAGACCCCAGCACCAGGATCCTACCTGGTTTGAACCTGGCAAAGACCGTGCCTTTGCTAATCCAGAAATGCCAAAGAAATTCAAGCTGGAAATGAGAAACTGGCCCAAATCCTATCAACTGTAAGAGAATGATGCTTCATCAATACATGAATTGATTTAACCATATTTATTCCAACTTGGTTTTAGAACAAATCTAATGCAATCTGGAAGCAGCTTATTTTTGTGCAATGTCATCAGATAGAGTGGTGGATAATGTTTGGATTTTTCTTCAGGACCCAGCTACACCAAAACAAATGGCTCCTCCAGGAAAATATGAATGTTAATGGAAAGACCCATGATGACCTTGATGAATCATTGTCTTAACCTGGCATTCAAGTCCCTCAGCTTCCTTCATGCATGGCATCAAGTCCCTTCTAATGGTGAGTGTCTACATGTCCAGTACATAGGACAATGTAATGGGTATTTGTCTGATTGCATGAGCCAAGAGGAGCAGGGTTGCACTAAATTATGGGGCTCTAGGGACAGCCCACACCTAGCCACTGGGTGCCCCTCTCCCCAGAACCTCAGTGCATGTTGCATCTTGCCAGCAGACCACAGCTCCAACCAGTAAGCAACAGCCAGACACCACAGGAGAGGATGGGAGCTGCTAAATGTCCATTTTCTCTGGAGTCTCCCAGTCCATTCACAAATAGTGCACAAGCTGTGTGCTGGGTTTAGTGTAAATTCATTGAACTTTTCTCAGTTCCACCCACTTTTATTCCAAACTGAGAGAAACCATAAACAACTTTACCATAAAAGTAGGTTGATAAAGTTTGCTTTTTTTCTATTTTTGTCTAAGACTACTTGAATTTTACTCCCATTGCACACTGATCAATAAAGCAGTCACTCATGCATTCCCCCCAGACCTGGTGGTGAATGTATAAAAAGACAGAATGTGAGTGGTTCAGCTGTCTTTTGCATCTATGCAAATCAGGCCTAACTTCATTAAATAAATGTAATTGCACCAATCAAAACAAAAGTTTAAACACTTTATTTCAAATACTTTTGACAGACTACAGTAAGTGCAATGAAAACTTCAACTGTTATGAAAAAAAAGAATATGTTGATTTCCTGTTTTCAGTTAAATATTTCTCTTTCTCATCACACCTTTCCAGCAGAGCAAATATTTTTCGATTAGGCCTAGTAACCAGTGTTTCCTAAGAGATCTATGATGAAGACTATTTCCAAAGCATTCAGCTTTCCATTTCCTGATTCTGGTATTTCATTCACTTCACTGTAAACTTATCCAGTCAAGAAAGGCCTGCTTTTTTTTTCCAGAGTCCTCATAATCCAGGTCCTTTTTGCCTAGACATAATACATCCTACTTTACCTAATGTCTAAGGTAGATCTTCTACAAATTCAAAGCAGATTGCTTTTTCCTTTCCTGCTCTCCAGGCTATTCTTGGTTACCCATACGAGTCTCAATACATCCAGAAAAAAATGCCTTTCGCCTTTTGGCTTTGGGAACTGGGAATTATTTCTGAAGAAATTTATAAATATTTGCTCTGAATGCCTGAACAAATGAGTTATTTCCTGTGACTTGCCTCTTGATACCTTAAATCTGTTAACATTTTGGCATCAGATCCTCTGTTCCCTCAGTGTCTCAGATCACAGTGTGAATTGATGGCTTATGAAAAAAGGACAAAGTAATCTCTGGAAATACTGAGAACCAAGAAAAAATAATTAAATAAAAATAGAAAGGAAAACAGCTGAGGCTCATCTGGAAGCAGAGGCTGGACTGAGCAAACATTAGCAGTTTCTGGTGGCTCTATTATTCTGATGGTTTTACCTTCCCCCTCCTACACCTCCAAAGGGCAGATTTAAAAGGCTTCATGTCAATGGGTCCCTTATGGCCCTTGGGCTGCTGCTTGGGATTTATGAGTGACTCCGCAGAGACGTCAGAACACACCCGAGAGGAAAACAAAGAATCTGGTGCATTTACAGCCACTTCTCCACCCTCCAGCCAGGGTTTTGCTCCAGCTACACTCACTTCACTCTGGAGAGAAATAGGGCCAGTCAGGCCAGTCAGTACCTGTTGGCCCACACTTCTAGTTTGATGAGAAAAATATTCTTATCAGACACTGAAATTTTGCTATAGGTGCATTTACTGCTCTCAGACACTGGGCTTGGAAAATGCTACCCAGTTCTGGGAGTGGGAAGCAAGCTGAAAGCATTATTTTCTAATGTCAGGACAGGGCTGGCCTTCAAAAACAGATCCACAGTCGCCAGTAATTCAAGGAAAACTCCAGTTGTGAATCGTAGGGGATGGACAGCCCCCAGACAACAAGATCACATGCAAATCCGAATTCCTGCATTCTCTGCTCTGAAACAAACCAACTGCCAACTGAACAAGATCACTTATGGAGGGGGAATATATCTACATCAGCTAGTTTTAGTCTTTCCCAAAATGACTACACTCCAGAAGCACTAACAAAGAAGCAGATGTAAGATTTTCTATGACTTATCTCCAAGGCAATTATTTATAAATCTCCTTGATTCATTATGTGCCAAATTAACCCCCTAGTTTCATAACAGAATTGTATATGTAGCCTTGCACATTGCAACCAATTGTGCATGTTAGGCATTTTGCTTTATAGATTATTTTTGATAGCATGAAGCAATTTTGTCCCTTTTGAATATTTTAGGCAGAAAAACAACTTTCTCAAAAAAAAAGACCTTGGCTAGGGCCAGTTGCTGCTGTGTAATCTTTTATCTAGGTCCTTCTGGAGACTTCTGAAGGGTCAGGGAAAGTTAGCATTGTATTTGGTTGAGAACTGCACAGAAAAAGCACATACCTAGATGTTCAGTTGCACACGCACACACAGAGTTATGTAAAAAACTTCAAAGTATGGTCTCCATCTCCTCCTTCCCATGATAAAATAGAATTTAATTGCCTGAGTCCCTAAAGACTAACATTCCCCAGGCTTAGCTAATTTGCTTATCCAAAAGGCATCATACTCCTGGTGGCCAGAGGCAGTGCAAACCAGGAAGGATGGGGCAGCTGGCATGCTATGGTATAGCTCTGTCTGTGCTGTAATCTCTGCAGCTTCAGCTACAGATTTGAAGGGGCAATGCCATATATGCAGTGTAAAACGCATTGCAAAGTTCATGTTTGGAGGTTGATTTTATTGGTTTTTATCCCTCTCCTCCACCCAAACACTAATTGTTGTTGCTTTTTAATGAAAGTCAGCAAAGTAAAGGGTTTTAATTTAGGCTGTCAGTCAAAAATAATGGAAGAGCTAGAAGGCCTGACGTTGCTTATTTTCTGTGTGCTGACTAAAGCTGTGACAGGGGTATGTTTCAGCAGGGGTGAGGAAGGAAGGACCAGGGCCAGAATAATTAGCAACCAAGCCTTATCTAGGACAAATATTACAAGGGAACGAAGCCATTAAAAAGCTGCATATTTGCTGATGCTAGAGCAGATATGGCTTCTTTTCACAGGAATGAAAAAATAATCAAAGCAATAGAAATTGTGTTCTGTGTTAATACAGTATCTGGCAGAAACTCTTCTTTCATCACATGCAGGAAAGTTAAACTCAGAACAGGAGCTCTTAAATAAATGTCCACAACCATGCACAGCATGGTGCTGGCTATGTCCAGGAGCCTGACCAACTGAGTGAGGCGATGAAAACCTGTGGGTACTCATGGCTGGAGAGTAACCTTGCAAACCATCCATGTGTCTGCAGAGAGGCTGTCACCCATGGCACTGAGCCCCCTGGGGCAGTAGAGACTCCCCCTTTGTGTTCTTCAGGGCTCACATCTCCAAACCAGCTCTAGAGCAGCCCACTGCAGTGGAGTAGACAGGTAAAAGTAAGCAAGGCAGATCCACACCTGTTCTAGGGACACCCACTGAATTTGGGGAGAGGGAGCTGCTGGCTCAGACTGGGGTGGCAGGTCCCAGGGACAGGATTGTCCCCAAGTACAAGGATCCTAATGCAGAAGGGCTTATGTGTGCACAAAACGGAGGGGAAGCCTCCTCATGCCTCATCTGTTCCTCATTACACTAATTTTCATAGAATCACTTGATTTGGGAAGTACCTTTCAGATCATCAAGTCATCAAGTCTAACCATTAACTTTTCACTGCCAAGTCCAACATCAAACCATGTCCCTATGCCCACACATCTTTTAAATACCTCAAGGATGGTGACTCCACCACTTCTCTGGGCAGCCTGTCCAAATGCTTGACGATGGTTTCAGTGAGTAAATTTTTTCTAATAAAAACCTAATAAACCTCCTCTGCTGCAACATGAAGCCATTTCCTCTTGTCCTAGGTCTTGTCACTCGGCAGAAGATACTGATACCCACCTGGACGCAACCTCCTTTAGGATGGCTGTATGAGAGTCCTAATGTCCCTACTGAGCCTCCTTTTCTCCAGGCTAAACAACCTCAGCTCCCTCAGCCACTCGTCAACCTACTTGTGCTCCAGACCCTTCCCCAGCTCTGTTGCCCTTCTCTGGACACTCCCCAGCTCCTCAATGTCTTTTGTGCAGTGGGGGCCCAGAACTGAACACCAGATTTGAGGTGTGGCCCCACCAGTGCTGAGTACAGAGGGACAGGTCCTGCTGGCCACACTGTTGCCAATACAGGCCAGGATGCCATTGGCCTCCTTGGCCACCTGGGCACACTCTGGACCATGTTCAGCCACTGTCAACCAGCACCCTCAGGTCCTTTTCCTGTGGGCAGCATTCCAGCCACTCAGCCCCCAGCCTGTTGTAATGCTTGGGGTTATTCTGATCGAAAGGCAGGACCCAGCACTTTGCCTCGATGAACCTCCTGCAATTGTCTTTGTCTCATTGATCCAGCCTGTCCAGATCCTCTGCAGAGCCTTCCTGCCCTCCAGCAGATAAACACTCCTGCCCAGCCCGGTGTCATCTGACTGAGAATGAGCTCGATCCCTTCATCCAAATTATTGATAAATATATTAATCTAGACTGGTCCCAGTACTGAGCCCTGGGCAACTCTACTAGTGACTGGCCACCAGCTGGATGCAACTGCATTCACCCCTGTTCTCTGGGCCTGGCCATCTGGCCAGTTTTTACCCAGTGAACAGTGTATCTGTCCAACCTGTGTTCCACTGGCTAGTGCTGAATGTTTTACCTCCCACCTGTCCCTCCTTTCATTATTTCAAGAGGAAGTGGTGTCTGGTTTTGTTAACTGCTTTGACATTAATTTCCTATATGGCATAGGGAGATAACATCTATAAAAATCTATCTATCTATCTAATCTATCCTCACAAATGAAGGAACAACTCAGCTTTAAATGAGAAGCAACTCCTGATTAAATTGCTACATTAGTTATATTTGACATGCTCTAGCCTTGAATACTAAAAAACTGGGGGAAAAAAATAATGCTATATGAAAATAGAAGGACGATATTTATGTACCAGACAGAGTTAGGCTTCAATCATTTTGGTTGAGATGCTCAGTTTTACTCCTTCAGTTGCCTTGTAAAGGGCTCCATGTCCAATTCTCCTTTTACTTCCAGCATTCTGGGACTCATTATTTACCATTC
Organism: Donacobius atricapilla; assembly: GCA_013397315.1. Taxonomy (NCBI): domain Eukaryota; kingdom Metazoa; phylum Chordata; class Aves; order Passeriformes; family Mimidae; genus Donacobius; species Donacobius atricapilla. Next base: position 990,790 of record WBMY01008916.1, read on the forward strand.
ACAATGTTATTAATTCTGGCTGCCTGAACATTTTCATTATCAGAGGAAAAGGAGGTAACCAAAGATAACTTGGCGGGCATTATTCCCGTTTACGTGCTCCTCTGAGATTTCCTTTTGACTGCAATGTATTTCATTAATTTGGAGGACATTCTGGCATGGATGTCTAATTAGATCTGCTTAATGGATTTCATGTCACAGAGGCATGTAAATCTTGCCACAAAAGACAAAGTTTGTACTGAGAGATAGTATCTTTTATTAGACTTCCAGATAGAATTGAAAGGGATGGACATAATTTTCACTTTAAAAAAAAAATGTTTTGCTACAGACTTTTTTACCTCCTTTCTTACCTCCTCAGACAGCCAGAGCTACAAAGTCCTGACTGAGGCAGTCTCTTCATGGCTTATTTTAACCATCACTTGCTTTTCAATAACCTTTTGCCACATCTGTACTTTTCTTATTTCTTCCAGAAATTTAGTCTTCTGACATTCATCTGTTTTACCACCAGTGGTATAACATGCTATGAATGTTTATTCAATTTTACTTATTCAGAGGAGGATGATATCCCAGATGGGGTTTCCTTCCAGGTTTCTATATCCAAACATCACCCACTCTCAGAGATTACAAAATGTTACTGGAGACATTACATTTTTTGTGTTACTGCCCACTTGACTTGAGTCAAGTGCATATTCCTCAGTCACATACATTTGTCAGTTTGAATACCCATGATTACCCTTAAACATCCATTCATTCATCTTAAAATCTTTAGTAGAGTCCTGCAATCTTTAGGGGGAGAGGAATTGCTGTGCCTGACTTGGTGGCTCGCCTGTTCTCATGAGAGCAGCGTAGAAAGTGCACATGCGGGCTACTTTCATCTTCCAGCTTAAGCTTAAATTTTTGATGCTGGAGGTGTTTAACACCTAATATATTAGACACCACATGAGAATATGTACCTAATTTATGGTGGCTCTTTATGCCTGATACTGGTATATTCTGGAAATCATGCAAAATAGATTACTACTATTTCAAAAAAATTTAGTACTTTTAACTAGTTTGGTATTATATTCCTTGAGGTCTTAGGATGCAGTCCAACAGGAACTTCACTGTTTTGGCAGGTAATACAAATATTCTGGATTGATTTTGCTGAATTTCTTATAAACTTCCAATCTCCTTTTTCATGTTGCTAAAGACATCGTTTCAATTATATTCCATGACAAATTGCATGGGTTTATTCTTTTCGACACAAACCCTGTATCATAACCCACTGTGTATGACACTACCTTCAAAACAACCTATATGTAGGTCTGTAAGTGCCAAAAAACCTGCCACTTCTAAAAGCACAGTATTGTCTTATATTCTTGGAAAAAAATGGGCCTTCTGTTGTGAAAAAAACCTCTTAGCTGTAGAAACTAGAAATTAATTATCTCACATATAGTTTTGGTTTGCAATGAATGGTGGGGGGGGATGTATCAACTCCTACCTCTACAAAATATAGCTTTATTTTTTAATACATAATCAGTTATGTGTCAAAACTGATTTTTAAAAACCTCAGTTTTAGTATATCTCAATGCTGAGTTTCAAAGATTAGGCAACAAGAAACCTCTAGAGATCAAACCATTTAAGATATTTGTTGTTGTTCGACACACAGACACACACACACACACACACTTACTTTGGTGAGAAGGCATGAACTGTTTATTATAAAATCTGACTCCACTTTTAGAGTATTTCTACAAAGTCTAGGGATTGGGGGAGAAGGTTGACACCTCCCCCCATCCCATTGGCCAAAACAACTGTCCATCAGCCGTCCATATCTCTAAAACAAATAATGTGAACTACTTTGACTTAAGGAAAACATTGCTTCTGTTTATAACACCTGTGTGTGAGAAACTACCTAAGAACTATGAACTATGAGACACAAACAGAAGGTTGAAAAATCAGAGCAACAGATTGTATTGGTTTGGCATGAATGGTAAAAAAAACAATTGGTGATCTGCTTTGGAAGTGGCGGCCAAGTTGGCCAATCAGGTACAAGTGTACACCCCTGGGACACATGGCTTAAATACAGGTGGGATTTTGAGAATTCTCTCTCTCTTACGGCAGACCCACCATGAGGTAATTCGGGGCAGGAAGCAGCAGGGTCCGGTGCAGGGCCCACTGCCCACGTGGCTGGGCCGGGGCGGCCGTACTGGGGCCGGGCCAGGGCAGCCGGGATGGGGCTGGCCCTGGGGGAGCCAAGCCGAGCTGGGTCCCTGAGCCCAGCAGATGCTGCAGAGAAAGGGGAGCCATGGCTGCTGACACCCAGCCGACCCTGCGGCCTGCCCCATGGCGCTGGCCGGGCCGAGGGAGATGGCCCCGGCCCCCCGCCAGCCCCTGGGTCCCCGGAGAGCAACACCGAGGCCAGGCTGGGCTAAAAACGCACCCCATAAGACTGAGGGGTGGAGGGGGAGAGNAAGGCTGCATTCGGGAAACTCACAAATGCAAATTGTCAGGCGGGCTGCGTTTGTGGGAACTGGAAGCCACAAACAGACTGTGTCTCTTGTGGAAAGTTACCGGAAGAATCAGGAGGGACTTGTCTCTCTCAAAAGACTGAATGAAAGACTATTTTATAAGTGGTACTGACTTAAGAGTTCCGATGTTCTGTCTCTGTGCATTGTTTTGTAGAAAAGTAGATTGTTGCTAGGGAGGAGGGGGGTGTCTTTAAAAAGGTTTCATGGTCGTTTTTTTGTTTGCCCTTTAGTGTATGTGAATAAATCTGTTTCTATTTTTAAGTTGAGCCTGTTTTGCCTTTCTTCTAACCCTATTCCATAGTAAAAAGATCACCACACTACATTTCACAGAATAAATTTGGCAAATGTGAAACCATTACGCAGATAATTGTAATTCAGCACCTGAAAACAGAAGTTGTAGAAATGTTTCTCTTACAAACACATTGATTTCAATTTTGATTAGTCAATGCTTATTAAAACATAAAATTAGGCACATCTCATATCTAATACAACTGTACCTTGAAATAATACTGCTTTTCTATTTTCCAAAATTACATCCTTCCCAAAGTCCAAACAAGGAAGTAAACTTCCCTAGTGCATATCACGTTATGCCTTTTGCAATATTGGTAATAGCTATTCAAAATGACGTCTTCACGGTCTTTGTCATAGAGCTAAGTGAGAGTGGCTTTTGGTAAAACAGAAGCTCCACCAAGCAAGTTTGTAAAAAGCAAGCACATGCTGATATAGCAAGACCTTTAAATTGAGTAACCTGGAAACTGGTTACCACACTTTTCCATTATCCCCAGACACAACACCCATAAAGGGCCCAACTTCAGCCTACATCAGTAACACAAAAAGCCATTAGCATAGGTAATTGCTGCTCAGTGGCCTTTAGGAAATGATTGCGTGGTCTCAATTGAGTTCACTCAGCACAGGTGGCCACATCACAGAAACCACCAAGTGCTGCATGAGCAGGAAGACCCAGCTGCCCCCTTCTCCCCAGACGCCCCTTACTCCTGAGCACATCTGGGCTGTACCCCCCAAGGGGAGAGACAGACATTTTCCACCATCAATTATCTGCTTCTCTCAAACAAGAGGCTTACTTCTAGGAGGGAGTAAGAAAAAAGCCAAGCCTCATCATAAGCCTGAGGTATTAATAAAAGCAGTTTGGTTTAAAGGATAAAGTAGAGCCTTTATCATCTGCAGTTCAATCTATCAAAAATATGTGAAATCACAGGACTGGCTTCAACACCACATGAAACAAAAAGCTTAAATAAAGACTATTTGGGGAAGTAATTCTAAAAGATAAAGAAAGGAGGATATCCAAGACTGAAGGTCACACTAGACATTTCTCCTACCCTGTAAAGCTTAAAGTACTAAATACAGTGTTGTGGTAACACCGGGCATCATAGCTGTCAAGAGATTTCCCTTACAAACATAGATGAGGAGGGGGACAGGTCCAAGAGAGAATCTCAGATTCACAGAAATGGAGGGAGTTATAAGCTTTCAAATTGTGTTTCCTTTGCCTGCTGCTTTAGACACTTAAATTTTTTTCCTAAAACTTAAACCTCCTTCTAAGCTTCTGGTTTCTTCAAGGTGCAATTTATCACAGTCCTATTTCATTTTGAAATGCACTAAAGCATCAAGGTAAGAAGATGAAGTCCGTTTAATCCCTCTGTGGCACTGCACTAGGAGCAAGCAAACAGGGAGTTGTAAGTTTATGAAGAAGGCAGAAGAAGATATAGAAATGGAGTAATCTCATTGCAACTGGGTTTGGACATCCTTAAAAAAGCAGTAATATGCTTCCAAAGCCCAGCTATTTGATTGTAGAGCAGAAAAGCGCTTTCAGCCTCAACTTGACATCATTTGGCATCTCCTTAACTAGCAGGGCAAAGAACACACTATTTTACATTGCTATGAAGTACATGCCACAAGAGATTTTAGCTGCAGTGAGGGCCAAGTACAGACATCAAAGGCTGGCATTTGGATGCAAAGAAGTGAGAAACACACTTTATTTCTCATAATGAGAAATGCGACTTATGCTTTATCAACCCCGAACTTCTAATAGGAGTTACATAACACAAAGCTCTGCTCCTCTCTGCTGACTGCCAAATAGCTATAAAATATTAAAGAGATGAGCACGAGCTCTGAAAGGGGGTTGTATGATCACAGTGCTGCAGCCCTAATGTGCACGTGTGCATGCATGTGCCTCTGTGTATGTGAGCAGGAGACTCTCCACAGCAGGGTGCATCCTGAAGGTCAGTAAATAAACCCATAAACCTCCACTCTCTGTGTTACATTCCCACCATTCCCAGTTGTCCCAGGAGTAAGGAGCCCTAAGCAGGAAGGGAAAGAATTGGGTCAAGCGCTGTTTGCAACCACTGTGCTGATTAGGTAACTGTCAGGGATGGGCTGTTGATCACAGAATGAAAGAATTATTTGGGTTTAGAAGGACCTCAAATACCATTCAGTTCCAATGCTACAGGCAGGGACATCTGCCACCAGCCCAGGTAGCTCAAAGCCACATCTGATCCAGCCTTCAACACTTCCAGGGATGGGATATTCACAAATTTTCTGAGCAACATTTTCCAGAGCCTCACCACCCTAACAGTAAAGTATTTCTTCCTAATCCAATCTAAATCTACCCTCTTTTGGTTTAAAGCCATTCCTATCACTACAAGCCCTTGCAAAAAGTTCCTCTCCATCTCTACCTTTGGCCCCCTTTTGGTATTAAAAGGTCTCAATGAGGTCTCCCTGGAATCTTCTCCAGGCTTAACAACCCCAGCTCTCCCAGCCCGTTGTCATAGGAGGGATGTTCCATCCCTCTGGTCATCTTTGTGACCCTCCTCTGGACTTGCTCCAGAAGGAGTCCAAGCCCCTTGTCACACAAGCAACGTGATATATTAGAGATAGCAGTGGTACCAACCTTCCCAGTTGTGGAGATTTTTTTGAGATCCTGTGATGGAACAACATTAGTTGCTTGGTGACCCCCGTGATTTAAGTAAATCTTACAGGTTTTTCTAGAGAGGGGGAAGGGAAATGGAAGCTTCCTCTTGTATTCACAAGACTTGAAGTTGGCAATACTAGGACTGTGACTAGAAGAACCAAATCAAGCATTGGGAAGAAGGCAAAATGTGGGGAAAACTCTGCTGGACATTTTCAATACTAACCTTCAGTTTAAATATACCTTCTTGTAGTGCTGAGTATGCAGGGAGGTAAGCCCTCGTGACAGTGTATGAGGCTTTTCAAGTGGATCAAAGACCTGGAAAGCAAAGAGGAGTGGGATGCCTCCATTGGCTTCCAGGTGGTTTTCTAATAAGATGAAGTATAATTTGATTCCTTTTGTACTCTCTGCTGACATAGTCATTTTCACAGAGGGAATAAAAACAACTTCAGGACTTGCGGGGAACAAGACAGAACTGCTGACTGCTTGATTCCAAGTAGTTTGCCAATCCATATAGCCCAGTCAAAAGGCATCCTGGACAGGTATATGAAGAAATGCACTAAAATCTAGTCTACTTTTGAATTTTTGATGTATAAGGAAAGGAAAATAAATTAAGGCGGGGGGGAAGGAAGAGGGAAGTGAAGCTGAAGAGTAGAAAAAATGTTACTCTGATCCAAATGTTTAAAAAAAAAAAAATTGGAGAGTGTCCCAATCAATGAAAATTAAATTCAAATGTGCACTTGAACAATGTCACTACGAAGTAAGCTGAGATCTGAGTGCGGAATGTGTTGCTATAGGCTCTATCTATAAGGCACTTATCCCAGAATTCAGGATATTTATGTCAGAGGTTATTGTTCTGTCAGCAGAATTAAGAAAAGCAGAGAGAATTTGCTACAAAGAGTGTTTAAATTGTACCTGCTTTGACAAAATATAGACAAATATTGAATAACCCAGGATGTGGTGCATGTTTTATAAAGGTTGATAACACTATTGTGGAGGAATTTTTTTTAATGTAGTATGATGTATGCTGCGTGTGAAGTTTTTTAATTTCTCTGGAAGCCTTTGTAAAAAGCAAATTTGCTAGTGAATTTCTGAAACTTTGCCTAGTAAAAAGATTTTCCTTTACGAACAAAAGAATGTAAGAAATGAATCTGTCAGTGGTTAACATCACCAACAATTTAGTGGGGAGCATTTCATGAACAAGAAAAAGAAAGTAGTCCCATATTCACATTTGAAACATAACTAAAAATCAGATTTTTTTTTTCTAAAAGAGAAATACATAAGCCAGTGAGAAAAAGTATGTGCATGTGTCCTACTTTGGAAGGTAATTAATGAAAAAAACCAAAACCCAGCTAATCAAAGACTGCAATGTTTCTGGTAACAGGTGAAATTATTCCATGAGAGTCTCCCCAACATACTTAGCAATGCCTTTCATAGGTCTTTGCTATCCATGTAGGTTTTAACTGCCCTTTCTTGCCTAAAACCTAAGAGCAGGCATTGAAAATTCTCTGTCCTATCGTTTGCCTTTGAAGCAACCAGGTGGCAAAATACAGCGTCTTTCCCTAAAAATGAGTTTCTTCCCATTTTTTTTTTGCCACACTCATACAACATGACCTACCAAGAGGAACCTCAACGCAGGCTTCTGGAACAAGGAGACCCAGCCCCACAGAGGACATGAAGCATCATGGCCCAGGACCAAGTTACGCTAGACATGATGGCTCCTACATCCACAGCCTCCTCCCTGCAGACTCACAGCTCACCCCAGACAATGCCCAACACCTCCTTGAGCAAATTAGACAGATCATGCAGCAACATGTTCATTTATAAACTCACCTTTGCAGTGTATTCGTTAAACTTACGTTAAACTCCAAAGACAGAAATTCAAGGATTAATACCATGTAAACAATGACAAGCCCTTTGCAGTAAATGAAAGCCCACCAACCTACAGGTGAGTTTAAATTGGCAGTGCCTGCCATGAATAAATGCACTTTAACGCTAACTGCTGGTATCACAGCTACATTCCCTCGGTTTTATGATTCAACCGATGTTAGTCCTTTCATGAAACAGCTCAGTGCACTAAAGCCTTTTCTTTCTCCTCACAAAAAAATCATCTGTGCCTTTGGGTTTTCTTTAGATTAATTTTCAGTATGAATATGTCATGCTATGAATGGGGTATTAAAGAACAGACTGGTGGCAGACTGAACTCTCCCTTTTAGGTTTATGGTCAACAGGCATCAATAAAAAGAGTACAAAGGAAAGTGATTTTTTTTAACTGCCACTTAAAAGTGCCAGCTATTCCCTGAAGTTCAGGTACTAGACTTAAATGAGACAAATAAAAAGAAAACTCAAATGATAACAGTGTGCTGATCGACAGCAGGCAACTTCACAACAGGCAACATACTGGGACCCTGATTTCTGCAAAGGTCTGCAGAGGATTCCCACATTGCTTTGCCCTTCTTGTGTTTGAGGGTGCCCTGCTCAACAGGAAGAGGCACTGTTGATGTGGTTTCTCATGCCTCCATGGAATATGATCAAAGACCCAACAAGTAATTTTTTCTAGTCCCACACGGTAACAGTCTGAACGTCAACTTTTCTTTCAAGCACTACTATTTATACTTGATTGTTTTCAACAGTAGATTAACAGCCAGCTGGAGCAGGAAAGAAGGATAATGCAGAGGATATACATATTTTTTACTCCAAACACATTAAACCCACAGCCTTATTATTCTTTGTACTTCAGAGATATTAAGTAAGCCTTTGACGAACATCTATCTTAAAAACTGTCAGTTATGCCTCATTTGTACAATCCCTCTTTGGTTCCATGAGGTAAGGTATGTCTTTTACTGTAATAATGATACAAAAAAGTAACAGACTCCCTAATTACTCAGCATGGCTGCAGGGCAGAGAGCACAGGTCAGGCTGCAGCACTGACAGTCATGATCCTATCACTCTCCTGACATTCATGCTGTCTTTTCAACTGTGCCCATTCCTGCCCTCTCTTTTTTGCTTTATTTTTCCCGAGAACATATACTTTTTTTCTAACTCATTGCTTCTCCTTTACCCATATGCAGCTATTGTGTGAACTTGGGCTGATAACTGGGTTTAAGTAACCATACTTGTATAATGTAGCAATGCAATTTCAATAGGACTGCCATGTTAGGAATAGTGAACTAATGTAACGGTCTACTGAAGCGCAGCATTGTCCGTTAAACTGAAGGTGCAGCTTCTTCTAAAAGCAAGCAGCAAGCAAAGCCACCCACATGCTTCAAGATGTATTAGAACGCCCTTGATCAATTTCACTATCAAATAGACTTCTGAGAAGAAAAACTGTATCTTCCAAAAACATAAGGTGGCCTGAAACAAAATACATATTGGTTTATGATGAAAAAATGCCCTTGTCAGCAGCTGGAAACATTATCCACTCAGCACTGAAAATGTACTGGGAGAACGACTGCAACAAGGAAATCCATGTTGTGAGCATGGTGTGAGAAATTTTGCAGCTCATGTACCTTTTTGATCTTTACATGGCCCCCTTTTGCTTGATGCCTCTAGATCTTTCTCATTTTGTTTATTTTCATAATCTCTAATGTTCTGTGCACATAAACACACACACACACACACACACACACACATATACACATACACATACACAAACACAAAATCACTGCAGAGGTCTCAGCTACTGCTGATCACCACATTTTTGCTGTCAGAGCCAAGAGAAAAGTCACATCACTAAAGCTGCATGTGTACATGAAGTCAGGATGACAAAGGAGGGATTATGTTTAGGCAAATTTTGTTTGCATATAGCTAGGGACATTTAAAATCTTCAGAGATCTGTGCACTGAAGCCAACTTGGAAGCAAATGTTCCCGCCCTTGCCCACACTAAGATCAGCAGAGGGCTGTCAGGAAAGCTCTGACTCTTTAGGAAAGCAGGCAGCATCTACCTTTCCCCCCATCCTGTTTTAAAACAGAACTGAGGGGCTTGGTGTTTTCCATAACAACTCAGTAGTCAGGGTGTTAAATCAGAACAGGAACATCCAGGTATAGTTGCCTGCTCTGACTAATTCAGCCCAGGCGTTTGAGTATCAGTCTCTCAGGTCTGAGGGAAGGGTCCTAAACATAATCTCCTGCCAGCAATTTTCCAAACTGGTTCTTACCAAACTGTTCAGTGTTTGATAAAACCTGATATTGGCTGTGCTAAGGTGAGTCCAGCATTACATTGTGGAGACAGGACCCACACAGGACCCTGGGAGATCAAGGCTCATGGCTTAGGCTAGGAGAATATAATACTTATAAAGATGTGGAAGAGCTGCAGCAGGACACATTGAAAAGACATCTGAAAAGAGGAACAGAATACTGATCATGGGCAGTGGGGGAGAAAGTATGAATCAACACACATATCCTGATTATGATAATCCTATATGATTTGCCAATCCCTTAACTACTTTCAAATAGCAGCCAAACATGCTGTCTCCTTTAACCAAGCTGTTGCATTAGTGGCAGGTCTCAGAACCCATCTGTCTGTATCATCCAGCAATGGTCATTACAGGCAGGTATGTGGTACCCTGTCACACAAACCAGCGCCGATGGGGACCTTCAGCACTCCAGACCACACTGAAGTGTTTTATGTCTAGTAGTCTGGGATGCCAACTGGAGGAGATCTAGACAGATGGATTAAAAAATGAAGACCTTAAAAAGAGGGTGGAAAGTCAGGTCTTTCTAATCTCATTCATCAGACTAAGGCATGTTGTTTCTACCTTCCAACAGGTGGGTCTGGACATTGCCACCTTTCTCCACAAATTCTCCCTTAGCATCATTTCTGTGACTCTCTCTCTCTATTTGTAGTAAGATGTTTCAGTGACTGGCACTACTTTTCCAGCTACAGGATTTCCGATTGGGAAAATTAAAGAGTTTGCTGGCCCCTCCAGACATGGCCAGGGTGCACAGCAGGGCCTCCCAGTATACTCACCTTCTATTGCTTTCATAAGTAGAACATGCCAGTCTCACTGCAAGGCAATCCTAAAGAAAGTTTGATGCAACACTGGGTGCTCGAAGAAAAATACTCTGCTTTCCCCTCACTGATCTGTATAATGGTAATGACAGGATATACAATATTTAATCACTTTGGTCAGATGGTTGCATGGCTTACAGAATACCCCTGGAAGCACCTGGTTGGCATGGGTCCAGGTGCTCCAACATAGATCACAAAGCACTTTGTGAAATGCTTAACGAGGAGCAGGGCTGAGGTGCAGCAGGGCTGACACTCGCCTTTCGAATATCAAGGAAACCATAAACGGCTTTTGATTTTGTATCCAAAATATCTAAACTCAGGGATGTCTAGGCTTGCTGCTGTTGTTTCATGGCCCTTCAGCAGGTGCAACACAGACTCCTGTATGACAAAATCTGTGACCAAGAGCCCACACTGGCAAGGATGCCTAGTGGTACATCCTTTGTAAAGATGGGAGATCTTCCAGTGCAAGTGGGACATACAGCATCATGCATAAAGGTAATGACAGCAGTGATGACACAGTACAGTCAACACAACGCACTGATTAATGCCTAAGAGCCATCAGTTCAGCCTGCTGCAGTTTTGTACCTAAAAATCAACATTTAAAGGCAAAATTTCTCCCATCACAGGACTCTCCACGTTGCAAATGAACCTCCAGGTAGTTTCATTAGGGCAGCTTGCAGCCAGAATGAGACTTGCCAAGCCACAAACCCTGTAGTTGGCAGTGCAGCTTTATCTGTTTAGGAAATAGGCACCTTTGCTCAGAGATGCTGCCAAAATATAATGGAGGAGCAAAATCCAGCATGGAAGTGCCTCTGAGCTGCTGTAATTGGGAAACTGTGCCTGCAAAGCAGTTTCCTTTTTTTTTTTTTTCCAGCATAGGTGCTGGGAAGGTTTTAGAAGGACATAAGCAAAGACTTTTCTGATTTGAGGTTTTGTTTGTCAAGCTCTGTTCCTCTATTCTACTTCCCCACAAGCTATTACATAGTAGCCTTTATTGTAGATAAGAGGCTGGACCATGACTAGAATTCAGTCCATACAGAGTGGATTAATTCTGCTCCAGCAAATGAAGTTTGCGAGGATTTTCAGTGATGCAGGAGAAGAAATTCTCACCTGTTTCTGCTCTTCCACTGAGGGAATTAGATAGGGAAGCATGACCATTTTGTGCCTGAGGAAAAAAATGTATGTTCGCACTTTATTCAGAAATAGTGATCATCCTTGCAATATGGCTCAATAAAAGAATAATTTGAATTGAAATTTTGTATTTTGTGGACAATAAGACCCAGTTTTCACTTACTGCTTTATGGTTTTGTTTCAAGGTATTCAGTGTTAGCTCTATAGCCAAGTTAAATGTGATTTGTACCATTCTGGAAGCCCAGAAAGTAGACAACTGAGAATTCTTTTAACACCAGGAAATTCTCATTTGGCATGGAACCAAAATGGCCAGCTGTACACAGTGTATGGGATCTGTCAGGGACACAGCTGAGCAAAAAAAAAGCATAAGACTGCCAATTACACCAACCAAGTTGTTGTTTTTAATGTTCCTGCCTCTACCTCAAGTATCTTTGGGTGTTGCACTAGCCAGTGCTGGTGATGTCTAGTAGAGCTGCCTTGGAAGGGAGTATGATCAAGGAGGCCAGAACAGCCTATGATTTGATGTGATAAATTAAATATGACAGATCATGGTCTCTGCAGTGCTAGGTGGAAAGCTAGGTGTAGAATGCACTGTTCTCCCAAACTAACAACCTTCTCCCCCAAACATGGTTGGCACTGGGGCCAAGCTGCCCTAGTGCCAGGCCAGCTTCCTCCAACGGCAGGTTTGGCAGTGTTGCTGTGCCCTCTCCAGGAGCCCTGGCTGGCAAAGCCCTGCCAGCTACAAATTGTACCTTATCGTGGCTCAGCTCAACAAAGGTACGCTGGCACGAGGTCCCAGGGTAGACTGTGCCAAGCCTTGTTAGGCATTTGTGCTATTAGATTGTACATCTTGGGTGCTTAACAGCACTAAAACTTATGAATTGACTAGACTTTGCAGACTGAGAGCACCAAAACACACCTCACACCATCATTATCACCTGGTATTTAAAAGAAGTCCTGTCCTTAAAGGAAGTGTAATCCTGCACATCATAAGAGTTGTGGTACCTCTTGGGAAATACATCCCTGCTGGGAATACAGCTCAGCAAGGGGCTGGTAGTTTGCACCCAAACTACCACTGCTCTGCAGCATTGCAGGACAGCTTTGGAACAACTGGCTCCAATTTACAAGTTTTTCTCTCTTCATTTTCTTGTGAAAGCAGATGTTTTCCTCATAAATTCCATTGTTTTCATTCTGAAGGCATCTTTTCAGCCTTTTTCATTAAGCGCACACATTCACCTTGTAATACAACATTAAAGTGATACCCAACTGTCAACCATATGATTCTTTACATTTGAGGTCACTTTGACCAGAAATAAAAGAACTAGCCTCATTAGCTCAGCAATTTTGACTAGACATTTTGATAGAAGAAACCTAAATTAATTTAACCTGTCACACGTTCAATCAAACCTTTCCACTACCTGAACATGCAGATGTCAAACATCCTCTGCTCCTTGCCCTCTCCTGCTTCCCTCTTTGTAGAGTAGAACTTCCATACATTTGTTTTGCTGTCATTCAGAACTGCCTGACTATACTTTTAAAGAAAATCAGGCCAAGGAGTGAGGCCAAGAGCTGGCTCCTGATGGCCTACTCCCCTTTGCTGCCTGCTGCTTTGGCCTCCTCAAGACAGCCCCTGGACATAGTCCTGGGATATGCTGCTCCATCCCCTATGGCTGACGTGATGAAGACTATTCCACATTTGTCTGTGTCTTCCTTACAGCATCCCCCCTCCAACATTATATCAGCACATCATCGTGGTGTTCTCTTGTGGGAGCTGCATGTGCTTTCCTTCCATGGTCCCAAGGTACTGAACACAGGGGCTCCATTTCATGTTAGTAAAGCACCACACTGACACTTTCAGAAACCTGGAACTAAGAAGATGCACAACAAATAATAATTGTGTCTCAGGACTGCCACAACTATTTGCGGCTCACAGGAGATTTAGGGCTGAGGGCTATGTGTTGTGGATGTGGCCAGTCTGCTCCTAAAGGACCCCTCAGGTTTGGGGGACCAGGGACAGAGGGAGCAAGCACTGGTTAAACTGGAGGCATTTGACTCACGCAGATGTTGCCATTGCTCCGTAAAGCCAAGCGTCCCCACACCACTGACCCAGCACTGCCTCGCCTGGCTAGACACTTGCAGAAACCTGCATGTCTGGCTTCATTTATGTGAAAGGAGATGGCTCTCCCACGAGCAGAGATGTTACGGTCCCAGAACACATCTTGGCTTGTCCGTAAATCCTTCTGAAAACCTACCCCTTCGCATACATGCTTTTCCAAGGATTGGTAAACATAGTAAAGAGTACCTTACTATTAAAAACTACACATGAAAGCAGCATGCAGTATCAAGAACAAATAATTACATGTTCTAAAACTTTTATCAACTTTAATTCAAAAAGGTTTTGTAAATAATCATGTGCTTTCAACACATAACATTCAGAGAAACAAGACTTCATTAACTAATTGAAGAAAAATTGCTCTACAGGAAATGTATAGTTAGACTCTGTCATCTCCTAATTCTATTTTCAAAACAACCTTATTTTTTAAACAAATATGTTAAATCTTGATCTTTTGTTGTTGTTAGTGTTGTCTGCTATTCCCACAGCAATAAAAAACAGTTGCAACCAGCGTATGTGTTAAAAATAACCAACTATTTCAGCAAGTTATTCTTGTTTTTAAAATGTATCCATTAAGGTCCATTAAGATATCAACAAACTCAAACAGTTTGACATGGTCAAGAAAAGTTCTTAAAATTAAGTTTCTTATTGATCTCCAATTTAATTTTAAAAAGCTCCGTATTAATATGTGACAGCTTAAAAGACTATTTCATACTCATATTTCTGTGTTTCTTGTGCATGACTGAGGAATAGAGGAGACAACAAAGAATCGATACTTTTCTCTTTGAAACTAAAAATAAATTGCATTAGGTAATCTTAACATTTTGTCAAACTAGGAGATTCAGCTATTCAAAAGCAACAGCTAATCTAAAGGGCTGACAAAATACAGGTTTTTGAATGTAGATATTTTTAAGTTGCTACTTTCTTAAAGCATTTGATAGGAGGGGATTAAGAAACTTTACATAGTCAAATTAATGCACTCTATTTGAAAAACCTATTACGGTAAATAAGCTTCAGTATGGACACTGGGGCACACATGAATTTTCGAAGACTTGCAATAAACATCATATTTACAGCATATCCAACTTCACGCTTTATTAGTATGACCTCAGTTTTCATAAAGTGTGAAAATGGACCTCCAACATGAAAACTCTTTGGCATTTCAGCTGCAATGCTACTGCTGAACGCAGAATGTAAATTGCTTCCCTGCTTTCATTCTCCTAATGAAGTACTTATAGCTTATTATTAATACCCATTTGAACTAATGTTTTTAAATATGCATAAATACCAGAATGTTTTACTGATTTTTGTTCTCCACCATGCAGAGGCTGGTTGAATTCATCTGCTGAAACTCGGATTCAGAATGCTTTCATAGAGGGGGATTCACACATAGACCATGTCTAAAGAAAACACTTCCATCAGCCCTTACAGTTCTATGAAAGAAGTTAAATAAAATTACATCAGAAGAACAAAAGTGAAGCTCCATAGTAGTGCTTCTAGGAACCAAGTGCCAAAATCTTTGGAGGGATGAGACTAAGAGCTGTGGATGTTTGTGCTTAAGAGGAGGCAGTGAGGAGTGAAGGAACTGGGCAGCTGGCATGACTCAAAGCCAAGAGAACTTCACTGATTTCAGAGGGCTGCAAACCAGCTCCTCTTGAGGAAATAGGAGGGACTGGCAGGGCAGTGTTAAAAGAAAGGTGACCTGTTATTATGAAAGACAACTGTCCCTGAAAAAGGGTCACATTCAGCAGGCAAAGCTGTGCTAAGGCATCACATGAAGCACACTGTGCTGTTCTCTCCCTCCTGGCAAAAAAAGCGTCCTCCCAAGTGAGTTTCAAGTGCAAAGTTCCCCCAGAAAATAGTTTTAATTGTGTGCATTCAGATAAGCAATTATACTAAAGGCTATTATGCCAGTTACCCCAAAACAATATAAATAGTCATCTCACTGACAGATAAAATGCACGGTGCCAAACTCCTTATAACAACAGGACAGGCTATTAATTCCATTCAGTTTTGATGATATAATGCTAGAATATATTTCTGCCCACATTACTGACAATTAATGCAGTTTGCATGCTGAGAGGAAAAGCTTTGTGTTCAAGGGGAGTAAAATTTCCATCTAAATGTGGGACAAAGGTACCAAATGGATGGCAAGCCTGAAAAGGAAAGATTTACTGCTCAATGTGCATTTTGCCAAAGAGGGTTGGTTTTTTTTTTTAATAGTAGTAATAGCAGAGAAATGTCCTGCCTGTTAACTAATTGGATTTGTGCAATTCAGGCGCACTAATTTATACTGAAACGGCTTGCTTGCCTTCCCTCTTTTCAGCTTGGCAGATGGACTAGGCAAAAATGTGAAATTCACTCAGTCATTGCTACTCATAGCCCACTTAATTCACAGGCCTTTGTCAAAACTTCTTTAGTTGAGATTAAAAGAGAGGGTACCATATCTATCATAACCATCTGGACTGAAATCTGCCAATCTGGACCGATTGGACAGAAGCCTAAACTGTACTAAAGAGCAAAACCCTGTTAGGGTTCAGCAGAAAGAATTCAAGCACAATGGAGAGGAGGTGCTCCAGGAGCTGAGGACATTAAACCCTCATCTCCACTCCTCAGCTCCTCTGCTGTTCATGCCACTAGAGATAGGTCAGTGAAAAATGCTAATCAAGGCATTAGCATTTTATATCTTTCTCTCTCTCTTTTTTTTTTTTTTTGACAGCTGACAGTATTTATACAAAGTGGGAAGCAACTAAGAACATAGCCTGCATGCTTTACTTTGAAAAATAAGAAATTGATTAGGTGATGCGCTGTCAAAGCATCACACTTTTGGCTAAGAAAATTCTTTCTAATGAAAACACAGTGCTGGTGGCTGAGCACAGTTAGTGTATTGACTATGTATTTAGGATTTACCACAGCTCCAAAGTGCTCAAATGGCCTCTGGCACAGCATAGATGAGCCAGTCTGAAGAGATGAAGTGCAGGACATCAGTTGGGTTTGGCCGGTGGGTAGGCTTAACTCTGTTTTCATCTGCTGATAACCAGGAGTCTCCATAGATCCCCAGATTCCTCATAAAAACGAGCAGCAACCATTCAGAGGGCATTTGTTCACATCCATAATTGCAAAAAGCAGCTAAGGCTTTCTAAATCTACACCTACCTCTCCATGGCTATATCCAGCTTTTTAACCTCCAGCGTAAACTATCATGGCAATCTCCACACTCCACAAAGCTGTTATAACATTAACTTTTGGATTTGGGTTTTTTTGAGAGTGTCTTACCTGCAGCCAAGTATGGGGAAAGGCAATAGAGCTTATCTCATTTTTTAGTGAGTGAAATTCCTTCGGGTGTGACAGGTCCAGGTTTATCTCAGTGCCATCCTTCACTGCCAAACCAAGTACTGCATATAAAGGTCTTTGGCTGTGTAAGACCCAGTCTATGAGAGGTGAGCAGTATGGGGGTGACAAAGCACAGGAGTAGGTATTACCTCTTTGAAGGTTGCATTTATAAAAATCCATTCAACCAGTAAATAAATTTTATTACAAAACATTATTTGCACTGCACACACATTTCTAATATACATGCTTGTGAACATTTGGCCTGTGTATCTTATCAGATATTCAGGGTCAAATCTGTAGGTGGCTCTACTGACTTGAATAAATCGACTTCAGTTTCCAAAGATCCTAAATCTGATTTTGATATATTTTATTTTGAATACAGCTGACTGAGAGCAGTGACTCTTTTAAACTAAAATGTTTTTCTTCACAGAGAAGAACTGCTAATTACTTATTTTATGAGCTGGTGCATTAAGTTTACATTCATCTGACTTGATTTCAGTATCAAACTTCATATATAGTATCATTGTATATAGTATGGATTGCAGTAGACTAGATTTCTGCTTCTGTAGCAGGTTTTTGATTCTATGGGTTTCAACGGAAGAGGAAGAAGTTCTATATGTAAACACTACATTTTGCCCCCTGCAAAATGCTTTGCAATATTTTTTTTTTAACTTCACCAAGACAGTGATGATAAATCAAAGGACAGAACACCCAGAAGTATACATAATATTCATAGTATTATAAGAAACAAAAACATCCCCATGATGTTTGTACGTAAATTATTTTACATTATTTATACTAGTAAAACTGCTTATGAACTTTGTTAATGCTTTCACTTTATCTGTAATTGACATTAGCAGCCATTGTTATTTCCAGAGAGATTACAGACTGTGTGTAAACACAAAGCTAAGAACTAACTCCCTGTATTAAGTACTCAGAATAGAAAACACATTAGAAAATATTTTTACTGATGTAACATCTAGAATTGCAAAGGAGACACTGAGTTCCTCTTAGCCACAGAATCAGAGCAAAAAGCAAGATTACAATATGTCAAGGAAAGCAGGAGGCAAATGGACAGAGATGAGAATAATGATATGGTGAGACAAGGTACCCATATAGAATTGCAGTGCCTGGAGCCAGAAGGGACCACCTGTCCAGAGAGAGAAGCCAGCAGTAATAATTTGCAGGTCTCACTCCCATAAAGGACTTACAAAGTAACAACATGCTATCTTTCACTATTTTTTATCCCTAAGTAAAAGGGACTGTATAGATGGAAAGCATTGTGTATTTATGGGCAAAGTAGAGAAGTTGTTATTAAGAGTAGTGCAAAGATAAAGGTTAGACTTGGATGAAGTGCTGATAAAGCTGGGAGAGAACTTTCCTACCCATAGTGTTTTAAAGCCCTTGACCACTGTAGCAATACTAACCAGTTAATTAGGGTTAGGACATGCAGCAATTTACTGAGAAATGAAGTTTCAAGGTGCCTTATATAAAATGACAAAAAAACTCACCCAGTGTTTTCACAGCACTGTTTCCAGAATGCTTTGATGTTCAGATATGTTTGATAAAAACAGAGACAGCAAAGATACAGATTCCTGAAATGCCATGGGGTAAGGCCAGAGAAGGAAATGCACTGTCAGTACAAGAGCTGGGTTTCTTGGCAGCAATGGCTGAGTTCATGCCTTTGAGCAGGACTTGGTCAGGACCTTCCATCCCCCAGCTGAAGACCCTGCGGCCTGGCAGCACCAGCCTGTGCAGGGAGCAGACCTCAACCTCCTCCATCTGCTGAGCCTGCTGCACATCACCGAAGCACAGCTGCCCCTCTTGACAGGAAATGGGTGAATACATGACCACTACTCTCGCAGCAGTCTTTCACAATAATATGGTTGTGTGTTACAGAGCCCAAATTTTCTTGCATGAAATAGAAAATTTGTGGGCACAGGGAAGAGCATTAAGTCCAGTCCCCAGAGTGGGACAGCTTTGGGGTCTGGGTGATGCCGCAGCTCCCTTGCAATAGTGGTGGTAGTTTGGCAGCAGCTGGTGAGCCAAGGACCACGGGCTCCCTGACCACCTCTCTACATGCACCTCTGCTGCAGAGAGCTTGTTTTTTTCCTCATTTAATGAATATTTAAGTAAGCTTGTAAGAAGTGGGAGCACCATTGGCAAAGCGAAAAGGGTATTCTGGGATCAGCCGCTCCCATTCACGTTTATAGGAACTGTTCCTGGAAATGGGTTCAAGTTCCCCCAGGCAATAAAGGGAATTGAGCCTCTCAGGACTCGGGTTAGTGGTATAATTATCTTCAACTGAGTAAAAAGGCAATGGGTTTACCCTTCCCCTTTGGTTTTCTAACCCAGGCTTTTATCTCATTTGCTTTTATTTCAGAGCTTGAAGATGAAATGTGACACAGAGAAAGAGAAAACACTGGAACAAGATGCATGGGGTTTTTTCTTTCTTTTTGGGGCAAGAAAGAATTTCTTTGTCTTGATTTAAACCATTTTTTTCACAACTGATTGCTCTTTGTCAGAGAACTAAAGAATTAATAAATGTGCTATTATTCACAGTTTGGGATTTTATATCAAGCTCTCTTTGGTTTTTTTTCACTACCAAACAGGCATGGCACACACACAAAACTGTTAGTACATTAACAAATAAATGTCACATAAAATAATTAGGTTCTATCAAAAGCACGAGTTAAAAAGTGCTAAATATCTTCTCTTTAATGACACCGCTTTTAAAGGAGAAATAATTTATCCATATATCTATGTATGGAACTAACCACAGTTAGTTCAAGTGATGTTTAAAGATATTACAGTTCTTTTACGGAACAAATAAAGGTCGACCTTATGTTGTTTTTGAAAGTCCTTTAAGTTAAAGCACAAAGGGAAAAAAAATCCCCAGAAAGAGGAATAACTGCTTTTCCTTAGGCACCTTTCTCTCTTGCAAATTAGTATTTAGCAAATGTCATTAAAGAGAGTAATATGGCCTTATCTGTCTCTGCAAGACATAACAAACTTCACAAGCAGAAAGTTGGAAGCACTGCTTCTAATTTGTCCTTGTATTCCAGCCACGTCGCTGGTCTTGGCGGGTTACACCAGACTATTAAAAAAAAGTAGCAAATAGGAAAGAGGAGGGGAAAAAAAAGAAAGAGGAGAAGGAGAGAGCAGAGGACAGGGTCAGATGCACCACCCACCTGATATGCAAAAAGGGAGTTAAATGGCTATAAGCCCTGCAACCACCCGTAAAAGTAAAATCACCCTTCACTTCAGGAAATCTTTCCCTGAGAAAAAGGGGGACTAAACCAACTGGCAGATAGAAAAATTGGCAACTGACAACATTTTTACTATCCAGTTGTCCAAACAGTGTAATGCTATGGTTAAATGTCTAACAAATGAGCAGCTCTCTGATGTATTTGACACAGATTAACCACCTCCATCTTCATGGATGTGCAGGTGAAACTGTGATTGTATCAGGAGAGCAACTGCAGTGTAAAGGCTTCTACAGACAAAGCCTGGGACAGTTGGGAAGGAGGAAGGTACCCTGCAGACGGATAAAGTTTGAACACACACATACTAGTCCAAAATCTCCAGGTCTCACTACCTCTCCCGCAACAGATAGGTGAATGAAAGATGTCCATCAAGGTCTAATATAGATCTTTCCCTTAACTCCTTCACTCCGGGGACTGACAACAACAGCATGCAAAAACATTGGCAGGAAAACACTTTTGCCTTGATGAGTAATAGCCGTATCTTGCCTTATTCTTATCAGGATTCCAAAACGTGTAAATGCACCAAACATCTCATCTTGTTAATTAAATTTGTCATAGGAAAATGAAACTATATGTCACAGGTCAGGCTATTGTCACTCTTCCTATAGAAGAACGGTTCCCATACAGCTGATGGCTGGAATGACACAGGAGGGTCAGCAGGTACCAGACTACTTTGCACTGTGTGGATTTTGACTCCTTTGCCTATCTCAGCATTATTTCCCCAAAAAAAACATGGCTGTGACATCTTCAAAACCACTATACAAAAACGTCTGGGAATTTCTTTTTAAAAAAGTGGCCACTTCACAGAGTGTTTGTGATTTGTGTGGGACACAAATCAGAGAATCATTCAGTCATTACGGCTGGAAAAGACATCTAAGATCCACAAAGTCCAGCCATTAACCTAACACTGCCAGATCCAGCAGTACACCATGTCCCTAATGCTGCTAGTGCCATCTACATGCTTTTTGAACACTTCCAGNAAACACAACTGTGGATGTGCCAATTATTTAAGTCATCTTGAGTTGCCCGACAAGGAGGGTTCTTCTGAACTACAGTAAACCCCTGCAGCCCCATGAACAATCACAGGTGTACTGGCACGGATTAAGGAATAAAGGATGAGGATCTGCAGCAGCAAAGTCCTTAGGCAAGTACTGTATTCTGNACCTGCTCCCTGTTCCAATGCCTGATCGCCCCTTGCACAACATCTCTGTAAAGGAAGCATTTAATGCATTCTGCAGAGGGGTTAATCTTGGAACAGAAATGCCCACATCAGACAGAAAGTCACTGGCAAAAATGCTTGATCTTTCTGTACTAGCAGTTAACCATAAAGGCAAGGTACTGGTGCTGTAGCACATTTCCACAGGTTCAAAGATTTTCTGCTAGCTCCTTTCACACATGCCCCATTCAACATCCTAAACTCAAACTGTTTAGGTGACAGAGGAACTTCATCAGGAGACTCAGCAAGATATCTTGAAAGAGACTTTTTTTTTTGTTATTATACAGTGCTAGCATTTAACTCTGTGTTGTCATGGTAATCCTCTCTTCCCTAAGATATTTAAAGTAAACAACCATCTCTCTGCTTTTCTTCAGTTTTCATAAATGACAGCTTAACTACCACAGCCACCACTTATCCACAGGTGGTTTTGGCCATTTAGGGGGTATTTCTCACATTTTTTCACTTAAGCCTGGAATAGAGGTCAAGGCATTCCTCTCTAATCGCTGACCTTTCTTCCCCTCAATTTCTTTCTTCTGCTAGCTGCTAGGGAAAAAATCACAGTGCTATCCATTCACTGATATCCATAGATGAAAAGGTATCAGTTCAAAATATCCCACCTTTTAAGACCATGTGAAAGTTTGTATCTAAAAAACACCCAGGTGGTATTTCATATACTTCTTCTGGTAAAGGGGAGGTGAAGAAAGGAGACTCATCTGTGCATAAATGAGTAATATCAGCTTCTTCCTTCATCAAGAATGGTATTAACAATATTGCTGTACTTGCAGAAAACATGAACAACACTGAACTTACCATGTTACTATGTGGGAGCAACTATCCTTAACACAAAAAAGATCTCTTTAGGCTGTCCACTAAGACAGACAGCAATGTAAATGACAGTGCAAATTATCTCTTCTTTGGGCACACGTCCCTCAGTGTTGTCTAGGACAAAATATCTTGAAATTCTGCCTTGATTGACTAAATACATTGTTTTAAGGGAATCATATTTTTTTCTGTGCTCTTAACATTTTAAAAAGGAGATATGCTCAGGAGGATCTTATACGGACACAAATCTACTTAATGTTCTCCTTTTAGAATGAGAGCAACAAAGTTTAGAAACTAGTGTCACCATACCTCTTTTGTAGTAGTAAGGAAGAAACTGGATAAGTAAACTAGTCAGCACTAGCATGCTCAGATAAACTCTTTCTGGCTTTTCTGTGCTCTCTGTGCCTTACCACCATTCTAACAACCAAGGGGATCCCTAAAGTATCACAAAACGCTTCCAGCAAGCATCAGCAGGGAGGATGCTTCTGCAGGGCTTTTCCACAGGGCATGAAGCCACGTGCACAGAAAAACAAAACTAAAGCTCAGCAGGGAAGGATGGAACTGGCAGAAATACTTCTGTAATGCTGAAATGAGTGATGCTCCCACTCATACCAGGGCTACACTTGCCACATCACAGCTCTTTTCCCTCTGTTTCAAGGCTGAATTAAGAAAAGAGAGAGATAGCACAAATTTGCACAGAGACTGAGTTGCAGCAGCACTGGCTGTAGGCAAATGCTGGTGCCTTGCTGTTGCTTACCTTCATCAGTTCTGGGACAAGCCATGCTGCCCAAATACATCTTCCCCACCTCCCTGCCTTAAGGAGAACTTTAAAAGGAAACTCACTCAATACAAGCATATAAAACCCCCCAAAATTAGCTTTGGTAGTTTTGCACTGCCAAGTGACCTTCTCATTTCTGTTCTCTCTGAAAACTAAATCACAGGGTTCATGTTCCAGACTGGTGGAGTGTTTTGTTACTGTAAGTTTAACAAAAATGTACAGCTATTTAATTGCTTCAGTATTGAAGTTCTTTACTGTCACCTGAATTTTAGCCATCTGAGACTTCTCTACTAAACATTGCTGACTGTCACTTTCAGCGTACTTGTGACTGTATAGTCCATTTCCCAAAACAGACTCTGTAAACTCCCCTGTGCTAGGTCACTGACTTGGATAAGTAAGGTAAAAGCAAGGGTAATGAAGCACTTTCCTCTGCTGCTGAGTCCCATATCTATCCTATCTGTGCCTAATTTTCACTTGCGCTAGGATCAGGAAAACAAATGTCTCCTCCATCCATGGGGAATGTCAGAAAAGTTCTTCCAGATCAGTGGATGGAAAGTGCCACACCAATGAACTTTGTTAGCCTTTTAAACAGAAAATATCTTTGGTAATCACCGAATTAGCAAAGAAATAGAAATAATAAATTTCTCAGTCACTAAAACAAAATAGTCTTGAGCAGTATCAAATCCAGAGTTACCACCATCACACAAATATTGGTCTCATTCCAGGTTTAATACAGCTTAAACAAGGTAACAAAAATAAAAATTGTAGGGAGTGGAATGGCATCTTCAATTGTTTATGAATTATAACACTAACCAAAAGAAGGAGGAACAGAAAAAACAAGTGTGTTGGAAAACAACAGTTGAGTTCACTATACATCAAACCCAATTTTACTTCTGGGTTCTCAGAATGGAACACTTCAATTTTCACACTCTGAAACAAACCATATGAGAGCTTTAAATGATCCAGATGGGATGCCTTTTGTTAAAGCTTTTGAAATCAGCACTATAGTTCTGTTTCATGGATGAATTTTGGTTGGTGTGTTATTGCAATCAGTAATGCTAAAACAGTCTGTCAAGCTCTCAAGTAGAGAGATGACAGAAGAGAGAACTAAGAGGAACGAACACACACAAACACCCTTTTAAAACTCATAATGTATCATGATTCTTTTTTTTTGGGAGGACATGAATTGAGAAATAAAGAAAAGGCAGACACTCAGGAAAGGCCCGGCTGGTAAATCGCAGTTCATCATTCCACACACTCTTGAATTTATAAATGAAAGCCTGTGAGAAACAAATAAACCATATACCCTATACATAATAAATTGCAGGCTGGACTCAGGATCCTAAGTATTTTCTAAAACAAACTAAACTTTACTTTCTAAACACAGCAATCCAAGTTATACACTTAATGAAAAGATGATAGCATTATTAAGTAATCATAATCACCATGGTTTTACAGGAAACAGGTCTAGTCAAGCAAACTTGATGCTGTTTTCTGACAGAACAACGGGCAGAAGCGATCTACAATTCCAGACTTCTGTGCAGCACCCAGACACGTGCATAACTAGCAACCCTGACTGTTTCTAAAAGCACTTACACAAAATCAATGCAGCTGATGCCAAATCAATTAAAAAGCAGCTGACAATGAGTTCACACACATGAATGAAAGCCCTCTTATCATAAATGGGCTTCATCATCTGAGAGTAGCTTTTTTAATGGAGCCTACAGGGATCTGGTTACAAAACTGCTTCGTGTCTTCATGAATGATCTGAAAGAAAATACCAATCAATTTTCAGTAACAGCTGAAGAAGAGGTACAATTCAAAGGGGGGGGGGTGTGTCCCAACAGCAGCCCATCCATCAGAGGAAAACACTGACAGATTAGAGAGGGCTTGGATTCAGGAAAATGATACAAAATTTATCTGAGATTGAGGAAAGGACTTTCTTATTTGCCCTAGAGAGCTCAGAGGTGACTCATTAACAGCATTTAGGTTGTTACAGAGGAAAGACGTTTCCACTCACAAAGTGTGCTTTAACCTAGGGGGAAAAGACATAGAAATATCTAATGGCAAATCTAGATTCAGACTAAAAGGCTGTATTTAACATATCAAGACCTTTGCCTAGGTAAAAGAACTTCTTGTTTGTGTTGCTGTTCTCAACAAAAATGGGGGGCTGCACCAATGCAGGGGGCATATATCTGCTAGACATGAAAACAACTGACATTAAAATTAAAAATAAACCAAACTCTTTTCTATAGGCATACAAACTTCTTTGAGGCTTCACTGAAGAGATGATGCTGACTAAACCATTCCACTGAAAGATCGATTTCCTAAGAATAGTCAAGCACCATATAATAAGGCCTTGAAGGAGTACAGCAGAGATGAACAAGCAGGGGGATGTCCCACAGCCCTCAGGTGCTGCTCCTGTAAAACCTCATCAGTTGTAACACAAGACTTGCAGATATAGTAAGTGCTTATTATCTTTTTGAGTAGTAACACTTCTGTTGTAATCATGACCATCTAAGGATATGGGACAGGAAGATTGGTGGAGGGATGCACACTTTAGGACACACACAACCCCCTTTTACAGGTGTAAGGTAGGCTATGGAGCAGAACGGGATGAAAACCAGAGGAATAATGATGAAAAAGGAGGTGGTGGTGCTAGTGGTGGTGGTGAAAAAGAGATGGATGCTGGGGAATAGTCCTCACAGGCCTTGGTACAGCTTCACCTTGCCCCACATTGGCCCCTGCAAGCCCAGCACCAGCTGCCCACGCCCCACTGCCTCCTGAGGCCAGCACCAGGGCTGCAAGGCTCCCTGCACTGTCAGCACTGTGCAGCTGCTTTAATAAGTAACTGCACTTAATTCATTAACTCCCCAAGATTAGCAGAAGACGTGTGCTTCAGCCAAGACCAACAGAGCCAAATAAATTCAGTTTTCACGCCAAGTCACAGAGTTATACCAAGCCAACAGATTTTTTTTTTAAATGGGGAAAACATTCACTAAGTACTTTGCATTCTTCAGACCTTTGTAAAACCCTCTGTAGGATTTGCTTTAAACAAGCCTTCTCCCAGAGCAAGCGCCAATAGAAAACATGATGACTTTTTATTTTAATAACACTATTTTTAATTGCATAGAAGAGTAGATTTTCACCAAAAAGTCAGTTTCAAGTTCATCTGTGAATAAAAGTAGCAAAGAGCTGCCAGACCTAGTGAAAAACTGCCAGGGTGGATGTGGGTGGAAAGGAAATTCTTCAAGAAAACCCTCTGGTACCAACTGCCCTGGCTTGAGGGACCAGCCCTGCCTGCACAGGGCATAGCATGTACCCAAAGACGCCTCTCCACTGAGCACTTGCAACCTCTTTATGTCCATTACCATTATGGTCACTGCAAGAGGGTTTTGTTATAACGCAATTCCAAACAAATGCAGTCTTGTGTTAATGATTTCATGCTCGCTTAACTTCACTGCCAGGTACCAGGCAGGTCAAGAGCCCTCTGCATTCCCAAGCATGCACTTTGCAATAACAAACTGCTGGCCAGGAAGTAATAAGTTAGAGAGTCTCTGTGAAACCAGCCTGGCTTTAAGATATGTATGTACACAAACCCATGAGGAGATTGTAGGAGGACTTACAAAGAGACACCATCCATTAGAAGCAATGGGAGGTGGCCAACACGGTCCCTTCTCCTGGGGGTCCTCCTTCCACTCCAGCCCTGCCTAAGTTGCCCACATTAGGTTGCTACACAAGCTTATCCCAGCTCCCAGTGCCCCACCAGCCACTGCATAAACCCATTCCCAGTTCAGTGGGCACTGGGACCTCAGAGAGCCCTCTGCTATCCCCCATTGCCCCAGGGTGATCATTCACCGGTGCTGGGGCTGGCAACCAGTCGAAACTGAAGAGTGCTCTGGGGCAGACCCCACATCTCAGAGTGCAGGGTCCAGCACATACATCAGGCACAGCAGCTGCACACATCAGATCCCTGGTGCTGAAATAAAACACCCTGCACTTTTGACAAGAATGAAAATAGCAAGCTAATCCCAAGAGCTCAATATTATAGCTGTTCCTTAAGAAACTCCCCTCCAAGTCTGAGCTTTGCAAGTGGTAAATGTATTATTTACCTGAAGAAATCATATTACTATTACATAGCCAATATACATTAACATAAGCTTTGTATGAAACTTGTATGAATGCAATACTCTACCTGAGCTTAGACATTAAGATGCCAATAGTTTCTTAAAATAAAAAGACAGAGGTATGAAGGCTGACAGCAAGCTCATCTTTTAAATACTCAAAAAGCCCCCAGGGAATTATTAAACTCAAGAACTACAGTGCATTACTTCCCAAAAAAAGTAAGGAAAAAGTAGATTTTCTTATAAAAGGTGACACACAGTAAAGTGTAATTCACACAGTGTAAGAACATAAAACCATGAATAATAACCTAGTATTAAGTACATATAGAAGTAATTATTAGGGGAAACCGCAGATTCTCTTTTTATTATGTATTTGAAAAATTCTGAAAAGAACTTGAAAAGTGACAGGACCATATTAAGAGAAGTTTCTCCCAAGTGCAGCTCATTTTTAAAAGCCTTGAAGGTAAGAATTTATCTATATTTTCCATTACTCAAAAACCCAGAAATCAGTGAAAATTTGGAAGGAAGGTGATCATGGCAATCCCTGGTGAGGTGCGATAGGACAGTGCCAGCCTTCCGTGAGTGGCTGCAACCTCTCTGTGTCTTGGCCCTCCCAGTCCTCGGTACAACATCCTAGTGACAAACCCCCCTCCTGAGGTAGTTCTGTCTAACATGCTGTGACAGAGGAGCACAAAGCCCCAGTGTAAACCAGTGTTGCTGCTGGAGAGGATGCTCGGGCCTTCTTCACCACCTGCAGCTGCTCTTTCCTCTCCCGTCTGCTCCTGCCAGCATGAATATTTGGACGCTGTGCAGTGAGCTGAGTCAGAGAACTAACCCATATGAAAATTAACCCATGATGAAGTTTAATTAATTTCCCTTTCGTTTTGCTCCCTCATGCAGCTTGGCAAACCCCAGCAGTGGCAGGAGAGGGAAAGGTGAGGCAGAAAAAACACTGAGAGCAATACCCCCTGCCTAGAAGTAGTCTGGCAGGACAAGCATAAAAATATTTAAGCCAGAGGCAAAAAAATCTTCAGGTCCTACACCTCTAAATCCTTAGAAACAAATCAGATGGGAAGTTTATATCTTCCATCACTGCCCCAAACTTAGTGGAAGCAAATTTCTGAGAGGTAGGAGGAGAAGGGAGGCTGCTGGTGAGTGTGACTAGACCAGCCATCTCTGTGGATCCAAATAAATCCTGCTGGCACAGAGGAAACAATACCACACCACCACAGCACTTGGGAGAGCCAGTGACATGTGTCAACACTCAGGGGGACCCCAGAAATTCAACTGTTGTTTGATCACAAATGCTCAGCCCACACCTGCTCCACCTTGCTTGGGTGGTGCTGCGTTCACTGCAAGACAACCCGTCCTGTAACGAGGCCTGTCAAAACCATAATGCTACCACTGGATGGAAGTATCCCAGTATACTGGAGGTAATGCTTTTTTCTTCTCTCTCCTTTGCTTTTCAGTCACTTTTCACCATACACTTTTTCCAACCATATCCCTTGTGTGACAACATGATGTTTTAGTTTGTCAGCCTTTTTTGACACTTTGGCAAACAAGCCACTCCTGATAAACATGACTTCCCTGCAGAAATTACAACCCTGTACCCGGTGCCACACTAGCCTTTAGGACTATTATCCTATCTATCCATCAATTTCTTTCTTTTCTTGCTCTAAACTATTATTCCTTTCTTCTTAAAACCTCTGCATAAAAACTCTCCAATGTTTGTAACCCATTATCCATAAAGAAAGGGTACATTTCAAAAAACCAATATATTTGGGATGGAATTAAAAAGAAGTGGATTTTCATAGCCAACTTCCATATGGCGGAGAATTTAGCTCCCTGACTTTGCATTTGCCATTGAGATATGCAAGCTGCTGTCAGGTGTGTAGACCGATGAGTATTACAGTATTGGAGTGGAGGCTCATTATAAACATACTAATTAGTACCACGAAGGTGGCAAATGCAGGACTTCTGACAATGTGAGTACTAGGTCACAAAAGACTAAAAGCTGCTACCTTAGGGTCCATAATTAATAACATTGCTTATGGCCAAACCAGTGAAGTAGAAAAAAGATTAAATTTTTTTCCTGGATCACTGAACACCTGTCAGAAAGATGGCACTAAAATCCAGGCAGTTAAGTTTTCTAATACACAGCCAAGATGTTTGACCCTAGTTCATAAACAAATAAAATACCAGCATTATATCAAATAGGCTTTTTCATATTCAAGAAGCCTTTTCACTAACAAGTATTTTCCCATAACTTACTAACTGCTTTTCCCTCTTTAAACAGTAATTTAGGGTCACTCTAACGAGAGAAAGTCGTGATTCAAAGAATTTGAAAGTTTCAAAGAGAACTCTACACCTTACTCACTGGCAAAAACCAGTGAGTACCTACATTAATCTGGAAATATTTTCTAATAACTCTAGCATGCCAAGAAGCCTTTTGTATTTTTGTTTATCCTACAGAGTGGCAAAAAGGAAGAAATGAAAGAGCTGGACTGTAGAGGGTAAAATTTTGTATGAGCTACTAAATAATCTCTCAGTTTGCAGACCATAAAATTGCATAAAAATCAGTCTTCATACTTTTAAGCTGCAGAGTTTACATAAAATTGAAAAATGCTTCACATCACCATCAAAACATAAAATAATATTATGTCTTCTGTTTGATAATGGACCTGCAAAGCAAGAAAAACACTCTTTAATCTTTCAGTTCTGTCTACCATACAATACAGAAAAAGAATGATAAAATTGTATGCAGAAGCTGCTATGCAAATACAGAGCCAAATTCTCATCTGAACCCAAGGTGAAATTAACAGAATTGAGAATATTTTCTACTTTCAGCTACAACTAGCTGTTCTAACTTCACACTGACAACTGTGGAGAATTTGACCTATATTTTCTAAGGGAAATTTCTGCTGTTAGTAATACATGTATTTTTAGATTTCATTCACTCTCTTTGGGCAGCCTAATAGTTTTAAAATAAAAATACTATAAAGGAACCTCCCCATACCCATATCAATGAATAGCCCTCAGGGAATGCCAGAGCATTACCCTGCCCAATAACTGTATTAACCTTCTCCTGAAGGACATTTTCTCTGAAACTGTGAAAATCTGCCAGTGTGTGTCTTCCACCATATCACCCCATGCCTTTCTGTTGTGGAAGGGCAGTAATTACAGTAAAACAACAGTTTAAGGCAGAGACAACTGCACTGATGATTTAATCAGGGAATTTCCTCATTGGCTCTCCCAGTAGGAAGGATGTATAAACACTGCTATCCAGTCTTTTCGAAGTCAGGAATAACAAATATTAATTATCTTCCATGGACTACCTTCACGGCTGCGTCTGTAAACTGACATTCAAGAACCATGAGGATTAATTACAAGTAATGAAACTCATTTCTGCATTGCACAGTTAAACACAACTCCCTGCAAATGAGTTTGACCTTTCCAGCACCACATGCTCTGGAATTCCTTGCTTGGAAGGGGATTACCTGCAGCCAGCATCTTCACATGGGAAACAGGATCAAGTCTGAGACAGGCTAGGAATCTGGGTCTATATTCAGGCTTTAAAAAAACAAAAATAGATATTTGACAAGAAGCCATCTTTTAGTAGATGACACCATGTGAGCCACTGTTAATTTAACAGGCTTCCTGAGGGAAATTCTTGGTAACACTTGTGCAGACTTGCACATACATGCGAAAGGTGTATCTGCACTAACCCACAGCTCACCACAGAGAGGTCTGGGCTGTGAAGCTTGAAGCTACCCCAACATCAGAATGTAACAAGATCAAGATCACTGCCAGGCTGAAGTAAAGAGTGGATATATTATTGACAAACTATTCAGTCCTAGTAGCACGCTGAGAAACATTCCCATATACTCAAGTGATGCCATTAAACAAGTAACAGGATGAAATTTTATCATGCATTCCATGGTGGTATTTTGGAAAAGAAGCAAGGTCACAGGATTATACAGCAATATTTTGCAAAATGAACATGAAAAATTGCATCTAATGTAGTTGTTAGTCTGGAGACACATGACTTTTAAGCCAGTCATGTCAAAACACACTTTCTGCATTTTTGCTTGTATCTGAGACACTGCAGACTGTAGTTTATGGACACATAGAAGAATATAAAAGAAAGCATTCATCAAAAGATCTCATTGGCCTCAAACATATTATTTTGTGTCACCATTTGAAAAAAGAAATGTGTTATGAAAGTAGTATGAAACTAGAAAAAAATTAATACTTTCAAGTTTTTCCACAGACATGCTGATGCAAAAAATCATGTCTTCAAAGCCACATTTGACATCAGAATTTAATGACCCTGATAAACTTAATCCTCATGAGCAGAGAGAGTCACTTCCTTGCCCTGGAGAATGTGGACTGCCTCGTCCTTTAATGTGCTCACTTTTAAAGCTGGGAACTGCCTGGTTGCTGATGAGTATTTGCAGGTCAGTTTGCATTTTCGTAGACTTCAGTTGCTGCCTTAAGTCATCCCTCCCAGCAGAGAAGAAACAGTTTTAAATGCCACAAAACTGACAATCTCCACTCTAGCAGAGGAAAGCCACTAAATCTGACATCACTTCTCATCACCTGCACTTTAGCCCCAAGCCCCCTCCAAGTGTAAGTTAAGATTAAAAGTGGCTTGCTACTAATCTTAGCACAGACATTAGTGCCGCTCTAATACACTGTGCAGCAGGGTGGGAGATGAAATAATCAGCTATCTGGCTGGCCTCTGACCTTGGCTTGGAAGTGTGTGGGGGTGGGAGCAGCATTAAAAATATATTTAATGATCTCTGCCCATTTGAGTCAAGTTTAGTAATAATTGTAACAAAAAATACAAGTAGCCTGACTTTACGATCCTTCAGAAGATGTTGACAACTCTGACTTATGTCATTCTCAGTCAAATAAATACTTTTTATACAATACGTCTTGAAACTGGCATGTCTCCCGCTTTGTCTTGCAGCTGCTAGCATGACTTGGGATTCAATGCTCACAGCAGCTTTAAAAATTTTTAATGAATAATTACACCAGCCAGTTTTCCGTATCACTTTAACTTCATCAGTGTTATTACCTTTGGAGATATTCATATCGACATCCCACTGGAGCATTTCAAGAAAGGCCAAGGATAACATATTTGGATCTATAAATTTAACATGGAACTGTTTCCGGGGATTTCCCTAAGGATCTGTTCCTGGGGTACGTTTTTTTTTTTTAACAAAAATAGAGATCCATCACAAATAAAGAACGAACATGGAATCGTCTTTTTCCTTCCGTGTATCTAAATGAATGCAGATGTCTGCAAATATTAAGATTTCTTGGAAAATCACTGACCATAGCAAAAAAACCATCACCGAGTAGCGAACCAAATTTATAGAGCAGAAATACCTGTCGACTTCATTTGAGGGAAAAGGTCTGAGGCATAAGAAAATCCCAAAGATAATGATTTGCATCATATGGAATGCCTCAGTCCCATTCTCTTTTAATTACCTTCATCACTACGGAGACAATAGGCTTTTTGTTTCATTCTTTCAACTTCTTGGACTGAATCCTGATACCCTATTAACCACAGTACTGCAAATAACAGTGAGGAGATAACTAGCCTTATTAAGAATTAGCTCATTTCACCATTTCTCTGCTCAAAGCATCTAATCTGAACCATCCTGCCAAATCACCTGCTGATAACAAACATGGGAAGACCGTGTTAGGGGTAAAAATAAAAGGTCTGACGTATTACCACCATCCCAAACACCCACAGCAAAGCCGCTGGCCTCTCCTTGTGGCTGCTGAAAGGGGAAATGCTGCTGGGAGTCAGCTGAAGGTCGGTGGCTGCTGCTGCTTCTTAGAATGCAGAGCTAGTTTAAGCACAGATGTGATTCAAAAAACCTGCACAGATGGTTTTTGCCAGTGACTCTTCAATAAGTTACATTTATATTCACTTAAGCTTGGTGTAGAACAGCAACATTATCGTTAAAATGAATGAATTCATGCTTTGGTCTCCTGTAATACTTATTTTGCGGTTGACTGACTTACCTACTTCTTTACTGTCTATTAAACAACAGAAGGCAAATTTTGACCATCCAGAGTATTCTGTTATCTAAAATTCTTCACTAAATAGGAATGTTTATTACCATGAAGGCATTGTGGTTAAAGTAAAACAAATACAGATTTCCTGGGAGAAAGATGGCTGAAGTCTGAACTGCAAGTACAGACATAATCCTAATAAGGTTATGTTTGGTTCAAACCAGTGACTCTAGCCTACACATGAACAAAACAGCCTAATCCCATGCTTGATGCCAAAGCAGGCCTGGCAATATAAATAATTTATATATTCAGCCTTAGGTAACCCAGAGCTCAGTTCAGCATGGAAACTGTGACTAGCTCCTGCCTTAAGTCATTCAGCTAAAGAAAAAGGTTCATTTTCTAAAGTGAAGCACGCTGGAGGTATCCACGTGCCATTTCTTTTTCATTTCCCTAAACTGCCAGGTGACAAAGAAATCAGTGTAGTCTTACGTGATTTTTCGTGGTCCCCAGGCCTGGCTGGCTGGGAACACCACCTTGCACCCATCAGCAGCCCTGTAAACTGTTGGGGGGATCTCATCCTGGAATGCCTCATGAAACTCTTTCCCCTCCTCTGTTAAATCACGCTGACAGCTCACCAGAAGGGCCAGGGCAGCACTGATCGCTCCAAATAACACCAGCCACACTGCACACCCCTGCAGCTGCCCCTTGCCCTAATCTCACCCTCTTGCCTTACACTTGGACTATAACCATGCCTAAACATGTAACCTTTATGTACCTAGGTTATCTAGGGATTTTTCCTTCAATAATATTTTTTTCTGTGAACACCATTCACAGTAATTGAATAATCCAATAATTCTCAGCAGTGACACACATCTTAGTTTCTTTCTAATTTGAGCATGATGATGCCTCATAAATGAACTGGGGCAAGCCAAAAAGTAAAGGCATTTAAGGCAGTAATGAAATCTATAATGCTTGCCT
Source organism: Donacobius atricapilla (assembly GCA_013397315.1). Lineage (NCBI taxonomy): Eukaryota > Metazoa > Chordata > Aves > Passeriformes > Mimidae > Donacobius > Donacobius atricapilla. The sequence continues at coordinate 1,025,022 of WBMY01008916.1, forward strand.
GCATCTATTTATTAATGCCACAGCAGAGGAAAAAAAGCAATAGAGCATCAAAATGAAACACTGCATCTGTGGCTCCCCTATCACCTATCACTTACACAACATACGCACACAGCGTTAATTAAAGGTTGTAGTAAAGGTTTCTCTTTATTGAGCCTTTCTGCATTATTTCATGTATAACCCAGACAAAGATGCTCTGATAAAAGCTCAGTAGAAAAATGTCTGAGCAGCCTGCCAAGAACCACATAGACTTGGCCTGTGGACAAAGCACAAATCCACAACTGTGGAAAGGAAAACAAAACTGAGGACAGAGAGTCAACTACTCTTTCATTTTGTGATATGGAAAATAGAAGCACGTTTTTCAGCAGCTGATTGCTTACATGAAATGTTTAAAACTTGCAGCACAACCAATTGTCGTTCAGAATCAGTTGGAGACCACTGGGCTACTGGGCTCCCTGAATGTGAACATCACTCAAGCAGAGAAAGGGGTTACAAGGACCTCTGAAACACGCACCCCCCCCGCCCCAAGCCCCCAGTAACTACTAACCTTTGGGGAGCAAAATATTTCTTAGGAGTAAAGCCTGCAAGAGATTGTCACAGACTTGTGCTACACCTGTTTGAGTTTCTATTATGAAAAAGCAGGAAGGTATTTTGACTCTGAGCCAGATTTTTGAGACGAATGCATACGAAGTACCTCTCTGCACAGCAAAATACCGTATCTCTTGTATCTCAGGGTCAGCCATTTGTTAACAACATTTTTTCTGATAACACCCAGGTCAGACAGCTTCAGTCTAACACAGTGTCTTCCCTCTAGTTTGCACAGTGCTGAAGAATTTTTATGGTGCTTTACAGCACTCCACTGTTACAGGACAATGTTTTCCAGGAATTCATATACATTTACTTACAGCTAGATTTATACAAGAAAATTTCATGTTAATCAGCTGACAGTACTATACATGCAAAGCAACAGAATGTTTCAATTTTGACATTAGTATAATTTGAGAAATGCTATTTCAACTGAGAAAGTAAAGCCAGAAGACAGGCAGAAAGAATGAGATCATGAGCCCTCCCCTTAACAACAACAAACTGCCAGAGTGGAATAAGACTGATGGATCTGGGTAGTACATTTGTAACGTATTTATGTACATTGGTATTTCCAGGTAGACAGGTAACCCAGCCTTCTCCTGAAAGGGAGAATGTCTTGGTGGGAAGAGAAGCCAAAACAGCTAAACAGAGCTTCATCGTCTTCTTTTCTGGCTGAACCTTCCCCACTCAAACAGGCAAACAAAACCAAACTAAAACAAACAAACAAAAAAACCCAACCAACCAACCAACCAACCAACCAAAAGAAATCTATTCTATTCAAGTCCTTCATTTGAATAAAAAATTGATTCAATTTACTTTCTTTTTTATATTTTTACCTTTTTGTGTCATTGTTTATATCAATATAAACAGTTTTGAAAACACTGAACCAACTCTGTAGCTCTGTTTTACCCTGAGCTGCAGCTTTTACTTTAGCTTGATGTTTAAATCGTTGGATGTTCATTGCAAACTAGACTCATTTGGAGAATTCCCCTGAGTAAAAAGGCTAGCTTCCCTCTCTCTCGGCATTTATCTTTCCTGTCTCCTTGAAAGGCATTTTCTCACCAACCCTCTTCTCTCTGGTATGTTGTTGCTGTGTCTTCCCGGAGAACACGGCAGCCTGAGGAGCTCTAATTCCATTTGTTCACAGATATAATTCAGCTTCTTCTGTTTCCTAATTGAAGGTACAAAATCCATCACATAACAGGAACAAAAAATAATTACACCATACCATCCTGCATACAGGGTTCATACACTTAATATCACTATGACCCAAGAGGTATTTATCCTATCATTGAAGTTCATTAAAATACACCAACTAAAGAGGCAATGAATAGCAAAAAACCTTGATAATTTCAAATTAAATTACAGTAATTAAGTAACTTTCCTATGCTTTATTATGGTAACACCTGACACTGCCTATCAAGACCCAGAAATCCTTCTATGCAAGGAACTGCAAGAAAATTTGACCTTTTATCCTTCACTGCTAAAAAAGACACCAAAAAAAAAAACAAACCAAAAAACCCACAAAAAAACCAAACACATACACAACAAAAAAGAACCCCAAAAAACCCAAACAACCAAAAAACCAAAACAAAAAACAAACATAAAACCAAACCAAGAACAACAAAACAACAAAAAGCCACAACAACAACAAAAAAAACCCCTCACCAAAATAAAAAACCCATAAAAAAGTTGTTCTGTCATATGAAGATAGTCAAGATGAATTACACAGCTGTTTAGATAATTAGTAGGTACTTTACTAGTAGACCATCTTCTAGTCCTGAGGTGGAATTACTGAGGTGGTAGATCACCTTTGCTTAGTCTCCAAAGCCCTTGGAAAAGAGTCAAATAGGAGGGCAGAAGCAACTTGGAAAACCACTGCCAGCCAAAAGCTGTCACTGGCCCGGTAAATACAATAACAAGCACTAAGGCATGTGTCCTGAAATTGACTTATCTGCAGTCAAAAGTTCAGAAAAAGGACAAACAAAGCAAAGCTTTCTTCACAACTGTACAACACACAAGGGCTGGAGAACTGAGCCTCTCAACTTTAACAAAAGGTCTGAAGCAGAAACTCAAAATTAATGGCCTTACTTAATGGCAAAAAAGTACATGAACTCTGTCAGTGCCATTCCTGTTTAAAGTCATACTGCCCAAAAGATAAGGTCCACTTTGCCCTTCTTGTAATCAACAGGATTTTAAAAACACAGAGAACATCTTACAGCCAGAGAGACCACCAGTTTCTCTACTGATGCTTGACATAAAGGTTGTGCCTGTTGTGCACAACACATCACATGTCCCCCACTGTGTGACAAACACAGATCTGCTGACATGTACCTTCCAGAGACCCAGAAGAGAGGGAGGATTTTGTAACTTTTAAATGCAAAATCACTAGGCTGATTCTTCTACCTCTCAGTCTTTTTTCTTTTCTTTCAGATTATTTCCCTTACACGAATTGCCTCTGTTTTCTAAGCCTCATCCCACTTTTCCATATTCCAACCAAAATTAGGATTCTTCTTTTTTTGTACACTTTTGTACCATTACTGGCATATCTGTGATTGCCCTATTTAGTGCCTTGTTTCAGAGTAAGAATGTGTGGTCTGCTTTCAGATTGCTTCTATGTCTTATGCAAAGATGTCACAGATATCAAACTCTGCTGGAATCCTAGTCTTTTTTCTTACAGCCTGTATGCTGCCATTTCTATTCACCATTTCTGCTGTTATAGTAAATTTTCTACCCATGTAATAATGGTCATGTATGTCTGATGCAAATATCTTTTCATGCAAAACTTCAGGAAACATGATGTCAAGTGTCCATCCACTTAAGCAACTGAATATCTGTTATTTGTAAAGGGCCATTCAGTAATAAAGTGAAAAAGAACCTCCAGCAATATAAATATGTATGCAAAGTGACCCGTCATTTTTCCTGCAACAGCTGCTGAGGAAACACAGGATTTCCTTGACTTAAAAAAGAATGGAAGTGATTCCATCAAGTGGAAAACAATTTCTGAAAAAGCTCTGTATTTTGATCTGTTTCACTGCATTAACCCTAACACAGTGAACAGAACCAGGAAATTTTTTTCCTTTTTAATTTCTTTGACTGTTGTAAATAAAAACCCAAGCCGTTCCTCCTGGCCACAGAGTCATTTCATTCACCACAATTCTCCATTCCCATCCAAACAGCATCAGAGCAACGGCATGCCTCAAGAAAACAGACCTTCAGCAGCATGCTGCCATCACTCCCATGAGCCTTACCAGACTCATAAAAACCTGGGGAGCTGCTGAGGCCAAGCACCCCTACCCTGCTGCTCACAAATCACCTTGGGGCTCTGAAAGCACCTCTGCCTTCTATGAGAGCAAAAATCAGCACAGCTAAAGTATTGTGAATACAGCACTCTAGGTGATTTACCAAAATGCAATCTACAGGCAGATAGCTGCTTGTAAACTGTGAGTTCTCCTTTTCAGTTCCAGGTATTAGAATGAAAAAAAGAACTCCTTTCCCATATTAGACGGACATCTCTCAGGGCTGCCCCAACTATTAACATGAAATCAGAAGTAACATCTGAAATTGTCACTTGGCACTCTCAGTGATGTACTGTGATCTCACATGGAGTCTCATAAAAGTACTGCACAGTATGCTCCTTCCCTGGCCAGCCCGGTGCCAGCAACAGCGCACCCAGGTTTGCAAAGAGCAAATCTCAAAGACTTGCCAGGAAAGACAGTGACCTAGTGCAGCTGAGGTTCACCTTGCAAGGACTTCTTCCAGAAATATTTTGAAGGGAAAATAAACTTGCATTATTTCATCCTACTGTATTTTATCCCTGGGCTGGCCTGATTACCCACCCACTCCAGAATCAGGAAGTTAGACCAGTGTCTTTGCCTATTTCCATCCTCAGACCATCCTCATTGGTCATTCAAGGCTCAAGGCTTGTGAGTGCTTCAGAGAATCCCCTAAGCACAATACAGCTTTCACCTGCCTAGAATGACCATGGTGCAGATTCTGCATTTTGTTTGTTTTCTGATACTATAAAAGGGAAAAATCCCCTTGAACTGTTTATGAGTCTGCAAGGACACAGGGATGTCCCTGCTGTGTGGTCACAGCTCAATATTCACATTATTGTTTATTAGTGGTGTAATCTCTTTCACACATAGATGATGAAGTAACACCAACAGCTTAAAGACACATAGTGAAAACTTGTTAAATTAAGCAAACAATGGATTCCAGGTGGAGAAACATTCAATACAGAGTAAATTACCCATCAGCTTTTTTATCCTAGAATGGTCTGGGTTGGAAGGTATCTTGAAGATCATCCAGTTCCATACCACCTTCTATACCTATTGGCTTGCTCTGACTCGTGATTCTGTAGTTCACTGGCCACACAAAGAAAACTGAGGAAATGTTTCAGAAACTATTTTTACAGTATCATTTATTGTCCTTCTTAGCTCACTGTTTCAAACTGCGTATACATGGGTAAACCTGCTTCTTCTAACGACTTAAAAATGCAATCTAAGCATCGCACAATTCAAAATAATTGCTTGGTTTCATTAATTCCTACATGGTGACTCAGAGTTTACTGAGCTTCTAAGCAATGACAGGGCACAGTGGAACGAGAAAAGGGCTGAAAAGGATAAGGACAGGCTGGGGCTTGGAAAGCCTTCCACACAAGAAGACACATAACAGACTCAACCTGGGCAGCATGAGTATTCACAATTTCTTACTGCACAAAAATTGTTCAGTGAAAAATTTTCAGTCAGCAGGCCTGAAATAAATTAGAAGATTATCTTTTTACTGAAAGCATAATTATAACTGAATCTGAAAGCTACAGGATGTGGTAATAGCCAAAATTGTATGTTTAAAAAAAAAAAAAAGAGAGAGAGAAGAAGTAAGAGGTTTGTCAGAGCATTTCAGAGAGAAATCCATTACTGACCTCCAAACTACACGCGATACTCAGCTTGGGAAACTCCCATGCTGCCAGCTGCCAGCAGCAGGCAGACTATACCACTGAGAAAGATTGCTTTAAAAACATCCTCCATTTTAGACTCATTCCCTCAGCACCCCACACAGGTCACTGTTAGAAACACGCTACTCTGTGAAATTCATTTCTGTAGGAAAACCCCTCTTGGTTTGCCTTACACTCAAAAACTGAACTGCTCTCAAGGCAATGGTGCCAGAAGAAAAGCAGCAGCAGCGCCTGGTGTATACATGTATAACACATTAGCATTTTAAAAGCAGCATGTTTGCAACAGCTGAAATATTCTTACTTCCCCTAAGTAATTCAGTATTGCCTTTGAGAAAAAGTGGCAGGCAAAGAAGTGGAAGAAAAAAAATCCCAACAGACATATGAGTATCTTGGTAAGGTCTAGGTGGCAGAGGATTCCTCCCTACCCTCTCCGGACAATGCAAAATCAGTACTGTTCAGGCAATTGGCCAGAATTTGTACTCCCCCAGCTCCTGCACTGAGCATCTCATGGACTGCATGGAGGACACAGCCTTTGGGCACCTGGAGAGAGCCACCCCACTCTTCCCCCAGAAACACCAGCTTTTCCTTCCCTCCATTCCCCCATCTGACCAGTCAGTTCAGGTACCCTCCAGGAAGGATAACATTTCCACTCAGGAAAACATCTTTGCTTTCTTATCTGCAAATACAATGTGGGGAGAAGAGTTACACCTGCTACCCTCCAGACTGGGAAAAACCATGCCCAGATCATCCTGCTTGAGGGCAGCTCTGTGGGTGCTACTGGCACCTTTAGTTACAATAAAGTGCCAATCCTGAACAGGGAAACACTAACTTTGTTCCTGCCAGGGAGTGCGTAGGTGTCAGTGCCAAATCCACAAGTTAATTAAAAACTGTGTTTTCTATGGAAAAACAACACAGCCAGCATAATAGAGCTATAATTATAGCCAGGTTTCCACTGGCAACTTGTTAATTGATTCTTATTCTGTTCCTTAAAGGAGAGCAGGGCTGCTGTCACGCCCTCTTTCTTTCCCACTGCTGTAATTTCTCCAGCAGTATTCCCAGCAAAATGTCAATACATTTGTGTCTCTGCTCTAAAAGGGGATCAGCATGGTGTTGCATGATATGCAGTGTCCTAAAAAGAAGTTGCTCTGCTGCGTGGCAAATCAGTACATGTGTAATTACCTATCTAATTTTATATAGAGCATCAAAAAAGAAAATATGAGAAGTCTCTCCTCAGCCCTGCTCTGTTGTCATGGCAACTGGACACTTTCTCTCTCTCCCCCATCCTTTTTCCCAAGGGACAAAGAAAACCACCGGAGACTTCACAAATCAGCATACATTAAGCACAAATAGTTTGCCAAATGCATTTGTTCACTGACATCTCTTACTTCAGTAACTGTGTGCATTGTGCTCGCTAAAGTGAGCTGCTGCAAACGCAGCTGCCTGCTTTCTGCCCAGCACCATCCCTGCAAAACAACCCCCCCATCCTCTCCTCCACTTCCCTACACACACTAAAGCAAACTCAGTCAGACCAAGCTGGGAGGTTTTTTTGTTCCATTTAATCATTATTTTCCTGTTTATATGTGCACGGATGAATGGAGGTGAGCTTAGTTCGAGTCCACCTGTACTGCTGAGTTCTAAATTTCTCTGGTGAGCAACAGGTTGAAGTAAATACCTAAGTCCTGTAGGCAGCCTTTCACATGTGGCACACTACAAGGAAGAGAAGCAAGGTCTGGGGCTCATGACCCAGATAAGTGGAAACTTCCATAGCAGAGCTGCTTGTCTTGCAAGCAACACCTCAGCTGCAGGAGGTTTATGGACTGGGTCTGGCACAAGTCCTTCCTGGGAAAAGCAGCTGAGCGCTGCCTCCCACCAGCCCTCAGCTGCTTAGAGCTTTGCCAAACTTAAACTGACAGGCTTTCAGTGCCCCTGCCAGGTGTTTGGCTTATACCAAGGCAGCACTTTGTTTTGGTTTTGTTGGATGTCACTGTTTAAATGATTCTTCTATTCCTGACAACAAGGCTAGGGAAAATATAATTTTTGTGGGTACTAACTCCAAGATCTTAATAATTTTGTTTCAGAGTTGAAAACAGGAGGAGAGGGTTTGTATGAGTAAGATGCATCTCTTTCTGTTCCTGTGAACTTTCCACTGAGTTTGAGTATTCAAATCCCTCCATGTCCAATCACCCCCATGGAATGAAGACCATCACCCACACTGGTGGATGCTAACATCTGTGGCACTAGAATGAAGACCTAGGGAAAGGGGTCCCACCAACCCACTGCACACACCCCTTTCAATGCCAGATGCTCCCTGGCCTCGTGCTCACACCTCCCGACTGCAGACAGCTAAGGGGCTGCTGGCCACAACCACGGAAAACAAGACCCTGGTCCCACAGGCAGAGCATGGGCAACAACCAGCCACCCGTGAAAATGCCCTCCTCAAAACTAATGAGGCTTCTCAGTGCTTTCAATACAAATGAAGATAAAGTGCTGCAAAGGCAATGATGACCTCCTGTGCCAGCTGTCAGGAGGCAATGTGAGGCGTGACATCGAGGATAAAAACTTGCTGGCATCCTGCACACCCTGCACCAGCTATGTCCACTCGCGCCAGCAGTCACCAGGCATTGTTCTCGCAGATGTACCAGGCGCTCTCCCATTTCGGGTCATAATGAGCTGCAGATGTGACAGGCATTTCAGATTCTGAATCTGCAGCAATAAGACACTCCACATAGATGCTTCTGCCTCATTTTTACTTGCTAATTTTTAATAATGACAATTTAACTTCATTGTGCGTGTCATGTACTGTAACGGCCAATTCAGAAATCATCCTAAAGGGCTCTGATTGCTTAAGAAATCTTGCAAATAGCTTTCTAACTTTTTTTTATAAAGTGTATTCCGAAAATTCAGAATTTCAGATTTTCAGCACATCACTTTGATAGTGCTCTAGAGGGAAGTAATAAATAATTAGGAGGCACAATACTTTGGAGATATAGAGCCAATGCCTCAATTAGAGGCATCTCCATCTCACTTTTAAAGGACTTCAAAATCAGCATGAAAAAAAGCTGATGTTATACAGAATATATTTATACACATCAAAGAGTAAGTCACAAGTGAAAGCTTAATTAAACTGAAATTTAGGTTGATCAATTAATTCATGCATTTCAGAAGGGAAAACACCTTATATAACTCCAAGAAACTATGATAAACGTTGGAAAGGCTGGACTTTGCACAATGAGGCAAAAATCAAATCCCTTCAAAGTTTCAGGTTTTATTCCATCTCAAACCTTCATGCTTTTCCTGTAACCCTTTCACATGATGATGCAATTAGCTCCAATTTTCTGGTTACTTTTGACACAGAGCTAAAGCCATGTACATGATCCAGTAGTACAAGCTCCTGCTGTGGTTAAAGGTACAGCAAATGCTATATTAGAAACAACCTGAAGTTTCCTACAGTTATAACTCCTCCATATCAAACTCCAGAGCTCACTCTAAAAGCTGCTTTCCAGTACTGTTTATTTAACATTAACCATGGCAATGTTAAATGTCTCCTCATTTCAGGGAGGGGCTGCAATAATATAAGCTTTGCAGATGCCTGCAATACACAGAGCAAGATTCTTGCAAGTTATGTCTGGATATCACTGCCTCTCAGCACTCATAAGACAGATTATTTTCCAAAGCATGTGTTATAATGCTGCAGAGGAACACTTTTTTATTTGCAAACCCAAGAAGTTCAATTAAATGACACTGACTTCTATCTTTTTCTGATTTTACTGCAACCCAATTTTACCCAGTTTTACCTGTTTGTTCATGAGTTAAAGTAATAACCCTGAGGAAAAGTTTGCAGTAACATACTTCATGTAACAAAGGTAACAGATCTGTAACACATATGAACATCATATTCACAAAGGGAACGTGTATACACTTATTTTGGTTGCATTCTTATACTTCACATATACATGTCAAACACATATCAACTGAATGCAAATTTGGCAAGTGTATGGAAATGGCTTTTGCTGACCAGAAATAACTGGGGGCAAGATTTATGGATTTCTAAAAAATGTGTATCTGTATTTCATATAAAAAATTACACAAATGTCCCTGAAAAACAGTCTTTTTCACTTCTTTAAGTACTTCTTCCCATTCTGTGTGATTTGCTCACGTGTTAAAGAAACGAATTAATTCTGTATTATGAAAGGTTATGGTGTGTAAAGTCTCATCTCAATTCATTAATTTTAGTGTCTTTAAAAAGAGAGAAGGGTAAACACTGAGAAAACACACTCAGTGCAGAAAATGGATTTTGACTTCAGATTTGGAAGGACAAGCATTCCTCTGCAGCTCAGATCATCACAGCAGGTTTCCAGGAATAAGTAAAACAAACCCAAACCAAAGCGGGAGGGGGAGTCCTAAAATCTAGGTCAGAGGAAGAAACCGGAGAAATACGAAGCACCATTTTTCATGAGCCTCACAACTGATTGTGTGAAGGTTTCATGTCCTGCCACACTCGTGCATATGCGCACTAACTGTGGAGAGGAGACACAGCAATGTTCCACAGAGGGCCTCAAGTGGCATCCTTGGCGAAGCATGGAGATCACAAGGGGGTAATAACATACCTGGCCATACTGAAGGAAGGTCACCTCAAGGAGAATTCGCTCACAGTGCAGCCTGCACAAAACTTAGTTTTCTCGATAAAAGGAAGGGCCAAAGAGCAAAAAGGAATCCAAAGAAATTCTGTTCTCAAGGTAAAGCCTATAAATATAGAAACTCTTTACTGCATTTTTTCATAAACAGACCAAGCATACAAGTGGTTCTTACACCCCCAATTTTTATGACTCTCTATTTGTGATCTTCATTCTGCTGCTCAGCCACCTGGTTTTACATTTACAGATGGCTTTGAGATCACAGTTTGTTATCTTATTCAAACATAATTAACAAACACATTTCATCCTCTTGCATCAACAGGGATCTGACTTTTCATGATAGAACAACAAAAATGGGAAACTTCAGCAGATGTAGCCAGTTACTGCTTTCTGTCATCCACTTAAGAGACATCTTTAATACCACCTTCTACTCTTGTTGTCTTCCAAATAAGCCCTTACCTATTGTAACAGGGATACAACTCCTACTTTAAGTCACTATAATTTTTCTTGTCTTTGAATAGAAAACCAATTAACTGGTGAACGCATCTGTTATTTTCTTATCTTTTGTGTTCAATTAACCACTACCATTCTGAGTGACAAAACCTGTCTCTTCTTACCATCTGCCCACTAGAAATCTGCTTTAAGGCTGTTTATAATGTATCAATTTTTTTTTTTTTTTTTTTAAGGTAGTTGATTTGCTTTCCTTCTGGCTTTTGCTTTTTTGCTAGCTCTGCCATGAAGCTCACAGCACTGTATGTCAATCAAATAAGAAAGAAAATCGTTGGACATTGTACCTTCTCATTACATTGCTGGACATTGTACCTTCTCATTGCATTGCAACCATACCAAATCAGGCCAAGTGTAAATTTAAGAGCTGCACTGGAATGCACAAATAACTGGCATTCCATCACAATTTTTATTTCTAGTATCTTGCAATCTCTTAATCCTCAAAGTCTGATTTAGGCACTATGAAGAAGGCAGAGAGGCTGTGTTGGCCCCAAGACCACTTGCCCGACTAGAGCAGAGGTGTTTTCCAAGTTGTTGGGAAGCAGCCCACTGAGATAATTCATGTCAGGCACCCAAAAGCCATTTCTAGCCATTCCCTTTCCCAAAGCAGGTGTAAACGCTGGCCAAGGCTGAGTCTGGGTGGTGAAGGCAAGTCTTGGTGGACTGGGCTGACTCTGCCTCCACTTGCACCCCCAGGGTGCCCCCCTTGCACCCATGTGCTGTCTGTCCAAGGCTCATGTGCTCACATGTGTTTTCACAGGTTTCAAGCTGGGAGCTGTACTCAGCCCTGGGGTGATGGCAGTCCCACTCTTTCCCTGAAAAACTAGCTCAGGCTTGGCTCTGAGGCTTGAGCTGGTGTGGCACAGGTCACCCCTAGTTCATATCAGATGCTTCCACACCAGCACTGAGTGATCCCAACCTCTTCTGATAACAAGCATTTCTTTACCCCTTCTGTGAATACAAAAGCAAATTAACTGATGAAAACAGCTGTTCTTTCCTGATCATGTATGTTTAACTATTTACAATCTATTCCCTTTTTTCTGGCTAAACTTAAGAGTGAAGTCAGTCATGAGAGCCTTGATCATCCCCAGCACCTACTTTTTTGCCCTGTCTGGTTCTGGCTTTGTTTGCTCCAGTCAGCTCTTCCTGAACCAGTGTTTCAGCCCCCTCCTGGGAATAACTCACTCTGGGGAGTGCTCCCCCAAAGCATGGAGAAGACAACAGGTATGGCTGTCTATGATCCATGCAGGTTTGTAATGTTATACCAACAGGTTTTGTGTGCTAGGCCCCAAGTCATACAACATGCATCTTCAACTTCATGAAATAAAACCATCACTCCAACAGAAAAGAAAGAACTCCAAATAGAAAAGAAAAACATAAAACTCGCCATGCTTATACCTCAGGGCTACCAGAACACCGCATGGAGCCCCAAGAAGATTCATGGTTAAGTTCTATGTGAGCTGGATGCACTCGGTGTGCTCTGGATAGAGCTCACCATAAGCAATACGGGTGCAAACGAATCTGTGACTTGGCCTCAGGGCTAAAGGTTAGTCCCTGGCTTTCTTCTGTGTTAGTCCAGTGGGTCTGAGAGCTAAAAGACTCCTTCGTTCAGTGTGCCAACAAGACAGACATTCAATATTTCAAAGCACATTATCCAGCTAGTAACTCCTAGCATCCTTTTTCGTACTTCTTGGAAAGTGTTGTTCCTTGCTGCTTATCAGGAGTCCTGTAAGAACTCCAGACTGCATTGCCTTTCTTATCTGACCTCTTCTAGTACTTCTTTGTCACTAACAGTGAACTTTTAACAAAACCAACCCTTACAAAGCAATTGTAAAATCCTTTTCTCTGCAGCGAATGCATTGGTTAGCACAGCAGGCCAACTTTCAGGTTTTTGAAAGCCTGTCTGTGCCTCAGTTCATTAGGTATGACAGTGAAAAAAAAACCCTAAACAACTATTATCTTAATATACTCCATTACTCACAAAGATTTTGAGGACGAAAACATCTGCATCCCTTTCCTTCTTATAAATTACAATGAGAATACATTTGGCACTTGTATCAAAACTGGATACAGCTGTATGACTGAGTTCATACACCCCTAGAACTGTCCCCATGTAATCCAATGACAATGCCTCCACTCTTCAGCCCTTCCAACTGCAAAGTGGGTAGTCCTAGGCACGCAACTGTGAGAGAAGATTTACAGGTGGTAAAAGAGCTCAGTAGCCCTGAATGAGAATGAAAATGAGAAGTTTGTGCCAGAACCGGGAGAAATCATTAGTAACTGGAGCTTTGTTACTTCCTTCAATGATGTTGTCACTAGCCTCTGCAGGATTTTTATTCAAATTATGTAGGAAAACAGTTCTTCATTATTTCTACAGAAAATAAACCTCCTTTAATTTTTTTCAGTTATTTTCTTTAGGTGGTACCAGAATAATTAAAAACCTTTAATGTCCATGGTTTGTCTGTATTCTTTGTTTTCAAATAAGCTCTTCTTATCTGTGAAGTGACTTTGTCATCTATTTTCTCAAACTACAAGAGATTTACAGTAGCTAGGGATTACAGTATGGTTTGGTTGTTCTTCATTTCTTTTTAACAATCTCAGTGTCTTTTGTAGAATCCTTAAATCTTGTCTTTCTGTAGATGAAAATGATCAACTATTATTTTTTATTATTGCTTTTCCTGTTTTATTTGTCCCATGCATCCTGGTTTTTTTTCATTCATTTTATAAAAATCTATAAAAGGATAAAATATGTGGAAGAGAGATAACTATATAAGGCATTCCAGAGACAATTTATCTATAATTTACTAAGTTCATTTCAAAATCCCAGGATATGTATCAGTTTTGTTTCCATCTTCTATAGCAGCCCCCATCAAAATATTACTTCCTGTTTGCAAGGGAAAGCTGTTACCATGGTATTCCCATTATTCCTAACACAGAGACTGGGGGAAAATTTGTTAAGCTCCTTAAAATTTTCTTAATTCCAGTGCAAAGGTTTGCTGGGGTAGCTGCAACAGAACTTGCACCTGTTTTGCAGGCTGAGGACAAAGGGAGACTGGTCAGTGGCTGGAGACCTGTACTGAGGGACCGCTGCCCAATCTGGCTCCAGGGAGAGGGGGGCCCTTCTACACAAGAACTTCTCCTGAGGGCGCCTTTTGTGGTGCAGCCTCTTCAAACCTTTCCTCTTGAGCACCTGGGTGACACCACACCACTACAGAGGCTTGCCCAGGTTGTCTGGACACTCTCAACACTTATGTTTCCTCAGGAAATTGGAAACTCCCTTTGCATAAGTATGCTGGCTGAAAGCACAAGCTCTGGTCCAGCTACTGCCTTGGGGTTTGTTTGACCCTTCCCCAGGGCCCACCAATGACCCCTGCCCCACCTGTCCACACTGATAAGGAGCACTTGCGGCAACAACAGCATCACCACACCAGGGAGGGACATGCTGCCATCAGATGTCCCACTGAGACAATAATAATCCTTCAGATTCCCCAGCCAGGGACCAAGGATGGGTATCTTCCAGTTACAGAAATTTATCGGGGGC